>BGZK01000331.1:0-479577 GCA_005406025.1 Eumeta japonica
TGCAAATTTTCCATCTCTTCCGACTTATAACTCATTAAATACGCTAGATGCAGTAATTGACGTTCAACATAACTTCATTTAGTAATAAAATATCTGCCGAATAAAGCTTTTTATAATATCAATATTTCTTAAAGTTTTATTATAACCATATTAAAGTATTAAAATTTATTCATCAGATATTTTATAACTAAATGGAATTGTGTTGAAAGTCGATTCTTATCTTAAAGTATTTAATGAGTCAGAAAAATACAGAAAGACCTAAAATTTTAAAACAAATGCATGTAATTACTAATTAACAATAGCTAGCGACTTAGTTTTGAGCTTATTTTAAAAATAAATGAATCCTCTATAAAAATGTCTTGAATGTCGATAGTCGTATCTCTAATAGTTTATTAGATACATGGCTTTATTGCTTAACAAATCAAGTGGCCATTTAGACTTTGCTACGGCGTAAAATTTAGTCTATAAAAATAAAAAAATCGGCATTATGCAATACGGCTGTTTTTATATTTTTTTATGTATTAGAAAAAAATAAAATGGCATTCAGCAGTTGTTTATAACAAACTGTTCATTTAATAAACAATGATATTGTAGATAAAAAAATTATTTTGTAAATATGTTGAAAATTACCAATAATAATCTTTGAAGGAAAAAAAACTCTTAAGTAATTATTTAAATAATGGTAATATAAAAAAATAAAGATTATGAACAATAAATAAAATTATGAAAAAATTATCTTTTTAAGAATCATTAAAAAAAAATACAGTGAAAAAACACTACATTAGTCAATTTGTTCATAAATAATTTATAAATAAATGATGTAAAAGATTTTTTCACAACGTTAGTTTATGCCTGTACTAGATGAAAAAACAACAATAATACAACAAATGTTTAAAATTTTTTTAACAACTATTTTAAGAAACTAAATTTATTGTTAACTTAAAAAAATGTAATAAACGATTTTTAAGAACTTTTTTGACGTGATCTTATTAAGTATATAAGAAGGGCTCCAAGAAGTGAATAAATTATAGACCAATTATATAAACATTTTTAATTATCTTAAATGAAAACGGAGACTGGCCAAAATTTTGTTAAATAACATTAGCTTAACTTATTGAAAAATTAACTTAATTGTTTTTCCGACGGGATAATAATCTTTCAAGTGTAAACAATACATGATAATTAATTCAAAATTTTCAATTTGTATTTAATGCTCTAAAAAAATGTTTTTTGTGACGGGCTCACTTTAGAGGCTGCGCGGAGCCCTATTTTCAGCATTAAATTAAAATTATAAATAATGGAGATAGAGCTCTGGAAGCTGGAAGTTTTTCATTGGAAATTTCCTGCTCATAAAGATGCTTTTTTTAATTTCTTAAATGTTAATAGTATCGGAGTTGATAAAAAATAACGAAATGCAGTTTTTTTGCAACTTAATTTGTTAATAACTTTTGCAATTTTTATCGTTTTAGAAAATCCTTCAAATACATTTTTCTACACATCATTCTGAATGGAATGAGCTGTCGCTCATATTTTTAAGAGCTTTATTACTATTTAACACGTTTTTGAACTTGTTAACTAGACTATACATTATGTTGTAAAAGTTGAAATACAAGTAATACAAAATTAATATCTATGTTCATGTACTGAACAGTAAAAGATAACAAGTTGTTTAAGACGTTTACAGTTTTAGCGGTAAAACCACAGATTGGTTTTTTATGGACACGACGAAGAAGAAACGCATCTTTCCGTTTATACAAAATAACAAACTGTGTCCTAATAAATGTAAACAAGCAAACCGCAACTGTCATCGACTCCCAATTAAAATGATGCTACCGATAGTGGTATGACATGTTCTTTTATGATTTTTCTAGTTGTGTAATTAAATAAAAAAGCACTACTCATGAAGGAAATTAACTGCTATTGTTCTACTAAATACCCACTTTTATTTAAAACAAGTGCTTAATTAGGCGATACTGTTCCTGCTCATTTTCATTACGTTAGAATGAGTGATTTGCCGCCGCGCGCCCTTGGTTGACCTTATTTTAAAGTCACCGACTCTATAATTTTAATTAATGCGATTGACGCGCAATAAGGTGGTCAAGCGCCCACAGACAAGAAGTCACCACCACTAGTAGTAGATATAAAACCTTGGGCCGGCTAGAGCACTTCGAGGCAAAGGAGGTTTGAACTCACAAAACACCATGGTTAGCATCTAATGGAAAATAACTTAATAAATTAAAACTGAATAAAGGAATTAGTATATTCCCTAAATTCTAAATGTCTATTAGTAGTAACAGCTTTTTTGATGTGTTAAATTGAATGTTCTCATAAGATATAACACTAGTTAAACACTATAATTTACATTATTTTTGCAAACACATCTTTGAAACTTTGTAAATTTTAAAGTACGTAATGTCATATTTAACCTGACCGAATTAGCAACACCAATTCTACAAACTCTGGCATAGTTTAATATCAGATATGGAAAACAACTATAAAATGATTATATTATGTAAAAAAAAATATAAAACATTTATAAGTTATGTGTGCCGTTCTTTCCTATCCCTCAATAGGTTCAAAATTTGTAGTTTCTAGAATTTCTAAAATTTTATATGTACATCTATATATGTCTGTTTGTGTGGTTAGTGATATAATTACGAAGTCAAAATTTTAAATTTATTTTCACTTGGATGGATGAGGTGCATATTTTAGGTGTATATTATAGGCTTATTTGATAAATTAATGGTTCCTTCCACTGTCTTCTTTTTAACTGATATTAACAAAAGTTTCTTTTATTTAAAAGCCACTTAAAAGTACTTTTAGCTCAGTTTCATTTCCACCAAACCTGACTTTTACCTTATAATACAACTTTAAGTTAAAAGTACAATAGTGTCTACAGAGGATATTGTATATTACTCACTCGCCATGGTTAATAATTTGCCAAGAGCTATAGCTTATTTTTTTGTAATAATATTTTATAAATGCTTACAACGAACTTCATAGTTCTTTTCAAACTTTATGCAAGTTATATTTATTCGCTCATATTTTATTGCATTAATTTTCTTCTACCGACAATAATTGATTTAGAATTTAAACAAGGAGTATTTTCAATATTATCTAATTAATAAAACAAGTCATTGTTATTACCATTTTTTTATAAACAAAACCTAAACATAACTTTCCGATATTGCTGCATTATCAAGTCCAAATTTTGTTTCATGTCCTTTCGTATTCCTCGGTGGTAAAAGGATGACTTGCTATTTTTCAATTAGTGTTCTTTAGATACATCAAGAAGCAATCTATATTTATATTATGTATGTTTGTGTGTTTGAATTTTTGTACAGCTTTTGAATACACACTCAAATGGATTCTAAGGTAATTCCTTTTTTATCATTAGATATAGAGAGGATTACTTTAGATACACAGGTCAATTTATAATTCAATAGGTTTTTTAAAAAGAATAACAGATAAACTGAACAGCAAGAAGAAAACTACTGGGTAATGTAAAAAAAACTGTAGTCAAATGTAGAAAAATTTAATATTATTAAGCCCAATTTAAATTTTTATTTCTAAATAAATGGTAATAACTTGACTGTCATCAGTCAAGTTATTACAAAAACACGTTTAAAAACAATGTATTCAACAAACAAATGTATTCAAATTTGTAAATTATAATTCTATCCACATTTGTATTTTATGTCCAATCGAGGATCCAGCCACGCTCATAACAAAACGATCTCTTGAAAGAATTGAGTGAAATCGTCACTTGAGCTAGTTTACTTTAACATTTTTAGCCATCTATTTTTTATATTTTGATAATTATTCTACAAATATTGTAAGATCTTTAAAGTTCTATGCACAACATCTAAATAATATTGGCTAAGAGCGAGTATTCCATGCATTGATACTATGCTTTCATCATATGTTAATCTATAATGTAGCTCTTGCATTGTGAGGCACTTATACTAAAACAGATAAATGTTAATGCCTATAACGTACAAACTTTATATTTTTAATTTCATCTATAACACAATTATTGCATCATAAGACTGCAAGAAAGTGTTATAAATTTGTAGTTACAGTGTAAACTCCATGTAACATCACTCGATTTAACGACAAACTCCCAAAAGCCTTGAAAGCACTTGATTTTAGTTGGTTTAGCTTGCCTTCCATACAATGATACACTCTATATAGCATTACATTCACTATACAAGACAATGATTAAGTAATAAAAAGTACCTTTTAAATTGGCGAAATGAGTAAAAACCGCAGTTCTTTTGTCGCTTTATTACCCTAGCCCGTAATAAACTCAATTGTCGGCACCGAACTTCCTAAGAAATTCGTTCTTTAGTTTACAAATTGGGATTGCTTGCACGTGTGGACTGTTGTTGACCATGACTAATAAGCAAGAGTCATGGATTATCTATACCTTATCATATTCTTAGCTGCTCACAAACTGCTAAACTGTAAAATGTCTTGTAAAAGACAATCACTGTATATTGATGAAAACGTTCTAATAGGAACAGAAGAGAAGATAAGTGATGTTGGCAGAAGCTTTGGATTTTCTTTTTCTAATTTTGATTTTCCTTCTCTCCATTCAGCGACAATTTTCTATAACGCCATAAAATGCACAGTCTCTTCAGTGTCGTTATATAGAGTTTATACCGTATATGTATAAAGACAATGTACCTAAGTACAATATAAATTATATGTAGGAAATAAGGGAAATGGCTGTGATCGGTTGATACTAAAATATATGAATCATTTTCAACAGTGGTTAAACATTAAAAAAGGAAAATATTGCATTGCAGCTTTTAAATATTAACTAAGTATGTATTGTCTTCTTTTGGGACCAAAGAATATACCACACTGCAAATTCAAAAAATGGTTTTACATTGCTCTGACATGCACAGAGTTCACTTCTACAATTAAGTAAATAAAAATATTGAATTCACTATATCTGTCATTATAATATGAATTAATGTGTTAAATATATATTGCACACTTAAGAGATTTTCGACCTTTCCTAGTAAAAAAAAGATATGTATTCATTCAAAATGCTCCTGCGATCGAGTACTCTGGTAACTTGATATATGGGTCTAGATAGTGGATTGCGACAAACAGATTGCTTAACAATAGTTTGATGTAATCCACAAGCATAAAACGATACTGCTACCAAAACCTATAAAAAGAAATAAATATATAAAATACCCAAATTTTAAAATACTTACAAATTGTAAACAAGTTGTCTACAACAAAAGTCATAAAAACATTTCTATAAATTACTAATAGGTACCTTTAATGAAAAATCTATTCAATCTTAATTGTTACTGCTCTCGTCAGCCAAAGTTTGACGAATTCAACATAGCTCGTGTCAGTTGATTGTAGTCCGCTTTTGTCGCCTCCTTCTTGGTCATATCCAGTGTGTGGGCAAGCTGCGATAAATTCCATCGTAATCCGCAATTCATCCTCGGAGAATTTAAAAAATCCAAAACAAGAAAAAATGCTTAAATTGAATGTCACAACAAAGAAATGTTTTTGCACAAACGGCAATTATAAAACAAAATAACTTATTATTACAATAAATAATAGAGACGTTTTAAAGTATATTATGCGACGCTATTGCTGCATTTTGACAGTCACAGATCAACGATATAAATCGAGTCGAGCAAACGTCAAACTGCTTAGTAGTGTTCTTACTTGTCTATGGTAGAATTCGTATTCCACATATTAGAATGTATTGGGATAGTACGGCCATAACGACTGAGTGGCATCAGCAATACGCAGAATATCGAAAACATCGGCTTACGTAATATTGACTTAATAACGATAGCGATTCAGTCGTAATATCTTTGGAGAATTGCTGCAGATATTGTAAAACAACTTAGAAATGATTTTATTTCGTAAAACAAAAATCATGAAAATATTAGAAAGTGATGTGTGTTCTGTTATTCCCTTTAAAACTAAGTGAAGTTCATTTGAAACTAAGAATAAAAGATGAATAAACATTTTGTTTATAACAATATACCATAATAACAATAAATTTTCCAGTGCTGAATGGATAGAAGCGCGTAGTGAAGGTTACGTCAAAATCTTGCACTGATCATAGAATGCTTGTGAAATACGAAATACATGTGTGACATTTACCTTTTTCAATTTTTTTGGTAAGCACAACTACTTTTTACTTCTACAACAATAATCATTTCATTTCGGAATATCTACTTATCGTATACATACCGATTATCATAAACATATCGATTCTGATGATTATTTTCATGTTCGTTTTATAAACAGATGCCCTACAAAATAATTTTCTATAACATTCTTATTAGATACTTCGTCTGCACCTAAACATATTGTATTATTCTGCCAACATTTTAAAATTCAACAGAGCTATCTATTTCGTTCAAGAATAAATGGTCTATATTTTTCGGACGAATGAGAGGAATTTGTACGTATTTTTCAAGTCAAAAAAGCATTAATTTGATTAAAAAAAAATTTAATTGTAGTTTATTAAAATTTCATTACTTCAAAATTGACACAAAGTTTCAAAATAACCTACAATCGAGTTTTGACGTGACAACGTCTTATAAATTGGTTTGCCGGGTGACACTTCAAGAAACTGCGTTACGCCCGCTCACGTGCGCTCATAATGAGAGCGAGTGAGAGGCACGCGTCCCTTCCACTCGGCATGGTTAGCCCGCCTAAGAGCGAGAGAGACAGACATAAAAAGTGAAAGGCACGTCCCTTCCACTCAGATAGGAACAAGTTAAGTTGTAGTAAACGCTGTTTCATTGTACGCAAATGTATTGCAAGTTATTGTATGTATATTTGTATATAAATACGTATGTATGTGTAAAGGTAAAATAAAATTTTGTTAATATGAAATTCAGTGCGAGATTCTTTGTATAAATTAATGTTTTAAATATAATTCTTTGTATAAATAAATGTTTTAAATTGTTACTATTATTTCATCCTTCTTCCTACTATACGAATGAATATTCACATTAAAATGATTTTACCACTCAAAGTCGTTGTCACGTAAAACTTTCGCCCGTATACCGACTTTACAGGCAACCAATTTTTTTACTTGAGTATTTACTTAAAAATAAATAGAACTACATCCATTGCTCATAAATAGTGATACAATAAATAAAATATTTTAACAGTTGACCCGAAGGTAATCTGTTGAGGAAAATCACAATCATTTCATAAAGGTTAACGATTTGTGACGTCAGTACTTAATATGACCGCATAACGATTCATTGATTAATTATCAAGGACAAGAAATTCTGTTTCTTTGTTTACTGTGAGAAATTAAATAAATTATGTGAAATATTGGAATCATAGAAAATTGACTAGAACAGTGTTTCCTAATTAAGAAGCAATTATTAACTAAAATATATACATTTAACAGAGCAATGACAATGCTTTATTTTCTATGTAATATTTATTTAAAGGAATAACGAGAAAAATCATAAAAGAACATTGTTGTTATATTTCGTACAAAGTTTTAAGCGGTATAATGCTAGCACTAGCAGTGGGACTACCATTATTAATACTATAATTATATATAGTATTTTATGTCAATTGAGACTCAGTTTTTTTATTTTGTATGAAACAGAAGAACGAATTTAAAAATAGTTCTAAAGGAGACCCGGCAATTTTATATAGACTGTAGGCCTAATAATGGCTACAAATGGTATTTATATGGAAAACAAGGGAAAAACTGAGTAATAAAATTAAATACTTTTCAAAAGTTTTGTGACGCAAAGAACAATGATATAATAAAATAACTTTTAAGTACAATTGGTATACTTTTTATTACATTATCAATACTGATCGTCACATCGTGTTACAACTGCAAAAATAATTTCAAGGTTGCATCAATCGCAATATTTCACACACTTATCTGACCAATACAAATTTACGTGCACCATAAGCAGAACTTCAGTAATACATTAATATAATTTTCTTTTTCAAAGAATTACTTAAACAATATTTGAACTGCTGTTTTTGGGTTATCGCTGGCTAATGTAACAATTTAATTATTATTCTTTTGTCTTTTTAAAATGGATTGAAATAAATCATTTAATAATATATTATATTATCAAAAAGTGATTTACATTAAAAAATCTAACCTATTTAGTACAGTAATAGTCAATATTAAACTAAATAATGGGTTTTAATAGTGAGTCGTATCACCGTCTTTATGTTATTTTAAACGGTTGACAATGGTAATTCTATTATGCAAAGGAACTCTATGGCACTTCAGGAATCGGAATGAGAAAAAGTACGAAATCAGATTTGAGGGTAAAATGAGAATCGAGTGGGGAATTAGAATCTGGATATACTTAAATCAAGACCGGATTTGGAATCAAAAGCGAAACTGCGATCGTAATCGAGAATGAGAGGAATCTGCATCGAAAGTAAGTCCAAACCAAACTTTAGCACGGTATAGCTTTAGGGGCCGTGCTTGAGAGCGAAATAAGCTCTTATTCACAATGAAGAAATTCAATCAATGTCCACACGGGCAGTATTTAAGATAAACTTTAATGTAAGCTTTTGTTCACATTTCAATATTACGTTTTATACGGATTACACCAATGTTTACTTTTTTTAATGGTTATTTTTCTCGGTTACGAACCATTTTTCCAAAGGATCGAATAGACTCTGTGCCGATGCTAAGAGGTTATATTTCGTATATTTTTCGAATCGATGCGTTTTGTCTTTAAGAAATATGAATTTACTGAAATAGGTTTTATGCAATATGTAATAGTGATAAAATCGTTAGCTCAACATTATTAAATATAATCCTAAACGTTTGAGTTCGTAAATATATAAATATTCAATACATTGCATTTTAAATTAGACTGTGTCATGACATAATAAGAACTATTTTGTTTATGAATGCGAAATTTTTAAATTGCTTCTATGACATTTTTCGTGGAGAAGAACATAGAAAAACAACGTAATAAACATTACCTGTCAAAATTAATAATATATATTATTTTCCTTTGAACATAGTGATTATTTTATAGGGACATATTTAATGCAGAACTTAATGGATTACAAGTAAGTAAAGGAATTCGTATTACCTGCATTAGTAAATTATTATTGTTTGCCAGTGACTGATTTTTTGCTAAACATTAATTTAAAGTTCATTAAAATTACTGCATTTAAAACAATGTTTAGCAATATTTCTTGTTATGGTATTTCTAAAACTTTATCTATTTATAAAGTTCTTAGAAAGTCGAACGTTAGTTTAAACTTAAGCAAACTGGCAACACAGAAGCAGACATACAATCGCCAACCAGTATGACCATATTTAGTGCATTTCTACCTTTGAGTTGATTTCGGAATGAATTGGCTTTTGCGGTCAATTAAATTTGATAGGCGATTTCAATAGATTATACTCATTACTAATATTTTATTTCGTATATTTTCAATTTCGAATTTGATAACAGGCAATTTGCATAACACTATTTGTTGGTAACATAACACCAGTTTATAGAGTACCATTATATGACAAGTTTACGAATTATATGAGATGTGTTTGCAAAATAACATAGCATAAAATTTGTTAAATTGATAAATGAACCCTCATTTATCGATAATGTTGTTGAAGTCTGAATCATTGCTAATCATTAGTAAAATTATGATTGCCATTATAAAGTCTATTGACCGTAGGTGTAAAGTTATATAGGCAACTGAAATACTTTAATGCACAAACGGCGTATGCTAATTATGTTAGCCCAAAGGATGTCTTGTAAAAGTTTCTTAATATTGTGTTAGATTTGAAAATTCAAGTTGTAGATGAAAATACAGACCGATGAAATTAGATAATGTTTTGCAAAGTATTTTTTAATACTATCAGTGGTTCAACAATGCCCGTGGACTATTTCTTGTGTAAACTAATTCAAATAACTGGTTCTGACGTCATACTAAAATATGCCTACGTTTCGCAATTAACAAAGATTATGCCTTTCTTTAAATTTTTCTCTCTTGTGTTTAACGCTTTACGTGAACGCGTGTTTTCTTAATGTTTAAAAATTTATCCAAATGTTGTATTGATAAATCGCGCAGACAAAAACATTGAAAGTGACAATGTCATTGAAAGTGACAATGAATAATAAAAGTAACATGTAAATGTGGTATTCAGCTGATTGTATTTTAAATAACAATTATATATCAATAATTAATAATAATTCAGAGTCCTTAAAGTACAAAATTCTACTTTAAAATTATTTTTTTATACATATCTGCCAAAGAACTAATATCCAGATATCTTATATTTAAAAATGCAATATTAGTATTTTTTCAAGTAATTATTAGAAAATTCAACATAAGAATAGAGAATATTTTTGAATGAATTCTGCTCACCCTGTCGTCGATACTTTAGGTACGTTTGAGACCATAGAGGAATAATGAATATTTGTCATTATATGATAAATAGTCTGTGGTCGTTGACTTGGTGACTCAGTGTCAGGGCGTATCAGAAAGTCGTAAAGTAGTTCTTGTTGATTTTACATAAATAAAAGTTATTATTACAATGTCTGACTATTCAGAGATCACATTTCATGCAAACGAAGACTGGATATTCAAGTCTGCAAAATATTCCCTTTCTTCAGAGAGCGTGGCGAATAACTTTGAGATCTTCAGACAGGACGGTGCACTATGTGATGTCGATTTAGTATCTGGAGACACCGTGGTGAAGGTAATGATTTTTGCACTCACTTTTAATAGTTCAAATAAGTTTACAAGCAAACAAAACATGAGTAAATGCTGTTGCAGGCACATCGCGTGGTGTTGGCGGCGGCCTGTGTTTATTTTGAGACGATGTTCAAGTCTGGTCTGGAAGAATGCAACAGAAAGTCTGTACCTCTGCCGTCCATAGCACCTGATGTTCTATCTTTAGTGGTAGAATTTATCTATTCAGGTATATGTATTCACAAGATGAAAAGTAAACCGAGTTGGTTTCCACAACTTTTTTATTATTATTTGCTTTTATTGTTTTTACCAGTCACTAAAAACTATGTATGACCACTTAAATTGTACATCACCAGTAATCTATACACAATTTAGCATTTGAATGGAAATGCTATTTAGGTAGATTGTACACAGACAACATATTTGACTAAGTTGTGGATTTGAACTTACTTTAGTCTTGTTATGTTTGATTCTCTCAGGACCTCGCATTAGGTTACAGCTCTAATTTTGAGTGCACTGCTTTGGTTTTAAAGGTATTTTGATGTGAATGCAACTTCATTTATTACATAATATTTCTTAGTTATTATCTAATAAATGTTTAAATATGCAGGTGATGTTCCTCGCTTTATCTGAATTTTCTTCTGTATTTTTTAATAATACAATATAATTACCCAACGGCATTAGATTCCTAAATAGAAAGCGATGCGAAATTTTGGGAGATACGTTCATTAAAAACCTTATTTATCATATTTTATTTATTATTACTGTTATTTCAACTTTGAAATGCCAAAACTATTTTTTGTATTTGTCATGTGTCATTCAATTAGGTAATAAATGACAAATTAATGGGAAACCGATGCTAATGAGTCTGGGGATGAACAGTACTCAATAGTAAGCTGATGATGTCGTTCGAAAATATAAATAGTGTTCCAAATTAAAGATATCATTGCATTTTTAATTTCTGCAATAACATAATTCATCATCGTGTGTCACTTAATACTAAGATGCATATATTTTTGAGTTTAGCTCCTGTATGACAAGCAATGCTAGAGCATGTATGCAGCACTATGAAATATCAATTAATTTGATCAGTTCCTGAGTTAATGTATCACTGTAACTTAATTCACTCATTCATGCTTTTTAGTGTTTACTGAAAAGCTGTATGCAATAGACTAAACCGCGTTATTAGCTTAATTCAGTACCGAATGAGGTGAAGTTTTTAAAATGTATTATACATGAAATGTAGAATTAATATGGTGCTTAGCATGGTAAGGCAGTGCAAGATAATTGTTGTTGTTACACTGAATGTTCAGATCATCTCCCTTTTGCCGTGGGTGAAACTACCCTTCCTGTAACCAAACACTGTGAATGTCGAATTTTTTGAGTATTATCAGTAATTAGTACATTTATTTCATCCTTTTAATTTTGAGTTGCAGCATCATCTAGAGAAACTCTTGAAATATTGGTAAATTTTTATGCAATCAACAGAAACATATTTGAAGTTCTCATGGCATATTAAATGAAATTCAGTAAATAAAGGCTAATGTTAAGATTCACGATTCTTGTATTTTTTAAAGTTCTGTAAAAGTTTCACACCATTTTTAGGCTTCCGAGCAAAAATGGAACCCTCATAATTTCATCATGTCTGTTATTTCATCTGTCCATCCATATATGTCAGAGACGTTTTACTCAAAAACTATGAGATGTATATTGATGGAATTCAGGAGTTGTCTTGCATAAACTGTTACTTAGTTTGCTAGTTAAATGACAAAAATAAATATTTCTAAGGGGGCACTCCACAAATGTAACAGAAGCAAAAAAAAAACTTTTTTTCAGCAAACATCATTATGTGGCACATATCTCGACAGTTCTTTTAAAAGCAAAGTTTCTAAACAATTGTTTTGATTAATTGAATATTTTCGGAAATAATCACTTCACAAGTAACAGACATTGTGTACTCCTCTTTACTTTTTTCACTGTTTATCCAAAAAATAAAAAAATGATAAGGTAACGTTTAGCAAATAATTTTAACGAAAATTATTTTGAACATGTTCGGATATACTGTTTTTAAGTTACTGTTGAAAAACTGCGTTTCTCAGCAAAGGGACGTAAATGTGATGAATATTGCTGGTTTGCTTTAATTTACACTAGTTTCAGAGTAATAGTCGACGTTCCTACTTGTCTCTCTAGTTATAGGCATCTAAAGTGCTTATACCTATTGTGTATGAGAAACATGGAAAAAAGTATAACAACACAGGTTTTTTTTATCTGTAGTGTATTTCTCTGTAGTAACGGCTTCAGTACTCTACACTGAGCGTGATCTTACATGTTCTTGGCAATTTTTTTGATGCATATTTAACACTGACTCCTAATCCACTAATTTTCAGACCTCTTGTATAGTAAATAATGGGTTTACTTTTTTCCTTTCTATTGTAGTTGTTTTAAATGCTAACAGAAAATTAACAATGTAAGTGATTTTTTATACAATTTTTATTTATTATATATGTATGTTTAATTATTAAGTGTATAAATATTCCTAGGTCTCAATGTCAACTAGATCGTAGTTAAGTTATAACTCAACTATATCTTATTTAAAAGTCTGCATGATCTTTATATCATCTTTTGTTTGTGTGAATATATAAATAAATATATTAAGTCTCAAATTTGAATATCTCTTATTTTGTAGATTATACATGACTCTTGAAATTTAATATGTATTTACCATATACTATAAATTGTGCACATGGGAAATAGATATTATGTGCAGTTCCTATGAGATATTGCACCTCTTTTTGGACCTCTTGGAAATGATAGAAGTGGTGGTTATTGTTTCACAATGACTAATACCTAATATGACCTTTATTCTTCGCAGGTCAGACTGTGATAAACGGTTCAACGGTGCTCCATCTAGTGGATGCAGCAAATATGCTGCAGCTTCAGGAGTTGTCCGTTGGCTGTGCTCAATACTTAAGAAAACAATTGCATCCTTCAAATGTTGTGGGAATTATCAGGTACTCTTAGTGATCAAATGGAAATAAAATTTCTGTTGTTTTTAAGTATTTTATTACTTGATTCACATTCACTATTTGCATGACCTAGTTCTCATCTAACATCTGCAACATATGTAGACTTATATTTGTATATTTTTTTTTGCTACCTGCAATCAGTGGCTTAAGTATAAGCAGATTATTTCTGAATGATGGAGGTGTGACAATCAACACCAGCGTGGGTTTTCTGTAACTTAGTGGTCTTGTGCATCTGTTCGGTTTTATACGGGCACAGTGTCAGTATGCTAATGAAATAAATACATTAATTAAGTTTAACATTTCTCTGTGATATGCAAAAAGCGATTACATCTCTTTGTTTTCTTTAATTGTTTTAAGGAATCTATATTTTGTTGCTGTTTTCAACTCAACTGTGTCAGTTTGAAATAGGTTTTTCGATAGTTTGATAATTGAATTAATAATTAAAATTAAATAACTGTATTCTTTGATAAAAGTTCAAATACATATTAATATCATCAAATAGCAAATGCTACAATTTTATTCTTTTCTGCTTCATGTAAAACACTGATTAGTGAAATATTTATTATCTGCTTGCATCTGTGGCAGCTAACTGCTTAATCAATCTAAATGTAACTGTTCCAGAATTATTGTTTTTACCACTTGCTTCATAAGACTAAGGAATAAATCTTTTTAGAATAACTGACTTAAGAACTTTCACTGTACACTTTTTTTTGAAATGGGAGTAACAACAATATTTTGACCTATTCCACTGTTATTGAAATAGTTCTAGATTTATTGCCATAAACATTACATCTATATAATTTTGTCGTAAATGAATGAATTGGAAAACTTGGCATTGTGACTGGCATTCACTAGTTGTTTTATTAGCATGTACTTTTGATTATTCTTAATTAGTTTTGTGTCACTTTTTAGTCGTCCACTGCTGAGACACATACCCCACGACATTTATTTAATTTCAGATTAACGTTAAGCCATTCATCCTGACTCAGTATCTCAAATAAAAAAATTGTGTGAGCTTCAGCAGCAAGATGTTTAAATCCTGACATTAGAACAACTGTCACCAATGTGATGACAATGTATACTTAGATGGTCACACTAATGTGAAAGATTTTATGGCTCTTACGAGTTCTTTAAATATCACATATTTGGTGGCCTAATAGGGTATGACTTGACTTATTTATCCTGATTCTTCAGTGTTCAAAGTTTTCTTAGTATTTTGTAATATGAACTCAGTTCATATAAATTATTATACCTAACTGCTATTAAATTTGTGGTTTTCATAAATATCTAGTAATTAAATGTCAGTTGGTTTTATAAATACCACAGCAATCTATTGATGATCTCCCCTGGCCGAGTATCTAAAGTTTTTAATCCAAGTCGCATAAGTTGTAGTTTTAAATGTATATTTGATGCTCAGTATAATAACTAAAAATTTAAAAAAATTGTAAATGTAGACTTGCAGAAACTCATAATCTGGTACAATTGGCCGAAGAAGCTCTCTCCTATGCTATGAGTCACTGGGGAGTTGTGGTGGATGGAGAGGAGTTTGTGCATCTATCGTTGACGATGTTGACGAAGTTGCTGACGTCCGACGAGCTCGTGATAGACAATGAAGTTCAGGTAAAATTTTTAACTATTTATAAAACTAAAATCTGTGTGTGCAATTCACACACTATAGAAGTGAAATTTCAGAAGAGTAACCTACGAGAGAATGAGATGAATATAGTGTCAGAAGTAGGATAGTTGTAAAGTTCATTTTTTATAATATTTTTAACTAGTTTCAGTTATTTTACATTTTTGGGCCAATTTTTCATTAGACAGGTACACGTCAAATAGTATTTATTCATCAAATAAGACGATTTTTCAACAGTAAGATAATGGTTACACTGGTCTGCAACGAAATCCTCCTTTAAATAAAAATATGATGAATATGAAGAGCTTAATATGCTGCATCGATGTTTGCTTTCCATTTTTTTCTATCACATATAGAAATTTATTAAAGTTTTTTTTTTTAATTTCCCATAATTATGTGTTTTTTGTCTAACATCATTGCATTAATGCTGCTCTATTCAGTTCAGATCGTCTCAGTACTCACGAAAACCGGTCGCACTGGTAGAAAGAGAGAGAAAGATAATGGTTGACGTGGTTTTAGCACGAATGTGCACGTCTACATAGTTCTACACCATAACGCTCACTACATTAAAAATTTGAATCGTGATTTTTTCTTGTTAACACCGAATTTTTTGGTAAGTTTTGAATTTTATTAATACTTATAGCTAAAATATATTGTCCGTGTTTATTTTTTCAACTATAAAACAAAATAAAATCACTCAATTAGAATGTTGTTCTAAAGTAATAGCAAATTTTATTTTGTTATAGGTACAATATGCCAAAAGTTGTAAAACTCCCCAGACATTATCTGCTACATATGTGGCAAATTTACTATAAAACTCAACGGAACACATTGTCGAATTTAGTTAAAAGTATTTATCAGCAATACTTTGGATTTCCAGTTGATGAAAGAGACAAAAATTGGCTCCCGGAAACATGTTGTAACAGTTGCTCAAGAACTTTAAGAGGTTGGCTCGAAGGAAGTCATAAGTGCCAATCTAAAAGTTGTAGCAATGTTAACTGGACTACAAGGAGGATATACCAAATTTTGTTGCTTTTTGTGCAAATGGGACAGTCACGCTAGAGAAAAGCATTACATAGTAAAAACTGGACCAAAAAGAATGAGTTTGATCCCTGGAGTCAAGAATATAAAAGAAGAACCTTTAGTTCAAAGTGAAAAAATTTTTCTACCACCTATCATATAAAGTTGGGCCTAATGAAAATCTTGTTAAAGCCATGAATAAGGACGGTGGAGGTTTTCAATATCTCAAAACTAAATTTCCTCGAATCAGCGACGCGAAAATAAAGAAGGAATTTTGTAGGTCCCCAAATACGAGCTCATGAAGGACTCAAATTTTGAAAGTACTTTGAATGAAGCTGAACAAAGAGCATGGACCGCTTTTGTAGAAGTGTGTCATAATTTTCTTGGAAACAAAAAGAGAACTACCGTGAAATCATCCTCGAACTTCTTTCTTCATACAAAACCCTAAAATGCAACATGTCCCAAAATTCATTTCTTGGATTCTCATTGGATTTCTTTCCCGCTAATCTTGGAGCAGTATCAGATGAACACGGCGAAAGGTTTCATCAAGACATATTGCATAGAAAACGCTATAATGGAAAATGATTCGAAACGATGCTTGCCGATTTCTGTTGGTCGCTTTGTCGCGAAACACCTATAGAAAATATGAAAAGGAAGAAAACTACAAAATGAAATAATATTAACAACTAGCAATGAGAGCATCTAATGATTTGTAAATTCTATAACACATTTGTCCAATATTTCTATCAGTTGTAACATTTATAATATATTTTTTAGCAAAAAAGTGAGTTTAATTTAAAACTACCATTTAAAAAAAAGTTATATGTGATATGGAAGATTTAATACTATATTTCTATTCAGAATCATCTAATTTATCATTCGTTATACATGAACTAGAAAGGAGGCAAAAATATTTTTTTTTGCAGACCAGTGTTATTAGGGCGACCCAAAAAAAGATTTTTTTTTTCAAGTCTCATGAAAATATGTTAATTTATCATGTTTTAAGAGCCCCCTACAAAAGGTAGCTGAAAAAAAAAATTAAATGGTCGTTTAAAGTTTTTTTAAATATCCAAATTCATCAAAAATCGTTTTTTTTTTTATATACTTTTTCTCGTGACCATTCCTTCTTACATGAAAAATCATGAAGATTCTCAAAATTTCAAGTCAAAATTTTAATATTTAGAGGTCGCTCCAAATTTTTTTAAGTTTCCAAATAGAGTACTTTATATTTTTTCGAGCTATTTCTGAACATGAATATTAACGAACTAAATATTTTTTCTTTTAATTTGCCATGCTAAAAAATGGAATTGAAGCCCGAGTAATAAAAGAAAATTCCAAGAAATGTAATCAGAAAAACCAAATGATGTCACCACAAGAGATATATTAGATTTATTTTTAGTCATTATTAAATAATGATGAATCCTAAATACAAGTTTCATAAACTATTTCAAATGTGTATTCTCTAATAAATATTTAGATCAAAACCAAAATCTTTCAAAACACTCAAACACATATACTTGTCTATAATTTGGTCTAAGCTGAAGCAGTTGGGGCTTGTAGACATTTTGTTCATTTTTCAAAAATGCTGAATCAATTTGTAATATTCTTTGCAAATTGAAATAATACTCAAAAGTGTTAATTATTGCAAGTAAAATACAGAATAACCATCAGTGGTATGGTAATGAAAATATACATATACCAACAATAAAATATAGTAACCGACTGCTTCAAAGCAAATCCAATACTATATACATATATTTTTAATAAATGTTCTTCATCTTGTCTTCTTTCTTCATTTTGAAAATGAAGCATTTTTATTTTCTGTTTTTCTGTTCTTTGTTCAACAAGCAGCTCATGTCACTTTTTTATGTTGTGATTCACCTAAGACCATTTGTTTTTGAAGATCAATCAGCTTTGAACATGCAGAGGTTAGCTGGTCAAATTTAGCTGTTACACCAGTTTTTGTAACTTTAGCCTTCAAAAGGGGTTGGTTTTTCTTTTAATGCCTGAGGGGTCCATTTCTTTCATTTGGTATCCAAATTTTCTAAAAGCAAATATATATAATACATCCAATGACTACCCCTATAGTAGTCATTGGGTGATATAAAAAACAATTATCAATTATAACTGTATTATAATTACCTTCTTTTACTATTATCTCATTTTTAGAACTGGATGTGATGACCTCAAAGCCTAAGAATGGAACATACTTTTATAGAATTGTATTTAGACAATAGTTTTTAAAAGAGCTTCAGTATAAATTATGTTTAGAATTGAGTACAATATTTGAGTGTAAAAATGTGGAGTGCATGTGTTAATAATACAAATATTAAGTATTGTCATTCACAGAAAATAAATTAAAGAAAATATTATTCATTTTTGATATTGATCCTCTAATTGTATACTTATAGAGTCTATAAAACATTTATCTTGAGTTTTTTAAAAATCCATAAAATTATATTACTTAGTTTTGTATTATATATATTTTTAAACTTTAAAAGAACCATCTTGCGGAATTCTTGGTGGGCAAGTCTGCCTCAAATTTGGTCAGTTTTCAACATACTAGATTGTATAACTTTACTAAAAGTGTATGAGAAGTCATAAAGCGAGTCGAATGTAACTTCCAAAATTCTGTTACATAGATAATTGCAGGTGAAGCTAAAAAAGTGTGTTAAAAATAATTTTGAAATTTAAAAAATGCGTTTTTTAGCAATAAAAAAAAATCCTTTAAGAAACAGTTTTATAAATCATAATTATCATATAGGATTATGTAATCCAAAAAAAATTTAAATTATCTCATAAACATCGCATTTGTTTATAACATTTTTTTATCTAATAAGAGATAAAAATTATTAAAAATTATTTTTAGTCGCTTCTGTCATAAAAAAACGGATCAATAATAATATATAAAAAAAGTTTCTTCAATGTTTAATAAAGCTTTATCATTTTTCATGTTCATGAATCACGAGTCATTGTTATTAAACACTTGAATGTTAATCACACACAATCTTACTTTAAAAAAGTCTATAATATAGACTTTTTTGAAAAATTGATGGATCTCAATGAAGCAAGAGAGATATGCTAAGATCGTACTATGTGGAAATGATCGATAATGATCGCCAACTATCGTAAATTTCTACTATAAAGTTTTAGAGCCGCAGTAATATCACCTCTGCAAACTCCACAACAATAAACCATGTTTACATATTTGATAGCAGTGAAAGGCATTGTTGTTAAACACTTGAATGTTAATCACACACAATTTTACTTTCATAAAGTCTATTTTATAAACGCGACATTTAAAACAAAATATCGTAATTTCTATGCTAGCTCAACGACCGCACGCACGGCCGCATCGCAAGCCACTAACGTCGCGCCGCGCGCTGCGTGCGGGCGTTAAATGACGGGGGAGGGGGGCGCGTCTGAAAGTGTCGTTAAGGATATACTTCGTGAACTTACACGTTCACGTTCTAAGCTATTTTTTTCAGAAATGGCTACTTCAATGACTATGATTTATTTGGCAAAGATGTTCTAAAAAAGAAGGAGATTATGAATATTTGCGGAAAGATGCATGATCGATTTCATACGGTATATTCATAAAGACCATTTTTATTCACGGCCTTGGTTTGCCAATGAATTAACAAACCGACACATTTTCTGTCCACCGATTCAGGTCCTGCGGGCGGCCTTGCGGTGGTTAGACCACGACCCGCCGTCGCGCAGGGAGCACTACCTGGAGGTCCTGCGGCAGATACGCCTGCACGAGGTATCGGAGGAAGAACTTCAGGAGGCACTTATAACCGTACGAGACCCAGCTATAGCAGAGATCCTGAAGACCTTCAAAATTGTTTTGGTAAGTAGTTCTTTTTTCACAAATGTACGTAAATTTATATCTTTCTAGTATATTTTACAATACAAAACAATAAAACACCAACAATGAATTAATAAATACTTCAGTACCTTCTAATATGCAGCGTAGTGATGTAGAGCATGCATCTGCTAGGTACCTAATTAATGTCCAATGCCTAATGCAGTGGGTGTAGAGTGCGCGGCTGCCAAGTACCCCAGTACCGTCTACCGAGTACTCAAGTACAGTCTAATATTTAATGTAATATAGAGCAGTTGTCTGTGAGTACCGTCTAATACTAGAGTAACTAATATCTGTGCAGTATTGCAGAGCGCGCGACCGCCGAGTACCCCAGTACCACCTACCGAGTACTCGAGTAACGTCTAATATTTAGTGCAATATTGTAGAGCGGTCGTCTGTGAGCACTCACTAATACTAGAGTACCTCCTACTTCTAGAGCAGTGCTGTACAACGCACGGCCGCTGCGAATCCGAGTACCGGCTGCATTGATAAGTACTTTTGAAACCGACGAGATTACATGAAATTATTAATTAATGTCTAAAGCAAGAGTAAGGATCTGTGATTTCCGGGAAACATGTGGGTAGTGACGTGATACAGATGGGTCAGTTTTCATACCGGCAAGTGTGTATTCGTCACCATTGATATGCATTACTTTAGATTAATCAAATAAACCATTGTATGCTAATCTCCTAAATTATTTCGGAATTAGAAATGATGATTAAAGTTCACTTGCTGTGATACAATGATTTAATTAAATTTTTCAATTTTACAATAAAAAAGGCTAATGCCAGGCTACAGGCCATAGAGAAGTGAATGTTACATGAATACTAAACCAAAACTAACTAAAAACCATTATTTAAAAGAAATATCCTTTTGCTATTAGGTACATCGCGAAGGTGATTGCATTTGGTATATCAAGTAAATTCATTTAAAAAATGTATATATACAAATATGATTTAAAAACCTTTCAAATTATTTATTTCATTCCGTGTCACTTCTTATTTACAACAAAGTTAATTATTCTCTCTCAATTTCGCAAAATTTTAACACATGTTTGATTTATATTAGCTTTTACCGCGACTCCGCGCACGTGGACATAGAATGAATCCCTTCATTTTATATATCGACCGATCACACTCTTTATCAAAATTCTGATCGCTGTCTAATTTTGGATTTCGATCCCGGTTCTGCTTTCTTTTCTTATTTTTTTTTATATATCATTATTTCATAGGTCATAGACAACACTTGAAATACGTCACAATACTTCAAGAATTATATTTTACTACTTAACTTTACTACTTTACCACTCGTTCGGAAGGCAATTTTCGCTCAAAAAGAACGAGCAAAAAATTTAAGGGTGTCTCTTTTCAATCTTATGTACATTTTGTTATGGAATCAAACTTAAACAAACAAACCTGCTACAAGTCGAGGTGGTCATGTCCATGAATATTTATATTTCAATATTCACAAACTGAGCGTTTTTATTGCATATGTATAAATAGATAGTATTCGCAGAAAATTATGTTTTAATTTAGAATAAGATATAAAAGGTCTGGTTGTACAAATATGTATTTTGTCGTGCGCAATGCCTACACTGACGCTTAGAGATTTTAATGCACAGTAACATTTATATATCAATGTACGTAAATGCCTGTTCACAGTCAGCAGTCCTTAGAGAGCCGCGCCCGCGCACCGGCAGCTGTCTGTACGTGGTGGGGGGCACACAGAGTGGGTCGCGCAAAGAAGCGTTCCGCACTGCATTAAAGTTCGACGGACAGTGAGTAACCTGCGAGTAGACATCCTGCTGGAGTTGTTGTTTAGGTTTTTGCAGGACTCGGCGCTCGCCATCCACGTATATTTCGCTACCCACGAATGACCTGATGTCACCTGCCGTCCGCGCTTGACGTACGTCACGGCGTCGTGCCGCACCTTCTTGTGAAGCAGATCTCTACCTCAGGTCACCGCTTTGGCCTGAACTCGTCGCGTTATATTCGTGAGCGTTGGCAGGAGAAATGTTAAAACTATTTGAAAGACCATTAACCGGTTCGCCTCACAAGTACTTCACGTTGCATTGAGTGGAGTTACAGCAATATCTTTAAGTTGTGAAAATGTTAATACTTCCTGTACTTTAATAAATAGCAAAATTTTCCTTCGACTTAATGCGATGTTGAACGTAAGCTTAGGCTGACATATAGTTGTACTCCAATTCTATTTGCCAAAACCATAACATGTACCTGCCATTGATCAAAAAGCTAGAGAGTTGGCCTCTATAATAATTCATAAAAAATGATTTAATACTAAACAATAAATTCGACGCTTAGTTATAAATAAAAACCGGTCAAATCTTATTGTCAAATACGACCAAAATAATGAGATAAATGAATTATCCTTTTGTTCACGAATTAAAAACTTAGCTAATACATGGTATCACAAAAATAAGGAGTTACTGTTAAAGGCAAAAAATATAATGCGATAAAAATACTAATCATAAAATTTCTACAATTAATATGTGGGATAGATACTGAAATAGTATTGCGTGAAAGTAAATCCAAGGACTCCATGAAATATAAAATTGCGGCTCTATTGAAGTTTAATTGTAATAATAACCATTTAAATTATAAACACGATGAAGATTATAACACGTTATTGTCATTAAAATACAAAATACTAAAAGATAACCTACTCATTAGCAAAGCTGGCCAAAGATACGCTGTAGTAGTCGTGGACAGAGAGGCTTACAATAATAAAATTTATAGCAAAATAAAAAAAGAAGATGAGTTCCAAAAATTGACTTATGATCCCACGAGTGTCACGCCGCCCCGTGATACTCGGCGCACTTATACCCGGTGATCATCTTGGACGCACTCGAAGATGAACAACAAACCAAACTTAGTTTAGACTGGCCAGTTGAATTTTCAAAATGCTAGACAATGCTATTTCGGTGACTTCTCCATCGAGTGGCTTCATTCGTTCGTACAATTCTATACATTGAAACTAACAGAGGAAAATCGACTTCCATTTCGTATGACGAATAGTGTATTTTTGGTTTGTTAATTGTTTTTGTGCTCGAAAAAGCACTAAAATCAATCATTTGAACTGGAAAAGCTCTGTAACTTATACTAATTATATTTGCGAACGCTTTGAGCTCGAAAGTAGCAAGATGTTCCAGGGAGGGCCGGCAGGGTCAAGCTGAACTCGAAGAGCTCATAAACTTAGGGACAACTACATTTTTAATCTCTAAAGCTCAGAAACACCAATAAATATCACAGCGAGAAGTTTCAAGGTGGCCTCTAGGGTTAACGTTTTATAGATTTTTTTAAAATAATGATTTATCTTTAAAGTGTATTATTGTACTGTATGGCAAACAATAAATATGTCGTGTACATTGTACAGAAAATAAACATGAAATACCTAATAGTTATGTGTGTAAATGTCATTTACAGGGCATGGACGCAGATAGCGCCCATGAGCGCGCCCCGATTCAGGCCCGGGGCGGCGGCGCTGGGCGGGCGCGTGTACGCCGTGGGCGGAATGAATGGCAAAGGCGAAACGCTAGCGAGCGGCGAAATGTACGACCCGCGGGTGAGTGGGGCGGGACGGGGCCGACCGCGCGCGGCGACAGGGCGGCGGGCGCTTACGGATCCTGACTTAGAGCGTTGTTTACAGTTAGTCAAATCAAATCGAATCAAAAATACATATTTATCGTAGGTAATGAAATTACAATTGAAATACGTCATTAATAAATTCTTTTAAACATTACCGCCCATTCCAAATGCTGATTCACCCTGAGAAGAACGGGCAATAAACTTAAGGTTTGATTTTTTTACTCATCAATATAAAATATTCGGTAATTAATAATTTAGTACAACACAAGCAACCTGATAGCCGAGCAGTTCAATCCCATAGTGTTTTTCATTGTGATATTCAGACACGGTATAGTAGCCCTTGCCATGTAACTTCTGTTTAACGAAGAGTTTAAATTCATAAATGGCAAATGCTTGCTTGCAACATGCATTAACATGCAGCATGCAACCCACCGCTGACCCTCGAATCTGCCTCTCCACTACGAATCTCTATCCAAATGATTGAATATTGATTCCAGAGGATTGACAGATATCGAACACCTAAGCAAGTGTTATTTATTTTTATAATTATCTTATTCCGCTAACCGTTAAATTGTTTTCTACGTACATTTCATGCCAACCAGGCACATCCTCAGGAAATTGCCGACAGTCACATCCACCAGGGTGCTAGGAGCGTTAAAACAATCAACACAACCTCGTTAAACGGGCCGCTGTCATGCAATGGTCAAAGAGTGACAAAAACATTCTTAAAGCAGCCACAGACCACCACCGATAGACATGCTTGTCAAATGTCACAGACTAACCATCACCAACATTTATTGGCAAATTGGGTAATTCAATAGAATTAGATCTGTTTCAAAATTATATTAATAGCATACATCTCAAAATTCAATTTAAACTAGAGGAAGAAAGAAACAATTCTATATATTTTTTAGATTTGACCTTAACTAGAAAAAATAATAGACATGAATTTAAAATATATAGAAAACCCACATGCATAGATACTATAAGACCCATTTCTTCTTGTCATCCATGGCAACATTAATTGGCGGCTTATAAATCAATGATACATCGGTTATTCACCATACCCCTTAACAATCATAATTTCTCATTAGAATTAAATACCATTTACAGTATAGCAAACGGATATAGTAAAAGATGTATTAATGGACTCATTAATAAAAAACAAAAAAGTATTTTAAAGAAAAGTATCTATCCGACACAATCAAAAGACCAAAAGAAATATATAGCTAGTTTGACATATTTTTGTACAGTTTCGAAGAAAATTTCAAGATTATTAAAAAAACATAATATTTATACGGCCTTAAAACAAATAATTTGAAAACTTTATGTAATAATGAAGATAAATTACACAATAATAAAAAATCTGGAATTTATAAATTAACTTGTGATTACTGTAAATCGATATAAATAGGACAAACCGGACGTTGTTTTGAAAAAGGATACTAAGAATATATTTCGCCCTTTAGAAATAATAAATCAGACAGATCCCATTTTGCTAAACATCTAATAGAAATTGGTCATAAGCTTAATAACCATCACAGATTCGATGTTTTGCATGTGTGTGAGAAGGGGTTACATTTAAATGTTTTGGAATCCTTCGAAATTTTAAAACATAAAGATAATAATAATATGCTCAATGACCAAATTGACGTTTATAAATCGCCATTATTGGACGCTTCCCTGTAACTATTTGGGTAATGTTGGTGATGGTTAGTCTGTGACATTTGACAGGCATGTCTATCGGTGGTGGTCTGTGGCTGCTTTAAGAATGTTTTTGTCACTCTTTGACCATTGCATGATAGCGGCCCGTTTAACGAGGTTGTGTTGGTTGTTTTAACGCTCCTAGCACCCTGGTGGATGTGACTGTCGGCAATTTCCCGAGGATGTGCCTGGTTGGCATGAAATGTACGTAGAAAACAATTTAACGGTTAGCGGAATAAGATAATTATAAAAATAAATAACACTTGCTTAGGTGTTCGATATCTGTCAATCCTCTGGAATCAATATTCAATCTTTGGATAGAGTTTCGTAGTGGAGAGGCAGATTCGAGGGTCAGCGGTGGGTTGCATGCTGCATGTTAATGCATGTTGCAGGCAAGCGTCTACTATGGATTTCCGCGAATTAACACCTCACACAATACAATACAATGGCAAGTTTCGATTTAACTGGGAATTGGGATCTTACTATAAAAGCGTACATTACCCCTCAAATGATTTACTAACTTTGCTTAGACGGGTTTTTGAGCAGCACGATCGTTCTTATGTCTAGTGTATATGTTATGGATGTCGCTCATTTTTCGGAACGATACTGAGCGTACCTGACGTATACCGGGTTTTCGTATACGCATTGTGATGCTGTGAAGTCGTACGTGACGTCCACCGACAGAGACCGTCGGCGCTTGCAGAGTGCTTGAAGTATTCCGAACTAATGTCGCGCGTGGACACCGTCCGAGGTGACGTCGCGGCTCGTCCCCGAGTTACAATACCGCCTTCGACGTGGGCGCATGTGGGTGAACGCCGGCAGAGGTACATCGCCGCCGTGGCACTGATGAATTATTCACAAACAAACGCACAGAACTGCTAGGACGCAGGCGTCACTCCGTACTCGTAGGGCGCCGCCCGCCCCCCGCCCTCGACGTCACTGTTAGCACACGAGGACTACGCATCTTATAAGCTCGCCTGGTAGCTGTAATATTTCTTTAGCATTTCGTTATTCTCAAACACTCCGAAGCGTCACCGAAGTCGTGCTGCTTTAAACCGTCCAGATATTTTAATCGATAGGTCGATTTCACTAAATTACATGAAAGTACGTAAATTACAAAGTACGTATTTTCGTACAAAATTACAATTTTCATTTCAGAAAAATTATTTTTTACAATTTATGGATTTTTAACACGCTTTTATTAGTTTCATTTCTGTTTGTTTGTTTGTCTGTAACCCACTCCTTTGATGTATGGAGTTAAAAGTTGCATGAAGTGTATTGGTAATATAAATTAAATAGTTCTAATATGTACACAGTGAAATATACAGAGCCCAACAGCATAGACCGATGTTTATTATTTATTAGTTGTTACTTATGTTATCCAATCACAAGAAAACTTAGCGCTATTGCGCTAATATTTGTTATTAGGGTATGGAGTGCCGATTGTTTTTGAAAATGCATCTACGGAACCTCATGGATTTCTTCGTTACATGATTGGGATTGATAATGGGGACCTCTTATACACTAAAAGGGCACCAGGCGCTAATCCTTTTCATCGTCCGCATGAATAATAATTAGCCGGGCTCCTTTCGAAATGGATTTTTTCAAGCTCATTTTGCTTCTGTCAGACCAAACACACTGTTTTGTGTGTGCGCTATGAAGGTAAGTTTGTTTGGTATAAGTTATATCGTGGCCCTCAGCTCTATATTGTTTAATATCTCGAAGATATTTCATACGACTTTATCATATGTCTACTCTTTTGACTAAAATTCTCTTATAGTTTTCAATTTTCAGTTCATGTGAAATTGTACTCAAAGTTTTTTATTACTTCCAGAGAAATTGATATCTTGCTTTAATTTGTCCAATACATCTTTTAAGGTACGCACTTTTTAGGGTTCTGAGTCAAACTGGCAAAAATAGAACCCTTATAGTTTCATGACAATAATAAATATTTCTTGCAATTCATACATGTAGGTAATAGAAGCTGAAAAATTTTTTTTTCAGCAAACATCAGTTATATTACAACAATTCTTTTAAAAAATAACTTTAAGGTTTCTAAACAATTTTTCTGATTACGTGAAGAATTTCGGAAATAATTGCTCTAAAATTAGCAGGAATTGCGTTCCTCCTTTATTTTATAAATCGTGTGTGCAAAAACTATGCTAAAAGTAAGGAATATAACGCCTAGTAAATTCTTTGAATGAAGATTATTTTGAACATTATCGGATATACCGTTTTGAGTTATTTCCGAAAAATTGCGCTTCTCAACAAAAGGACGTAAGCGCCATAAAAATAAGCTCTTGCTGGTGCACTTTAATTCACACTAGTGTCAGAGTAGCAATCGACATACTTGTTTCTCTAGTTATAGGCGTCTAGTGGTTATACCTACTCTGTGCAGCAAACATGGAAAAAAGAGCAACAACGTAGTTTTTTCATCTGTTGTGCACTTCTTTGTAATAACGGCTTCGGAACTCTATTATAATGATCGTGATACGATGAGCACGATCAAATGAAAGTCGTACATGTTACACCCGATGACTTGTCTGATGACTGCTGAATCGAAATCATCCAACGATAGTCGATGTCCTTTGCTCTTTAGAGCTTCTTCGGCCGTTGACCGCAGGACGACTCGTGCCAGAACTGGCAGATGCCTCATGGTCGTCTGAAATAGCTCGAGCAGTCGTTCTCGATAATTCTGTAGCTTCTGCTGTACGTTTTGAATACTTCGGAAACGTTTTGGTCCGAAACCTTGACGTTTGAACAAATTAGTTCATCTTGTTTAAAATAAGATGTAATTACGAATAAAAAAAACTAAAACGATCCTAATGAATTGAATTGTAAAAGCTTCTCTGACACGTGAACTCACTTAGTTGTGCTGGGGTCAACTGTCCTTTGTAACTGACGCAAAGTTTGTGATTTGACGTAACGCACAAGTTAAGTCGAATTTTACGACATTAAAATTGGCTTTACTAAAAGTCATCCGACAAAATGTCAAATCGGACACGTCGTCGGTAGCGACTCGACTTCGATCGCTACGACAAAAGGCCGCCGCGAGTACGTCCCTTGACAGGAAATGAGGCAGGAAATTCTGCACAAGAAGTTCCTCATTATTCTGCGATCAATCACAAAGTTGTCGGCCGCACGACGATTTCGTGTACTCGTTTGGGTTGGAGCGCTCGACTTTGTATTCGCGTGCTTTTAAATATAGCGAGTTTAACACTGTTCACTCACCAAACACTTTAATTTAATTATTCAACGATTTACGAATACTAAGTTTTGCGAATGTTTCTAGCGCATGCCTTAACGTCGTCACTGCCTCTTCCAGACCGACACGTGGACGTCGATCGCCCCGATGCGCACAGCTCGAAGGCACTTTGCACTGGCGGCGCTCAGAGGCAAGCTGTACGCGCTCGGAGGCTTTGAGGAGTCGTCGATCGAGGTGTACGACCCGGCGACGGACGAGTGGGCCGAGGTGGGGGAGATGCCCGAGCAGAGATGGCGCATGAGCGCCGTCACGCACGCCGGTAGGTGGTCTGTGTCAGCTGTGGTAGTGCTGTGTTGTGTGCAGACGCAGTCTGGAGTAGCACCAATTCCGCCTCTATTCTGCCTCTTACATCAGAGCATCACCCCGGCTCAGACTTCGAGCCGAGCGCAGTCATCGATGATGTGAATTAACATCTCGATGATAAATTCATTTCGTCATCAAACACTTCTGTATGTCTAGTATTTATTAGTAACACACAAAGTTGACTTTAGCTCGGCCGTCTACCGCGAAGTCTTTGACTTTTGTCCTAATAGGAGGACTAAATATAAATATTGAGGAATAAAAATTCGTGGGCGAAACATTTTTAGCACTATTTTGAAATCCAATATTCTTTTGTAATTAGTTAATTTTTACTAACAGAACGTTGACATGAACATGCAGATAAATTTTAAACTAAAAACCTAGAATATTTTCACTTCTTTATTGACAAATTAATATATAAAATATTGATTGAAAAGATTATGTAAACATAATCTCTGACATCCCCAAATTTTTCTGATCTAATGAAGCATTAGTTGTTTAAGTAATAAAGCTTTTCTTGCAGGACCTTTTGATGCACACACTGACGGAAATTTTATCTGAACTTCACGGGAAGTGCCGCATCTTCGGACATGCTGTAATTACGTAGAACTAATCGTTAATATCAATTCTGATTTAGCTTATGATCAGCTTTAATCCATTGATTTTGTTCTTCCACATTCTCATCTTTACCTTGAACAAAGTCAGGAATCGGCTTGTCACCATTAACATATTCCACATATTCTTTATCAATAACGCCTCTATGTGAATCTTTCATGATTCAAAGTTGTCTTTCTCAAAGCTGCTCAAACCTTATAGCACTCAACGTTGACGTCATATTGAAAAAGTTCTAATATTTTTATTTATTTATTTTTATTTTGAAAACCTGGGCCCATAACCTGATAAAAAGTAGCAACTTCCAGGTTTATTCTCATTTTATTAATTATTTAAAAGATATAGAATATGTTTAAGCTGTCCTCGTAATAAAAATCAAGAATTGACAGATCACTGAACAAAAAATAATGATATTTTAAATAAGGTAAATAACGAGTGTCTTGTATATTGCTAAAAACCGCATTTCTCATTATTTTGTAAATATGTATCAATATTACGTAATCATTTTTAATCATAATTTATTGCACGTCTAATGTTAGGAAAAAACTTTATCCATTTTTATTTGATTATAGAATAAACAATTTATTATTAACAAGAGAATTTTTCTGATATAAACTTTTAATCCTACAAATTTAAATAATTTTGTGCACTTAGCCCTATCGTTTTGTTTTTAATTTTTTCGTCATCACTACGAAAACAATTTTAAAAATACTGAAGATACTGCAAGAACATTTCAAATTCATTTTTATTCTCCGTTAAACAATAAACAAATTGAGCTTTTAACCGAAGTTCTAACTTAAGTGTCAAATAGTTTGCGCTGTGCGTTGATGTGCCGCTCAGTCAGTTTACTCTTTTACATAAAATAAATAAAATTTTGATCTATACTGCTGTATAAATTAGTAATTTTTGTCTATTCATACATTGTTTTGTCAAATTTCATAATAAATATGCGTGATAACTGTTTGTGTAAATCACACCCTGTACTTTAGGTAGACCGTATTTGAATGTATAATAAAATTCTTGCCTTTTGTTCATTAATTTAATGGCTTGATGAATATAACAAAAAGCGTTATTAATATGACTATATGACAGATAAGAAAAAGTGTTTATACTCTATGAACTGATGGGCTTGTGTTCCGAATTGCCAAAGAAGCAAGCCATGCATAGACATAACTTTGTGATAAATATAGGTGACTCAATAACACCAATTCTATCATTTTCAAGATTCATGACTGTCTAAATATGTTTTTATAACTTAAGAACATTTAACTGTTACAAAAAATTGTTTGATCTGATTTTGAGAGGGCTCTTAAAACATGTTATATGAAAATATTTCCATAAAAACTCTAAAAATAAATAGTAAGCTTTTGGGCCGCCTTAATGGACATCGCCAATGCAGGAGGAGGCGAAGGAAGAAGGAGTGTTCATGGACGACGAGAGCGAAAAGGAATTTATCATACTTTTTTATTAACGAAGGCAACGACAAAAATAAGTACACAGATTACAAATCGAATTACAAAAGCAATAAAAACTATAAACAATTATTAAAGAAAATATTTAAAATAAATACCACAAAAAAATGATATAAAGTATTATTAATCTATAATGGTGATTACATGGATATGAAAATGAGAAATTATATCGCTATAATTTAAAAAATACAAATAATTTCATTAAATAGTTATTGATTTGTTCTGTTAAAAGTTAAGTTGGTCTGAAATCGCTACGGAATTTAGTCCGTTCGGTTGTGACGTGATTTGATAGTAGAGAACTGTTTGTATAGACGGTGTGAAATGAATGAAAATACACTACGCCTATTTGCCAGAAGGGTAGGCAGAGACCATGGATCAGGCATGGACCATGGTACGATCTTGACGTGTCTCTCTTGTTCACTCGTATCCATCAATCGTGTCTATAAACCTCGTCGGTTTCGGGAGTTTCAATTTGGTCCTTTTTTATTACGCCCTTAACTTGATCTGCATAGGCTTTTCTAGGGCGACCTTTGCCGACACTTCCACCATACCTTCGCTCTAAACACAAGCAGCTTACTACAGTTCTGGTAGTAATAGCCTGTGTGAATGTCGTGGAGTAAACTTATTACGAGAACGAATTTTAAGAAAATTGTGGTGGTGTTTGGCGTTATTTCGATGATATTACTATGGGTAAAAAAGAAAACAAATCCAAAAATGAAATTAAAATTATTTTTAGTATAATTATTTATAAATGTAATGTTAAAGCAACTTATTTATATAAATTCATATCAGGTGTTACAATTGTAAAAATGAAGTGGCTTTCGAAAACAAATTATATGTAATGCAATGGGGCAGCGTCGTGTTTTAACGCCAAGCGCGAGTCACGATCAGCGAACAAACGATCAATGGCGCCGACAAGGTGTCGTGATGATAACACTTCATTTCGAGGTTGGATAACTCTTAGTAACATTTACCCTGTTTTGTTGCCACAAGAATTCGCATACGTGACCTCACTATTATTAGAAGCGCAAAAAAAAACGCGTTTCATTTTTCTCTTTGTGTGTCAGGGGCGATGTACATAGTGGGGGGCGAAACGCCGGACGATGATTGTACAAACGACGTGCTGCGGTACGCGCCGGCGCGGGGCGAGTGGCGGCGCCTGCGCCCTCTGCTGCCGGCGGGCGACGACGGCCGCGTCGCTGACGGCGCTGCCGTCGTCCACGGCCAGAACCTCTACGTGGTCGGGGGGTGGAAGGAACGAAAACAATTAATTAGCGCAGTCAGCTACTACAACTTGGAGACTGTGAGTTTGTCATGAACTTTTATTTGGCTTGCCTATTTGTAATTGTTTTTGGCATTTAGTTTTTGCCTTAATGACGCCATAAATGCAAAAGCTCTACCCGAGTAACCGATTTTTGTGAACGAACTAAAGACAACAGCCAGTCAGCTGACGACCGAGTGTGACCTTCGCGTTTTGCGGTCTCAAGTTTTGTTGGAAACTTGAGTGAAACTTAGCAGTAAAATATCTGTTTTCCTCATCTCCTTAAGCGTCAAGCGCAGCCCCCGAGGCGCGCTCTGACGGGCGGCTTCCGGACGCCGTCTGTGCGCCGACCCTCGAGATCTGCATCTTGCAGGTTTTTCTGACGCGTCGACTAAAGCTATAAATTGTTTAAATGTCATGATAAAATAAAACATTAAAAACTGTACTGTGGTCAATTAAAATATTTAACGAAATACCATAAAATTAAATACGTAAGTGAGAATCGCCTTTTCAAAAATATCAATATTTTTTTAATTAACCGACTTCAAAAACGGGGGGTTTTATATTCGCCTGTGTATATATATATATTAATGTTCAGCGATAATTTCTCAATTGCGGACCGACTTCGAAAATGTTTTGTTTAAAGTCATATAGTCACCAAATCTGATGATGGAATTCCAAGATTATCGAAGGAATCCCTTAAATATTACAGGCACGTATAGTGTATTTCAACGCTTTTTTCTTTCTCGTTTCTCGTGGACTTTCATTTTTACAAAAGACGGTACCAAAGTTTAAATAATTCGCCTACAAATTTTTAGCTTCTCGGAGCTCTTCTTATATATATATATACTTAACAAAATCACGTTATAAAAGGATCTTTGTGTATTTTGTTTATTATAATTTTAGAGTAAAAAAAATTAAAATCCTCAAAATGTTGTTAAAAAAACTTTTTTAACAACATTTTTAAATATATTTATTGTTTAATGCATCTATAAAATGTAAAAATAGCCATATCTCAAGATTTGATAAAAATTTTTTTCCAACATTTTAGAAGATTTTCATATTAATCATTTTCATAAGAGCTCCAAGTAGCCAAAAATTTATAGGCCTTTGGAAAAAATATTTTTTTTCCAACGGGACTATTCTTTAAAGTGTTCGGATGACAACATATTTTTTTTAATTTTTAAAATTGATATTTAATCCTATAAAAAAAGTATTTAATGTGAAACACTGCTTTTTCCTAAGAATGTACCTATTTGGCTTGGAACATACGTAGATATAACAATATAACTATTCACAAACTAAGATAAATAAACAATTAACACTTGCTTAGGTGTTCGATATCTGTCAATCATCTCAAGTCAATATTCAATTCGTTGAATAGGGATTCTTAGTAGAAGAACAGATACGAGCGTCAGCGGTGGGTTGCATGCCGCATGTTGCAGGCGTCTAATTATGGATTTCCGCGATTTAACACCTCATACAATGGAATGATCTTATTAGAATTCTTTTTTCCCTTTGCGGTAAGAAACTCTCAAAAATCCTCTGTACAACAATTTTATTTCTAGAAATATACAGTTTTGAAAACTGCGTGAAATATTCGATTTTTTACATCTGCACTTTTTTTTTGATATTGTCCTCTTAATACGTTATAATACAAACTTGTACACTTAAAACAAAATATAGCAAATTCTTGAGTGTAGATAAACGCTTAACTCTTTAGCTACACTCATACAAATGAGAGGTAGTGTTGGAAGCTTTTTATTTTCAATTTCAATTTATACTGAATAATTATGACGTCGCGTAGGCCCAAGTCGCCGGCGGCTGACGAGCGGTCCTGTGCTGACATCGGCGTGCTGTTACAGGAGCAGTCGCACCTCGTACACGAGATGTCCGTACCTCGGGCGTACTGCGCGGCCGGCGTGCTGGGCGGCGCGCTGGTCGTGGCCGGCGGCCATGAGACAAACAGCGTCGAGTTGTACGACCTGGCCGCGGGGCAGTGGAGGGCCGGACCCGCCCTGCCGGAGAACAGGGCCTATGCCGGCGCCGCTGTGCTCTAGCGGGTTGTATGCGTAAAGAAGGTAAAACACCAGTCACAACCATCGAAAATTTGTACTGAACAATGTATGTAGTAATGTCGGAATGAACTAGTCTTGTCTCTAAGGCCAAATAGTTCTTAAATCGAGTTATTAAAGACAAATACCTCTTCTCAGTTGCAGATTAATGTGAGAGCACTAAAATAATATTGATAGTTACGTCGTAATGGGGGCAATTATGTGTATTAAAATAGAGAAAACATAATATTTAATTTCCATCTATCAATCGCTATACGCGTTTGGTACACCACCTCAAAAATGCATAATATTTGACGGAAGAACAAAGTGCGCTGCAGCTAGTGCAGACTACTTTGTTATGTCGACCTGCGCATTGTGCAGGTTTGTGAAACAAAACGATGATGCAAATTTAAGCATTCGAAATATTCACATTGAAGGACAATGCCGTGGTGCACAAAGTTCGCCTGCAGGTGGTGGAAATTCTTCAGACGATGCCTTTAGTGTGCGTAATCATTACACAGACTTCTTCAGGTCTTCTTCAGGAATGATTGATTTACAAACATAAAGACGCCAAACACATTACTTAAGTATGTCCTGAATCAATAAATAAGGAAAAAGTGGCTATCACTTGCAAGAAGGAACGATGCTTATTATTAGTATTTTTGTGAAGATCATTTCAACGTAACTATTTAAACTGAATGTAGAACAAAACTAGTATATTTTGCTCAAGAATATCGATCAATCAATAACATTGATTGATCGATATTGATATATTAAAAGGTGAAATGAAGAAAATTTTGATTTGATTTGAAACTCGATTTAGTGAATTTTATAAATTTTGCATGAAATATTTTTTTTTCATAGCATGTTGAGGGGCAAACGAGCAGGTGAGTCGTCAGTATATTGTATGCTCATGTATACATGCCGCCGCCCATGAATACTTATAACCCCAGAGAAGTCACCAGTTCGTTACCGGCTTTTTGAGTAAGCTAGAATAGGAAAAATCTGGCGAAAGGGAGTGAATTGTTGCCGAGGGAAGTGTGGGATGCTGGAGGGAGAGTAAGGCGATGGAGGATGGGGTGATAAAGGGGGAAATTGGCCACCGGAACTCTCACTCATTCGACGAAACAAACAGCGGAAGCTGTCACTTCTCATTTATATTCTGAGAGTGTGGTGTCACCGTCCGAAATGGCCTATTTCCTTACTTTAGCCGCGTTATATGAAGCACGGCTCTACCACACATTGTTTTTTTAAAAATTACTGTTATTCATTTTTAATGAATACAAATATAGCTGAAGAGATTTGAAATTAATTCTTTACATTACATGAATTTATTTTAAATTATTAAGTCACCGTAAAATTGCAACGTGTTTAGTCTCATCACTGGGCAGATGCGATTCCTCTTTACTCCAAAAGCCGACGTCGGATAAGTCCCACTGCCTGAGACTTCATATATCCATGGCTATAATTTTGATTATAGACATGACTCCATCTAACTCTTAGTTCTTCAGAAGCCTTCTCGGAGATACTTGACTGCTTCGTACGTCACAAATAACTCGATCTTTCGACAAGCGTTGTTCCGTAATATTCCTTATTGAGTAAATAATATGTATATATAAATATTAAGTTTATTAAAAAATAGGAGTTTCTTCAAATGTACTAACATATTTTTGTTTCCCTGTAATGTCTAATTTTAGTGCATTATTTATTTATTTATATTAACGATTATTCGATGCTAGATAAGTTCTTATTAAATTCCTTGCTGTTATGAAATATTTATAAGCTTCGTGTTCTGTGTTTTCACATTACGTTATTTATTTTAATATTAGATTTGATTGGAAAACATAAAAAGAAGTCACAACAGGCACGGCAGATGAAAAATGTCGAAATTGACAGTTATTGAAACAATTTATAATTAAAGAAAACAAATAAATATTGAGTAAAATAAAAAAAATGTAATAGAGTTCTCTTATTAAATACATTATTATTATTATTAAAGTAATATACAGAATGTAATATAAGAAAAACGGAGAATCATCGAAGTATATGATACACGTGTCTTTGCGCACATAAGGTGTAGAGAGTGGCGGCAGAGATAGAGCATGACGACATAAGAGAGCGTCATGTCGTTTGCCGTCACGGTCGCCGTCGAGGCGCGCCCGCGTTGAAGTACTACTGTAGTGGTGCTGTCAAAAGTCATGATAATCAAATAACACATTTTATAAAAACTTAAATAATTCTGTCACTACGTATTACACAGCGGGTGGTGCCCAGTGGGTGGTAGTCGGCCGCTGAGCGCGAAGCAGAACATAAGTCACACAGTGATCTAAGCTTTACTAAGAGCGACAACGTAATACGACACCGACCGCCCGGAAAGTGGCTGTCGGCGGAAAATGTCGGGTAAAATAATATTTGTGGACTGTGTACTACTTCATTGTTACGTTGATAATTTTTAATTTTAACTTTCCCTATACGAAGACAATCGCATATTCAAATTTGTAGGTTAGTCAATATTTTCAGCTTTAAGAGCGAACATCAGGTCGGTGATACGAAACATCAGGATAAAGGGACGCTGTTCGTCTTATAGTGCGATAGCGACAGAGTTGTCATTGAGGAGTACCGAGGCACTCGGCGCGGCGTTACGATTTCTAAACTGTTACGTTTTCGATCATAAAGTGAAAATCAATAATAATTATTCTATCATCTCGCATCACTAGCTTTATTCATACAGAAGCGATGATGCTCTGAGAGCACGTGTTCTGAACGCAGACTCGGCCCTCAACAGATGTCAACACATGTTATTTTCTGTATCACTTCTGAATACCTGATATAGACTATAATTTTCTCTATCTCATCTTGTTTCCTTCGTAGTCTATATCACTAAGTCATCGTTCTGCGATAAGTCATTACTTAACAGAATGACGTATATGAGATAATCAAACATTTTATATTTGCACTTTGTTCCTTGATGACAATCCCAAATATAGATTTGGACACGATTTTTTGTATTCATTTATTAGAGGTTTTAGTTCAACCTATCAAAAAAATTATCCAAAAATATTGTACAAGATATAATTATATAAATTAAAAAGTGTATTTAATGAGTTTTAGATGGTCGCATATTGATCATGAACAAATGTTTACATTTCAATACATATATTCTAGATATAATTTAAAACATTCATAGTATTTGCTGAGAAACGAATACTACTAAATAAAATATTGATACAATGGCATCAATACCTACTTTGACAAAATATACTAAGTTGTGAATTCAAACTATTTGGTACTACATATAGTATTAATCACGTATTTTAACTAAACGATTATCAAACATTTTAAATAAAATAATCATAAAGTATTACAATAATGAAATGAAATTATAAAACTTTCAAATAATACTTAATACAAATAATAACATATTTTCCAGATTAGACTACTTTTATAACTAATAATAACATATTTTCCAGATTAGACTACTTTTATAACTAATAATAACATATTTTCCAGATTAGACTACTTTTATAACTTCATCTTTACTCATTTTTCCTTGGCCCCGACTTACGTTTAGTACACAAACTTAGACATAGATCTTGTATTATTTACAATTATCTCTACTTTTACAACTTGGATAACCTGGTGGCAATATTTCCTACGTTTTCCTTTATTTTTTTTTTATGATGTAAAAACGTGAATTACAAAATTATATGACATGTATAAAATAAAACTAAAAATATATGCAAATATTAAAACTCCGCCATGTAATGTTATTTAGGAAGGTTCGTCGATACAAAATTCGAATAAATTTTATTTACTTTTGCTAGTGGTAATAACTGCTACCATTCCTCTATTGTATTTTGTGATGTAAAATTCGTGAAATACATAAGATTGACATGTACAAAATTTATTCAATGATTAAATAAGATATCGAATATTAAAAGTGTTGCCAAAATTCCAATAAATTGTTAATACGTTTCACGCCAACAACATCCTTTTACGCGGCCTGCCTATTGTGTTGGTTGCCGCTCCTTGCACCGCTATGTGACTGTCAATTTCGAAGATGTGCCTTGTTGGAAACGTACGTAATTAACAATTAGTGGTTGGCGGAACATGATTATAAAATAAATAACACTTGGGTGTCGAATCCGTCCTCTAATCAATATCATCATTGATAATTGATTCCAGATTGATTCAGCAGATTGCATGGCATGTTAACATGCTGCAAGCGTTATTGCATTTGGTCATGATTTGCAAGTTACGGAATGCGGTTTTGGCTAATGGCTACTACGTCTCAAAGACGGCAATACCAGAATAGACCTGCTGCTGGTGCTGCCTGTTAACTTCCGTTTCATGAGCGGTCCTCGGACGCGACGGCTTTAGCTCAAATTTGCCTACTACATATTAAATTATATTTTTCCTACCCAACTGCCAAAAAGAGTCATATTTTTCACGCGTGTCTACGAGTGTATGTGTTTTGGATTATTCCTAATTACCTCGTATCATCGCAAACATCTGATCGTATTTCTACAATTTAGGTACCATTAGATTTGTCTTGATAACTCAAGTGACATGACGAGATGACGTGGCGGGAAGTGAAGTCAAAAATAATCCAAATGTCCGATTTTAAGAACCATAATGTGTATTTTGGATTTTTTTTCCCAAACCAATCGAGCAGGGTAATTAATTATTTCTTTTAATTAAAGTTTTAAATGTTTAGAATGCACCGTGCAAGGTTTAAATTTTCGGTACCTGCTTATGTGAAAATATAAAGTATACATCAATATAAATAATTTTAATGTTAGAATTTTTTACTGGTGAGCACATCTCAAAATTACAAAACATGACAAAAAAGGCTTATTGTAATGAACAATATATCGATAAAAAAAATTATCACGAATATTACAACGAGACACGAAGTCAATTCTGAAATCAATGAGAAGGTAATCCAGAACCAGTGTTTAAATAGAACTAAAAAGTAATGAAACAAAAATAAATATCGTAAAACGGTTGACCCTGCAGGTCATCCCTAAAACATCCCGCTATGATATTTATGGATGCGTATTTGAGCTCTTCAAGATCAAAAACATGGTTGTCTCAAAGCTCAAAGACTTATTTTTAAGGTTTTTGATCGCGACATTCAACAAAACAGTTGACCTTATGGCTTTCCCTGAAACTTTTTACTACTTACAAGCTTAGTCTCAAAATATACCTAGCAGTTAATTGTCAAATTTGAGCTCAATAGACCGATTTTTGCTTTTTCAAACTATCCGAGCTCAAATATTTGATTTTAATACTTTTTCAGCTCTTCGAGTTCAAACAATTAAATTTAATTGAATAAAACGCTGTTCAATATTGCTTACATACGGTTTAATACACATATATATATATATATATATATATATATATATATATATATATATAATTATATAGTATATATGTTTCCTTGCCTATTTCCTTTTCTTGTTGGGGGCGATAGGTGTCGCTTTTCTGCAACACCAACGAGACAATAAAGCAACTCGCAACGTATGCGACGCATAAAAGGCTTGTGCGGTAAAGATAATATAAAAAACTAAATTGTTCAGTGCCGCGTGTGTGATCCCGCGACGCGAAAAGGGCTAAGCCTTTTACTTCCTAATTATTCCCTTTTCCTATGGTATTTATTTCGACAGTATACATGTACATGTTCGAAGGCGAACCGGCATAGTTTTTAAGCTTCGAGGAAACTGCGATACACTAAATTGAGATTTTGTGTTGAGCAAGAACTTGAAAATAACAAACGCAGATTTTTGAACATAGAAAGTTGACTGATGCCAAATATCAATCCGCCTGGAACTTCAAAATTTATTTAAGACAAAATCTTTTTTGCGAATTATTCGTTGACGATATCTCTTGGACTAACCAACCGAGTTTGAAGCAGTTTGCAACGATCTATGTTGCTTTCTAAATACACAGAGAGAGAGAGAGACATACAGACATCGCTAAGTAAAAGGTTAAAATAGACTCCAAGAACCCTAAAATGTCAAGATCTGATGAGAACTCTATTTTCGAAAATCGAATGACAACAATAACTTCCCTATTTTATGATTTTATTTTTTTAGTTTTCATAGCGGGAAGCTAAAAATGGCGTTGTGCTAATTTATCTATATTGTTGCGGACTGCGCGCGCAAGCTAAAAATAGACCGTATAATAAAGCGCTTATAAAAAAAATATGTCCAACAATACAATTCAGTAAATGAACAAGTACTAACGTGCGGTGCGCACCGACCTTATGTCCGTCGGCGCTATAGGTTCTTTTTAAATCTTATTTTTAGTTTATCTCGGACGTGACATGTTTACGTCTTATTTTTTCTGTTTAAGTCGAGGGCCTTCTGGAAGCCAGTCGGCAGATATAAATAGAGAAGTGCGGCGCACAGGAGTTGCACCAAAAATGAAATTAGTTCCGAGAGGTAATATTAAAAGCCCCTCCTCTCGCAAAGGACGCGCCGAGCGCCCGCGCGCGACCTCTTCAAACATTTCGTGCGCGAACGTGACGCCGGGCCTGAACTCGCGTTAGAGAACATACCCATTCTACGTGACCCACATTATACAAATTTTTACCTCGCCCCCCCCTCGGTGACCAAACGTAGTATGTGTCAAGATCCCTTTAGTTTGCACATAGTAATTTATAAAATATGCTTTTGAATATTTTTTTTGCTAAAAGAAAATAATATAATCAAGGAGAAAAAAGCTTATGTAAAAACATATTGTAACAGGTACTCACGTTTTAATACAAAAAGTATATTATATAACACCACCACTTCTGAATGAATACAAAAATTATTAGTTTTAAGTCAGCCCGCGCCCCGGCATATTTGCGTCAGTGCTGCCACCTGTGAGTTTAAAAATCGCTGAACGCTGCGCGCCATAATTTGAATATATCTCAAAAAAGCACGAGATTTTCTTTGACTGCGTGACGAAGCCTTAAGCCCCCCGCCCTTCTACTGCGACTAGGCGTGGTATTTTGAAGACCCTCCCTCCGTGAATGGGTCATGTAGTTGGGTATGTTCCCTCACTCCGAAAAAATTCAAGGCCGCCACCAATCGCGCGGAAACAGTTTTAAATTTAGCTCAACACCCTTCATTTGTGGAAGGGATTAAAAATAAGAAAATTTGATTCCTCCAAACGAAATTCCCTTGTTATCGCATACTGGGTCAGTAAGCGCCGTCAAACATCATTCTATTACATACCCACCCGACGGAAAGTCGTCAAACTTAACACATAGCACCCGAGTGTTGTGTTTGCTTGCTTTCGTTTTGAAGCCCGGTACAGTTTGCTATATTATGGTTATCATATGTTATAGCTTTAAAAATAGTCACCCCAAGGGAGTGTTTATAATGGATAAAAATCTCACATAACCCGACTTATAGCTTTCATGGCCGTATATTTTTCATCTGTAAATATTTTCACTTTCTGCGCATCGAAAAAAAAACGCAAGCGTTTGAGTTTTATTTCTGCGATCGGAGCGATAACAAATCAAGTGCGATACCAGCAAGCGACCAACTGGTTTCGTAGCAATTTATTGTGACTCATATTTACGAATGTACGCCTTCTGTTCTCCTTACGTATCTTCTTTCATCTAATTTCAATCTGCGAACCCCCTATAGGATCACTTTGTAACAATATAAATAAAAATTAAATGCCTCATGTATGTAGGAGCATCATTTAAGAACGGCTTGATCGATTTGGCTTTCTTTGTGTGGCGTCCGTAATTGGCAGGATAAGGTTTATATAAAAAAATAATACCCACAAAATTTTTTGTCTGTCTGTTTGTCCGAAGTATCTTCGAAACGGTTGAACCGATTTCGATGCGATTTTCACCGGTAGGTAGAGGACCTTACTGAGCTCCATTTGGAATGCGTTTTGTATCCAATACATTCAGGGTTTCTGGTTTAAAAATTAGATAAACATCTGAAAAGAGGATAATTTATCGGAACCAAATGTTGAACTGCGATTGGGATCGGTAGCTGAATCGAAATTGGGATCTAGATGAAGACGGAACAGAGCTCGAGGTTCGGGGTTGGCGTCGTGACCGACACATGGTCGTCAGTTGATATTAAAGATGTGTTCATTCTATGTCCGCACGGGCGGAGCCACGAGTGAAAGCTATCTACAATAAAAAGGGTTTAATTCTAATTTGTGATTCTACGAGAATTACTACGAACGCTTGCAGTTTGACAGACTTCACTGAAATTTAGTGTGGAAAAAGCTGGAAGCCAATGAAAGAATATACAATATTTTATTATAGCTTCTTAAGAATTACTAAGAACCCGTTTAATCAACTGCAACAAAATAAAAAAGGAATCATCAAAATCGGTTGACCCAGTCGAAAATTCTGAGGTAACAATTAAAAAAAAACAGTAGAATTCAGAACCTCCTCCTTTTTTTGAAGTTGGTTAAAAATTTCGTATGACGATATCTGAAAGGCAATAAAAGGATTTATGATAAATTTTTAGGGTCGCGTAAAAACTATTACGATCGTTCATAGTTTGACCGAATTCCTAGTACTATAAAAACAATTTTAAACTTAAAGGATATACGACATATGTTTTAGAGTTTCGTAAAAATAAGTGAGAACCTTTATGGTTTTAAGGATTGTAATAAAATTTAAATAGTTTAGGATAGTGGAAAATCATTGAAAGGATACACGACTTATTTTTAGGGTTCCGTGAGATTTATTAAGAACCTCTTTAGTATAACCGATATCGATAAAGTTTAGTTTGAAGATAGCTTGAAAACTAATGAAATTAGATACGATACATTTTTAAGATATGGTGAGAATTATTAAAAACCCTAATAGTTTTTTTTTTTATTAATACTGCACACTTGTCTCAATTAGGCAGCGACCCTTTGATGCCATTTATGACAACCCTTAAAGTTAAACCGATATTACTAAAAATTGATGTGCAGATAACTCGAAGACATTGAAAGAAAATACGACATTTTATTAGGGTTCCGTTACTAAAAACCCTTGTAGTCCGATTTCAATAAAATTTAACATTGAAATAGCTTAAAACCAATGAAATGTATAGGATACATATTTTAGGGTTCCGTGTACGCTGAAAATCGCACAAATTTCCTTTCTTAGAACAGAATACAGTATTTATAGTGGTTTCTGGTTCAGTGGTTGTTTTTGAGATTACTAAGCACACTTATAATTTGACTCATTTCAATTAAACTTCGCATAAAGGTGGCTTAATCCAAAGAAAATGATGTAAGTAAGTGATGTAAATAACAAAGAAATTTCTAGAATTTCGTTGTTAACGTAAAAACCACTATAATTTCAACAACTTTTCTGAAATTTTCAGTTCTCTCTTATTAATTTTGTTTATTGTTCGTGGTTCTGTAGGAATTATTAAAATTTTGAACAAACCAGGTGCGAGGGCGCAACCGGAGGCGCACTACAGGCGGTGCGAGAACGAGTGCGGTAGCCACGATGCGACAGCTACTACTGATATAAATCTGTTTAAGAGGGCACGGCTGGGATTATGAATAAAAAAGTATGTAGAAACATTAATTATAGTGTGCTAATCTGTATTAAAAGTGGGGTAGCGACATCTATTATAGTTAGACAGTAAAATTGAATAGTTGCCGTCAAATCCTACAACTTTGCTAATCCTGTCGAATTTCGCCCAAACAGCGAAATTGACTTGAAATATTATTAACTAAAATCCTATTTCAAATATTACTGTTTTCTCTTTAGGTAGAAAAGTAGATTGTTTTCTGGCAGCACAGCCTTTATAGCGGTACCTAGTGTCAATCAGTTGTTCATTTGCTATAAAAAAAAGTCGAAGTCGGTGGTGCCAATTTTTCTCCAAGAAACTTTATGGAGATCGGATAGAGGCAATTAAAAAGGTGTGTAATTGACATGGTTTAAAGAAATCTAATTAAGTGTAGTGAAGTTATGGCGTTGGGCAATGTTAGGCATGTAGACACAGAATCCGACGTAACAACATTTCCCATCAATTTTCGGACTGTAGGGTTGTCAAAATTTCATAAGTACTACATTTTCTGATTGGTTTCGATTTGTAAGTAATTTGCTAGGTATCGACCTATTTTCATGTCACTAATACCTTCATGTAAGTAGTGTATGGTATTGTACAATTAGTTTTTTGGAGTTTACTCCTTAAGAATCGAGTTTTCATATAAAATCATTGGGAGTAATGGGCCCGGGGTATAAAAAGTCATGGGGAGTAAAATCAATCCTGGCGTTACGGTACGTTACGTTCAGGTCAGTCCCGTGTATAAGGAGACCACACACGTGTATCATCTCCACATTCATACACAACCCATCCCGCGCATCCCCTAGCAGTATATGTATCATATTTTAGTTACCACAGACCAATTGTCTCGATATTCAATGATGTCGATATTGTTCCTGGAATAAATACAACGCAAGATGACGTAAATGGTGAGTAAAATTAATCTTGCTTACAACTTTATTACATAAAATTATCACTGTTAATGTTTTCATGTTTTTTTTAGTATTTTAACGAACTTATTGTACAATTAATATAAATAAATGTATCATGCATGCTTTAAGTAATATAAAAAATGCATTCATTTACCCTCATTCACTAATCTATTTTATAATATAGTCGTTCGTAAAGAGTAAACTCCAGTCGTGCGTCGGAGCTGACATACACACGCTTTTTCTACTTGTCTCAAAATGTAAACAATCTATGGGATTTATTAATTGATTTTGTTATTAAAAAATAAACTATTATGTACTGTAAACCTACATATTCTACGTTAAACATTTTCTGTCTGCCGTAACTGCAGACATCAATAAGATGCAATTAAGTATCAATTAAGTACGATTGGTACAATTAATATTTTTTTCAGGATGGACACCCCGTTTAAAAATCGCATTTAACGATCCAGGATTATCACTACAATTGGCCTCATCATAATTGAGTATATGAGAAGGTGGTACGCCATCAAGAGATTCGCGTAAATTTCTAAAGTACTCTAATATTTCTATTTCTGCCTTATCTGCACTCAACCTTGAAATATTTTGCGTAGCTCTAATGGATATCTTTTGATTATGGCGAATCATGAAACTATCGATCCATTTCTCACCTGAGATTTTTCCGTCGAAAATATCTTCACGATTATTTTTTTCAAATAATCGTATACCAACATGCGTGCATCTAGTTTCGTCAATAGGCTACCACAATCTGCAGAAGAAATAATTACTTTTAATAATTTTCTTTCTTCTTGAGTTAGTTTTAAAGGTGCCCCCCGACTTTCTTATTATGACGATTCTTTAATCTGTTTACAATTCTCCGTCTAGGGATACCAAACTGTTTTTCAGCGTCCTTTGTTGTAATTATATAATTTGCCACTGATTCCACGGCTAAAACTAACATCTCATCAGTGTAGTTTTTATATGACCGAGCTCCTAATTTTCTCGGGTTTGTTGTTTTTGTCTTAGGCTTAGGTTTTGCCATTTTGTAATAGAGCAATAAATGTATCATAGTAAAATGTATCTACCTTTAGTATCTGAGTTTTTTTTACTTGTCCTAAAATGTAAACAATCTTTCTGTCGTTTTATTATTGCTTTTTTTCATATCTGCCCCGGTGACATGGCGACCACGGCCCATAGATGGTTAATATAAGTTTCATTCTGTTTCATTTATACATTACTTTCATGCTCAAGATTGGTAGGTGAGAGTTATATTCACATTGTTCTTTTTTATGTATTTTCATTATATATATTTTTTTTTTATTTTATTTATTTATTTTTATATATGTATATTTCTTTTTTTTATTTATTTTATTATTATTTTTTATATAACCCTGTTCACGTTTTCTTATTTATAATATTATCTTACGTATGCTACGTATTTTATCTTATTACAACATTCTTATATCTATGTATGTGTTATTTACTTATGTCTATTATATTGAATACATATTTTATTTCAAGGTCAGCATACTTAACAATATAACAGTGTTCCCATACCATCCCGAGCCTATTCTATCTAATTTTTTTTTTGAACCTTCTTTCTTAATTTCTTATACCTTTCGTTCCCTTATTTAGTTTCAATATTTACGTTACAATATTTGTTTTTGAGTCGTTTTTAATTTTCTATCTGGTTGTATTTGGATTGCAATATCGTTCCACGACTATGTCGCAGAATGTTAAAAACCTCTCCCTTTTATGGGAAAGGGATGGGGTTACAGGCGCAGTATGGTGAGTCCCGTAGCTTGAACCTTTGCATGTACTGCGCGAACCCATCGTGGCCCGTTAGGGTATGCGCTACTTGGGAAGTTTTCGATCTGCCTGAGAACCCGGTATCCTTGCTCTATCCGGGGATAGAAGCATTTGATGATTTCACCTGTGCTTCTCTCGGCGTATTGTTTTTGTAATTCTTCCAGGCTGGCCGCCCTAATCACCTTTTTCGCGTGCGACAGCGGAAACCGATCGTAGTCCGCTGACGTCTTCTTGGCCAGGGCGGCCCGCCTGGCGAGCATTGTCTGCACGCTCGTTACCCGTGATTCCGGCATGCGCTTTAACCCAGAATGTGCGCACAGCCCTGCCTTCCGCAACGATCTCGTAGACGTTGCGCCTAGTTCATGAGCCAGAGGGTGATAAGTTTTTGGGCCGGTCAATATCTCCGGGGAAGACCTGGACTCACTGAAAATGTTGACCTGCCCGTCTTTACCATTCTTTATCCTCTGTATCGATGCACCGTAACCATCTCCGCCTGGAAGACCGTACACAAGGGATCGAGCCGGAGCGTCGAGTACCCGTCTCTTTTCCGTCCTGCCATTGCGTCAGAGCTGCACCGACTTCGTCCACGATTCGGCTTCCGTCGGTATAAATATGCGGCCCGACCACTGCGAGACGGTCCAAAGTCTGAGAGTCCACGTCCTCGACGCTCTCATACTCGATCTAGGACAAGTGCGCAGGGTGAGGCAAGTCGCTGAAATATACGGGCTTCTCGAGCTCCTGGTCAACAAAAGTGTCCGTCGAATCTTTTCCGTGCTTCACTTCGTATAGCCAGGCTACTTCCCTCATGTTATTGCTTATTAATATATATGAAAATAATAAATTTTACGATATATAATCAGATACTTATATAATTAATTGCTTTTAATGTAAAATATGTAGGTTTACAGAACATCATACTTTATTTTTCATTAATAAAATTAATTAATGGTAAATCCCATCAAGATTGTTTACATTTCAAGACAAGTAGAAATAAATATAGTGTAAAAAAAACTAAAAAACACGCTTTTAAAGCACCTTAAACTAAAAAGTGAAAAATAATTCATAATATGAACTCAAATAAATAATGATCAATAACGAAAAATTCTAGTATTATTGTGGAAAAAGCGTGGGGCGCTTTGTGCCACATTTTTCGTATATACAGCAACCCACGCTTTTTCCACAATAATACTAGAATTTTTCGTCATTGTTCATTATTTTTTTGAGTTCATATTAAGAATTATTTTCCACTTTTTAGTTTGATGTGCTTTAAAAGCGTGTATTTTCGTTTTTTTAAGTTATAATTCTTTTTCACTTTTTAGTTCGATTGATTGGTAAAAAATTGTAATTTTTAACAATACAACAATAGTTGAATTAATAATAATGCTTATTACTGTTACTAAATTCTATTACAAAACAGAAATAGAATTTAGTAACAGTAAATAAGCCACTTGCTCTCACGCAGACGATACGTGACGAAATTATTCGATCCTGGGAATCCTGATCAGGATAAGAAGATAAACTTATCAAATTATTGTATTGTCATTGGTCCTTGATACGTATATAAAGTTTCAAATTAATCAGACGTCTTGAAATTGGTGAAAACTAAACTTAAAGATTCCGTTACATACATAGATACATACAACCCAAGCTTATAATAATCCTGGCGGTCCTAATAAGGATAATGGGAAACTGTTATCAAATTATTGCATTGTCATTGGTCCTTGATACGTATGCAAAGTTTCAAATTAATCAGACTTCTTGAAATTGATGAAAATTAAACTCAAAGATTCCGTTACATACATAGTTAGTTAGTTAGTTACATACAACCCAAGCTTATAAAAGCGTGTTAAAAAGTGTGTGTGTTTGTGTGTGTCAGCACCGACACACGATTGAAGTTTACTCTTTACGAACGATTATATTATAAAATAAATAGATTAGGGAATGAGGGTAAATGAATGCATTTTTTATATTACTTAAAGCATGCATGATACATTTATTTATATTAATTGTACAATAAGTTCGTTAAAATACTAAAAAAAAAAAACATGAAAACATTAACAGTGATAATTTTATGTAATAAAGTTGTAAGCAAGATTAATTTTACTCACCATTTACGTCATCCTGCGTTGTATTTATTCCAGGAACAATATCGACATCATTGAATATCGAGACAATTGGTCTGTGGTAACTAAAATATGATACATATACTGCTAGGGGATGCGCGAGATAAGTTGTGTATGAATATGGAGATGATACACGTCTCCTTATACACGAGACTGACCTGAACGTAACGTACCGTAACGCCAAGATTAATTTTACTCCCCACGACTTTTTATACCCCGGGCCATTACTCCCGACGATTCTTATATGAAAACTCGATTCTTAAGGAGTAAACTCCAAAAAACTAATTGTACAATACCATACACTACTTTGATGAAGGTATTAGTGACATGAAAATAGGTCGATACCTAGCAAATTACTTACAAATCGAAACCAATCAGAAAATGTAGTACCTATAAAATTTTGACAACCCTACAGCCCGAAAATTGATGGGAAATGTTGTTACGTCGGATTCTGTGTCTACATGCCTAACATTGCCCAACGCCATAACTTCACTACACATAATTAGATTTCTTTAAACCATGTCAATTACACACCTTTTAATTGCCTCTATCCGATCTCTATAAAGTTTCTTGGAGAAAAATAAAGGCTATAAAGGCTGTGCTGCCAGAATACAATCTAGTTTTGTACTTAAAAGAGAAAACAGTGACATTTGAAATAGGTTTTTAGGTAGCAACATTTCAAATTAATTTCGCTGTTTAGGCAAAATTCGACAGGATTGGCAAAGTTGTGGGATTTGACGGTAACAGATGGCGCTTTTAAAGAAAACACTAACTTACATTTCACGATCTAACAGATGGCGCTTTCAAAGAAAACGCTGACTTACATTTTACGGTCTAACAGATGGCGCTTTTAAAGAAAACACTGACTTACATTTTACGGTCTAACAGATGGCGCTTTTAAAGAAAACACTGACTTACATTTTACGGTCTAACAGATGGCGCTTTTAAAGAAAACGCTGACTTACATTTTACGATCTTACAGATGGCGTTTTTTAAGAAAATGCTAACTTACGCATCACGATCTAACAGATGACGCTTACAAATAAAACGCTGACTTACATTTTACGATCTAACAGATGGCGTTTTTTAAGAAAATGCTAACTTACACATCACGATCTAACAGATGACGCTTACAAATAAAACGCTGACTTACATTTCACTATCTAACAGATGACGCTTTCAAAGAAAACGCTGACTTACATTTTACGGTCTAACAGATGGCGTTTTTTAAGAAAATGCTAACTTACACATCACGATCTAACAGATGACGCTTACAAATAAAACGCTGACTTACATTTCACGATCTAACAGATGACGCTTTCAAAGAAAACGCTGACTTACATTTTACGGTCTAACAGATGGCGCTTTTAAAGAAAACGCTGACTTACATTTTACGATCTTACAGATGGCGTTTTTTAAGAAAATGGTAACTTACACATCACGATCTAACAGATGACGCTTACAAATAAAACGCTGACTTACATTTTACGGTCTAACAGATGGCGTTTTTAAGAAAATGCTAACTTACACATCACGATCTAACAGATGACGCTTACAAATAAAACGCTGACTTACATTTCACTATCTAACAGATGGCGTTTTTAAAATGCTGACTTACACATCACGATCTAACAGATGACGCTTACAAATAAAACGCTGACTTACATTTTACGGTCTAACAGATGGCGTTTTTAAGAAAATGCTAACTTACATCACGATCTAACAGATGACGCTTAAAATAAAACGCTGACTTACATTTCACTATCTAACAGATGACGCTTTAAAGAAAACTGACTTACATTTTACGGTCTAACAGATGGCGTTTTTTAAGAAAATGCTAACTTACATCACGATCTAACAGATGACGCTTACAAATAAAACGCTGACTTACATTTTACGGTCTAACAGATGGCGCTTTTAAAGAAAACACTGACTTACATTTTACGGTCTAACAGATGGCGCTTTTAAAGAAAACACTGACTTACATTTTACGATCTTACAGATGGCGGTTTTGAGAAAATGCTAACTTACATTTCACTATCTAACAGATGACGCTTTCAAAGAAAACGCTGACTTACATTTTACGGTCTAAGAGATGGCGCTTTTAAAGAAAACACTGACTTACATTTTACGGTCTAACAGATGGCGCTTACAAATAAAACGCTGACTTACATTTTACGGTCTAACAGATGGCGTTTTTTAAGAAAATGCTAACTTACACATCACGATCTAACAGATGACGCTTACAAATAAAACGCTGACTTACATTTCACTATCTAACAGATGACGCTTTCAAAGAAAACGCTGACTTACATTTTACGGTCTAACAGATGGCGTTTTTTAAGAAAATGCTAACTTACACATCACGATCTAACAGATGACGCTTACAAATAAAACGCTGACTTACATTTTACGGTCTAACAGATGGCGTTTTTTAAGAAAATGCTAACTTACACATCACGATCTAACAGATGACGCTTACAAATAAAACGCTGACTTACATTTCACTATCTAACAGATGACGCTTTCAAAGAAAACGCTGACTTACATTTTACGGTCTAACAGATGGCGCTTTTAAAGAAAACACTGACTTACATTTTACGGTCTAACAGATGGCGCTTACAAATAAAACGCTGACTTACATTTTACGGTCTAACAGATGGCGCTTTTAAAGAAAACACTGACATTTTACGATCTTACAGATGGCGTTTTAAGAAAATGCTAACTTTCATTTCACGATCTAACAGATGACGCTTACAATAAAACGCTGACTTACATTTTACGATCTAACAAATTGCGCTTTTAAAGAAAACGCTGGCTTACATTTTCGGTCTAACAGATGGCGCGTTTATAGAAAACACTGACTTACATTTTACGGTCTAACAGATGGCGCTTTTAAGGAAAACGCTGACTTACATTTTACGGTCTTACAGATGGCGTCTTTTAAGAAAATGCTAACTTACATTTCATGATCTAACAGATGACGCTTACAATTAAAACGCTGACTTACATTTTACGGTCTAACAGATGGCGCTTTTAAAGAAAGCACTGACATTTTACGATCTTACAGATGGCGTTTTTTAAGAAAATGCTAACTTACATTTTACGGACCTGCTAAGTACCAAAATACAAAAGCTCTCGATATTCTAAAAAAAATAGTTTATTGAATCGGTTATTAAAAAATACTTGTAAATTTCAATTTAGATAAAAGAAAGCACTTTTTACGATTTCGGAATAAATATATATACTCACCTTACATATTAGTAGGCAACTATATTTTATGACTGCACTTTACCTAAACAAAACTTTCATCCAGTATGATTTTAATTAGGTACGAATCTTGAAACGGTATTTTTTTAAGCATATACTTAAATTTGAAGAGATTTAAATTTTGGTATTGTAGGTACTTAAAAGTTTATAAGTGCAATTATCTAAGAAATCTTTTGATACGAAATAATTTCTCTAAAGAGAAGCGTCGGCACCTTGATTGGATAAAGACGTATGTCTACCCCGATTAGCTGTCAAAGATAGAAACTACTTTCTTGTCATTCATGCTAAGTAATGAAGACAAAACTTTTTTAGGCCACGTGACATGTGTCAATATAAAACCTCGCGTAGACAAAATGTCGTGTCATGAAAAGATAAAACGTATTTTGTCTACATTCTCGTAGACATGTGTCTTTCTCGTGTCGTTCATGTTAGCACTGCTGGGGTCTATATGTTGTCGCATCAATCATCAGCGGCGATCAATTGCGGAGAACGCAGCGCACGCGCGGTCCGGACGGCACACTCTCGCTGCAGCTCGCTCGGTATACCCGATGTGCATCAGTCTTAATCAATAAGTTTGTAAATCTACCTATCTTAAATTCATGCTCAAGTTATAAGCAAGTTTTATTTTCCGCAATAAAACACGCGAGAACATTTGGCGACCGTTGGCGATATAAGAACTTGCTGGACTTAATAAAATCATTCTTGACAAAAGGATTCGGAGGACAGAAGAGGATGTATTGCTGTTCCTGTTGCCGCCTGCGGAGAAATTCTGGAGGTCTAGCCCTGGGTAGTACCCTACTTATTTCTTTATGTCCTTATTTCCGCCTCTTATTTGACTATTTAATTACCTTACTCGACTCGTTAGCGTGAAGAATTACTGAGGGTACATTTAACTTCATCATTTCTAAAAATCAATTAAGTAACATTGCTATAAGTCTTGCTTATTTATATTCTATAGTAATATTAAGCTGCTTGTATTTTTCATTCCTTTAATAAAATAACAATTTTTCTAATTGAATAAGACGTAAGCTACGTACTTATGCAATAAATATAACACCTACATAGAAGATAAAGGTATATCATTATTTATTATGCCTACAATTAAAATAACAAATAAGCGATAGTGATTTTTATATTTCACTGTCAAAAAAAATCAATAAATTAAATTAATGAATTCGCATAAAATACATTTTAATGGTACCCTCTATTCTCGCATTACATTTATTGCCTAGTTTTGACGTGACAACGTCTTATAAATTGGTTTGCCGGGTGACACTTCAAGAAACTGCGTTACGCTCCGCTCACGTTATGCGCTCACAATGAGAGCGAGTGAGAGGCACGCGTCCCTTCCACTCGGGCATGGTTAGCCCGCCTAAGAGCGAGAGACAGACATAAAAGTGAAAGGCACGCGTCCCTTCCACTCAGATAGGAACAAGTTAAGTTGTAGTAAACGCTGTTTCATTGTACGCAAATGTATTGCAAGTTATTGTATGTATATTTGTATATAAATACGTATGTATGTGTAAAGGTAAAAATAAAATTTTGTTAATATGAAATTCAGTGCGAGATTCTTTGTATAAATTAATGTTTTAAATATAATTCTTTGTATAAATAAATGTTTTAAATTGTTACTATTATTTCATCCTTCTTCCTACTATACGAATGAATATTCACATTAAAATGATTACCACTCAAAGCCGTTGTCACGTAAAACTTTCGCCCGTATACCGACTTTACAGGCAACCAATTTTTTTAAACAGATTTTGCCGACCGATTTCTGGATACACCGACCCGCCTTCGACCTATACCGAACGCGTCGCTTCACGCACCTACTCTTTGCTGAGCTCGCGCATCGCGGCTTATCCTCGTGCTTGCTGGCGAGCTGTGTGCTTGGTCTGATGCCCTTGTTTCTTCTTAAGCTGTGACGGCGACTGGGTTTGCTTAAATAGAACTTATATAGGTTCTACCTAATTCATTGACACATAAAAATGAATGATATTGAATCAGACTCGGGAAGAAAAGAACTAACTGAATTAGTTAAAAAACGTGGTATCCCTGTTGAAAACATTCAATACAGTCCCATACAAAACAATAGAATCTGTAATGGCTTATATGTAATCTATCTGAAAGAAAAAATTTCCAGATAGAGTTAAATATGGAATCTATATGTAAGTCCATCATAGCGAGGTTTCTTTATTGGACTTAATGGGATTGTAATGTTATTTGTATCTGTATGGATCCTAACTGCACCTTACCTGTAGGTTTGTATCCGTTTTTATCGTAAGTCCATGTGGACATAAAAACTAATGTGGATTTCCGAATACGAAATAGAAAATGTTTTTAATGGTTTTTAATGACAATTCCACAATCGGAAAAAATGATGTATTCTATATGTAAATCCAGATAAGAACTCTGCAGACATATAAGTTCCATTAAACTTTCCGTTTCGTCACTTCGAAAGTTTTTATGGGTATGGATATGGATTTGCAGCGACAAAAGCACATTAGATTCCAATACAATCATTTCTTATTGGAATCTATTGGATGTTTTCAACAGGGATAATTAAAGGCAGATTAACGAAATTCAAAGGTTATCTTAACATTTTACAACAAATTGAGTTAACTAAAATTACAACTTTGCAAATTAATGAATTATCGATACGTGTTAAAACATATCAAGAATTGCTTTCGCCTTGCAACGAATTGTAAGCTAGAATTGAGTTACGAGGGGCGGCTGATAAGTCCGCGGCCCAAGGTACTTAGCGATGACTAAATATTTCACAACTATTACCACTAATTGCGACACTTCTTGTTAGTATAAATATAGCTTCCTTTCGTTATTAAAGTCATTAACAGATTATCTGTCGAAGCACAAACGTCATCATGTCAGCCGAATCGTCAAATCTCAGTAATATTGAACATCGCGCCGTAATAAAGTACTTCGTAAAGAAAGGAAAAACGCCCAAAGAAACTTTTGAAGACATGGTATCAGTTCTTCAGGAATCTGCGCCTTCGTATACGATGGTCAAAAAATGGGCTCGCTAATAAGCGAGCCCATTTTTTGTCCTTGTCATTTTTCGTCCTTGTTGAAATATCAACAAGGACGAGAGAGCTGTGAAGATGATCCTCGCCCAGGGCGTCCTGTGACGGTAGTGACGGAGGAAAATGTTCGAAAAATCGAAAAATTAGTACTGGCCGACCGAAGAATAAAATTATGGCAGATAGCTGAAGAGTTGCAGATTAGTAAAGAACGAGTTGGAGAAATTATACACGAGCATATGAATATGAGGAAAATCAGTGCGCGTTGGGTACCAAAAATGCTAACGTCGTTTGACAAGCAGCGGCGACTTCAGACAAGTAAGGATTTTTTGGAGTTAGTCGGGAATAATACAGACGAAATTTGCGACCGAATTGTAACCGTGGATGAAACCTGGTTTCGTCAATACGATCCGGAATCTAAACAGGAGTCCATGCAATGGACTAAAAAATGAGAAAGGCCGCCGAAGAAATTCAAGGTTCCAACGTCGGCATCGAAGCTTATGGCGACAATTTTTTGGGATAGTGAAGGTGTTTTACTAATTGATTACTTGCCAAAGGGGACTACTATGAATGGCCAATATTACGCGAATTTATTGGCTCAGGCACGAGAGGCAGACGTACAGAAGCGACGTGGGAAGTTATCGCGCGGAGTGCTGTTTTTACAAGACAATGCATCTGTCCACACGGCGCGGGTTTCGAGGCAGGCCCTGAAGGACACGGGCTTCTCAGAAATTGACCACCCACCCTACAGCCCAGATCTAGCTCCCAGCGACTATTTCCTTTTCCAATTTAAAAGGAGTTACGTGGTCGTAGATTTGTTGATGACAATCAAATGAAGATGGCTGTAGAAAGCCATTTTGACTGCAAAGAAAAGGAATATTTTTTGGGCGATTTGAAGGTGTTATACACCAGATGTGAAAATTGTATTTCGCTTGAGGCAGACTATATTGAAAAATAAAAATAAAATACTCGTACTTTTCTTTTATTTAATTCCTTAGGCCGCGGACTTATCAGCCGCCCCTCGTATCATCACAAAATTTAAATGAGCTATTACAAATCAGAATCAGTGGAAGCTCAATTCTTTTTACTCTTATCTATCGCCCAAGAAATTATCGATGGTTATCAAAGGTCATCTCAAAACAGTACGAGTTTAGACATATCAAATCCGAACCTAAACTCTTTAAATTCAATTAAATTACCAACAATAAGTCTTCCCACTTTCGATGGGAATTATTTGAAATGGTTGGAATTTAGAGACACTTTCGAATCCCTAATACATTTAAATAAAGGTGTACCAGATATTAATGAATTTCAGTACTTAAGATCATCGTTACAGGCCAGTGCCACAGTGGTAATGAAATCCATAGAGTTTACCTCTCAAAATTATAAAATCGCTTGGGATCTCTTATGCGAAAGATATGACAATAAAAATATACTTATCAATAGTCACTTAGTCACTTTTCGGATTTGAGTAGACACATAAAGAATCTTTCAAATCGTTGCGTTACGTAGTGGACCACATTTCAAAAAATCTGAGATCGCTCGAGTCGTCGGAGGAGTCGACTGACCAGCGGGACACACTAATCATATACATTATCTCGGCGAAGTTAGACCCCACTATGAGTAGAAAAGGGAAGAACTTAAATTTACTTGTTCACAAATGCTCACTTTGAATTACTTTCATAAGTTTATGCGAACTCGTGCAGATATTTTAGAAACAGCACATTTTAATCGTTCGCATAAGACCGACTATAAATTTAATAACTCAGAAAATTAATCTCCAAAATCGTTTCTCACTTTTCACTATAAAACCACAAAATGTAGTTGTGTCATCAATCAAAATCATCAATTACACGAATGTAGCATATTTAAAAATATGAAAATTGATGATAGAACTAGTGAAGTGGCTAAGCTAAAACTTTACACTAATTGCCTTCGCAAGGGTCATCCGTTATTTAAGTGTAAGCTAAAAGGGTTATGTCGAATATGTAAACAAAAACATAACACTTTATTGCACAAACCTAAGCCCGACACTGATACTGAACTTATATCTAGAAATTGTAATTCCGTGGTACTGTCAGCCGTTTCATTACGACAAGTTTTATTGTGCACAGCATTAGTTGATATATACAACCATCAAAATAATAACTTATACCAAACGCCCGTCTTATTGGATTCAGGTAGTCAGTCTTCTTTTATTACAGAGGTTTTTAAAAGAAAGGCGGGACTTACAAGTGAGTTATTTAAACCGTGTAACGTCTCTGGAATTAATAACATCACTTTAAATATTTCTGAATTATGTAAGCTAAATATACATTCTAAATCACAGCGTTTTAACTTTCGAGTGGATTGTTTAGTTGTGCCGATGATAACCGGTAGTTTACCCAATATAGAAATCGATGTTCAAAGTACATACAAATACCTAGTCAGTTTGAACTTGCTGACCCAAATTACTATCGTCCTTCTGAAGTTGATATACTTTTAGGGGCAGATGTATTTTGGGATATCGTGGGGACTGAAACAATAAAGTTAGGTAGAAACAGATCTATCTCACAGTATTCTAAATTAGGATGGCTGGTATCTGGTCCCATAGCACACAGTCACCGTAAACACCAAATATGTTGTAATTTTAACCAAAATATTCAAGAATCATTACAAAAATTTTGGGAAATTGAAGAATTACACTAAGAAAAAAATACTTTGTCCACAGAACAGTGCTGTGAGAATCTAAACGATTAATAGATGGTAGGTTTTCTGGGTTTGGTGACATAGCAGGAGGGGAACCCATGTCCGATGCCTGTCGAACACAGAGAAACGGTCCAAAATATGGATACATCAAAGCCACCAGCTACACCTGATGGCTGTATTTAGACAAGCAGCTGCAACTAATGGCTGCGACCAGACACTAATGCGGCTGCGGCTGGCGGCCGCCGCCAGCGACCCCCGTTGATATCAACAAATTTGGGCTCGTCTCGTATTTACATCTAGTACTATCACGTTTTACCAGCACTTCAGCATACAAAAATTACATACGAATTTGTTTGTTTGAACACTTACTTCGGCTGTTTCTTTATTATTACACTTAATTGAAGGTGTTCCACTTTTATTGACTTCTTTCGACTTTATGAATTCTGACTATAAAATTTTGACATTCAATTGAATGAAAACAAACCGAAAGCATCTAAGATTCATAACGAAGCCATTGTCCTCAACAAATGCCGAGGTCCTGAGAATTTTCGTGTCGTAGTCAGCTGATTTAACATAACAAGCAGATGCATTAATAAATCAAATTACGTAATAATTTTATTTATCATTCCTAAAACATAGTCACAGTGCAGAGGAAACCTTATAAGATATCACTGTATCACATGGGTGGAGAATAACATTACAAATGTGAGTTATCGTCTGACAGTGTTAAGTCATCAGTTTATTTGAATAGTAGGTTTTTAAAAATGAAAATTATGCAATAACTATTTTGAAAGCAAATTGTTAGGTTTTATTAAATATTATTAAACACTCCTTTTGCAATAATATAAAATTTGCCCTTAATGATTTGTTTTGATTTTATGGCTACAGTCCATCGATTTGTCGATGTTCAATTAAATATTGTACAAAACAAATCAAAGCTTTATAATCACCTTATGCTCAGGTTTGACATTAAAAATTCTGTAATCACCTCTGGGCTGGAACTTCTCTGAAACTATCATCTTTGTTTATGCACCAAGGAATGAGAATTGTTCAATCTTATTTCTACTGCTGAATTTTATCATCATTGTGCTCACCAAGAATACCATCAGCACTGTCCTAATGAGTAGCCTTCTACCACCATACACTTCGTGGGTAACTTTCTGCCATACATGGAGAGGCTTTGGTATAATTTACCATTAGCGGCACTATGATATAACTATGACAAGAGGGTTTTCAAGAAGAAACCCATTCCTCAGGCCCTCTCAATTTTCTCACTCACATTGCTGCAATGACATCACCAGCATCATAAAGTGTATTTATAACTTAAAAGGATCAAATGTTGTAATTTTTGTAATTAACTTATTGAAATATAGTTTTTGAAATAACTATACAAACATCGTTCACTGCCTTCAAATGCCCATCATAGGAAGCTATATAAATAATTAAGTATAACTAGGTGGCAAAATATGATGACTATGCTAGGACAATGAACATATTTCTAGATTGATGATTGATAAAATAGTGTTACCCTATAGGCTTTTGAGTGTTAATGCCAGACATAACTCTTCTAATTTTGTCAGATCCACCCTCAATCAGTCATTGAAAACAAGGGTATAGAATTGAAAATCAAAATCAAATGAAACACACAGGTTGAAACGATTTTTTAATTTAATGTGTTCATTGATTTACTAACTTAAATTAATAGTTATATCATTGATTATACAGATCTTGTACTTGCTACTGCTCTTCATTGGTAATGCTCACCCGCCGAAAAACTAAAAGCATCTGTAAAAAAATGATTTACTTCAATGGAAATTCAATTAATATTATTCATAATTCTTAGATAGATCACTTAAATATGCACATTATTGACAGATTCATCATCTTGATTAGAGTATCATAACTTTCTGTTTCACTGCAAAAAAAGGTGTATCAAAAACAACTTTTTCAAAGTGGACTGTTTACCGACTATTAAATGATGCAAACAAAACTTCTTCTTGCAAGAAATGTGACTAGATAGCTCCTTAAATATGCCCTATCCTTAATATGCCTTTCTGTGTTGGGTTGACGCTGACTAAGGTGTTCACTACCCTAATAAATACCCTCTACTTATACGAGTAGTGGTCATACAGTAGTTAAAACACTGCCCTCGAACCAAAAAGTACCAAGTACATTCTAACCATGGGTAAACTGACTAGTAAGTTCTTTAAACTCGTGTGAAATCAAACCACTCCCTTAATAAATCAGAAAGAATTTTAATCTTGAATGTGATCATTGCATTTTAATAATTAACAGTCTTAGCAGTCCCCAAGTAATACGGAGCCGGTGTGGACATGAGCTAAGGTCTGAATCTCTCAATAGCAAAATGATTGTGAGAGGGATGATTCATCAATAGAGTGATTTAAATCTGGCACAAGGACTTCAACAGGACTTTGTTAACAAGAAGTATTTCAGGAGTCATGTATTAACTGAGATGTTCAGTTAATGCATGATCTTCGAAATCCTTCTCGATAATTAAGATTGTTATTAAAGTCGGAAAATAACATAAAAGTACTAGAGGAGCTTGTAGTTCCATTACAGTAAGCTTCATTTTTTTCATGAATTACATAAATTCATTTGTGATATGACAATTACAGCCTTTACTTACCGATAGGTAACTACAATAAAAATATATAGATCTTATGACCTTATTGTATTATTTTGTCTCTAATACTGTATGTAAATGAACACTACACCACTTTTTCTCATTAAAGTGTATCATATTCTAATTACAATAAACATTATAAAAGTTACAATAAACATGGAGAGAAAAATAACTTTTGTGAACTATTAATGAATTAATATGTATAATTGGATTACCTCTTGGTGCGGCATTGCCGCTGCTAGTCCCACTTTTATCTTCCTTCTGACTTCCGGATCTCCCGTGTCTTTAGTGTGACTGCATTTCGATTACGAAAAATCTCGAAATACGACGTGAACGTTTAGTTAATTTAGTGCCAATGAGCATTTGGATTTGGTTTAATGTGTATGCTCAGTGTGGATATGATACTATTGGTAAATGCCATGAATTTTGTACCTATGTTGCATTTTTGTCAAGATTCGATATCGAAGGTCATTACAGGCCTATGGCTTAGTTTCACAATGTTGCCAAAGCTGTAATGTGATGATATTGAGGATGCAGCTCGCTTATTATTTACTCTACATTACATGTCACATTTTATGAACCAGACTACTATTCGAAGATTAACTTTTATAAAAGTAAAAAAAAACCTAAACCACTATTAGTTTTTTTTTTGGAGTGGGTCCCAGCTAAAGCATGGCAAATAGCAATATTGTGTTCTATTATGCAGACAAGTGTGGTGGTGCTGTTCATTTACATACTGTAAAATGTCCCTATTAGTTTTTATTTCATTTTATAAAGTTTTAATTATTGTATGTACCTTTGTTTGAGTATATTAAATTTCTGTGCATATAATTTTTTTTTTACTTATTGTTCAATCACCAGAAAAGGGACTAAAAGGTCTCAGAGTGTACTTTCATTTTAACATACATCAAACTTATTTTTTTACAATTCTTTTGAAAAATGTAACTGTAAATGATAAACTGCAATGAGTTTAAAATAAGCTAAAATTGTAGTATATCACATAATATTCAATTGTAATTTAAAATGGAATTGAAAAAAGCAGTACTTAACATAAAAACATCAAATAACATACCTGCACTCTAATGTTTGAGAAGCTGATGACGTGTGATGAGATATGGAATGCTCAAGCCGGAGCCGACGTATACCATAAACAGCAATGTAAGCTTGTACCGATTGTTGATAGAAAATGGGAGATTCTGTGATAATAAAATGATATTCATAATCAATTTACAACACCAACTTTTACACAGTCTACTAAATTCACTATTTAAATATTTCTGGGGGGCCACTGACCACTTAAGTTTTCGATTTTTGTTACTTTTAATATCAATAATCTTTTAAACTCTTGTGTAACAAAAGAAATGCAAATGTGAAATTGTATTGTCATTTATTAAATAGCATCTTCTGTCAAAGGAAAATACAAAATTATAGGTATGTAACAAAAATTTCAAAATTTAAATAATTGGAACAATTAATGAGATTTCAGCTTGATATTTTCCTTTGTTAGAAGTAAAATCAGATAATGGCAATAATAACTAATCAGAAAAATATTGCTCAAGTGAATAAATAAAATAATTAAAATGTAATTTCTACATATGTTTTGTGCCAAATTAGCAATCCTCAGGAAAAGTCAGACAGTCTGACCTGTCTTGGCTGACTGAAGAATCAACAAATCAAATTCATTGATAGACAAAATTTTGGCTTTTTCAATTGGCGATTTTGGGCTTCCAATTTGGGTAACACTGTTCTCACTCTTACATCATACATATTTAACATATAAATTTTGTCATATTACATATATAAAATGAATATGAAATTTAAAATTATGGTTACTTAATTAGTGTTAATTGATAATGTCACAATTATTTAGCATAGTAACTGGTTGTAGACAATAGGTATTAAATAACTCATTAAAAAATAAATTTCATTACATTTGCAAAAATAAAATATCAAAGGAAAATATAAGCCATACAAAAATGATAGTTATCACATGGTAATAAAAATAAGGTGATTAAATATTGCTAAGTAATAGTTGAAGAGCTACATGGCAGTGGGGTACTTGGTCTTTGAAAGAACAAATAATATTTATAAAAATTTACCCAACTTTTTAAAACAAAATAGTATTCAGTTAGACTTCATTCAGGAATGATTGTATTTATAGCTTGTAACAATACAGTGGCAGTTAGACTTATTCAGGTGTGAATGTATTTATAGCTTGTACATTACCAGCAAGCTGAATTACTTTCAAGGGCTATGCAATCTTCATATCTTTTATGTGCGCGAGTAAAAAAATAATTTTTTCAGATGTAATTCAATGCATAAAAATGTGAGAACAAATCTACAATTCAATACACTTATTTTAGTTGGATGGTATTTAAAGTATCACTCTACTAGAAATTTAATCTTAACTAGGACTGGGTCCTATCATAAATATTCATGCCCCCTCTAAGAAACGAATTAAATTATTGGCCTAAGAACCATCCATCAACAAGAATTAAAAATGCGAGTTTTAGCGTGGAGTATTTACTCGCTCTGCTTGTTTGTTGAATTTTTATCACGTTCTTTTTGATGGAAAAGAACGCTTTCAAACGAGTAGTCAAATAGTATGGTAAGTTCGCGAAAAATTGTCGTAGTGCAAATGTTATTTTATAACCTATGAAATAAAGATATTTTCAATTTAAATTTGTTACCACATAATTGTACCTAATAGTTTTCATACATTGACTTTAAAGGATTGGTAAAGAGATACTAAGCCCGATTCATTTATAATCAAAATGGGTTTTGAAAATCGAATTATGTAATGTCAGAGGCCATTTTCGGCCAGTATTTTTTTTAATTCTTTTTACCTCTCCAGGAATGCCACCATGATCTCCGGGTCCACCATGGTTCCGTACAAAATTGGCCATCACATTTCTGCCCAATTTGTTGGAAATGCGTGAAATCGGAGCCAACATTTTTTATTTGTCCGTAACTTCGTAACAATACCCGACACTAGCAGAAGTACGTAAAAATTCTAGTCGTAATTCTTTCACTATGCCTAGGCAATAGAGTATAGATGAGGTCAATTCCGATAAGATTATTTAAATTTTTTTATTCAAATTTACTAATATTTGATTTAATTGATAATGAAAAGGCTTAACACAAACTGAAACACGTATCAGTTTTATAACAAGGGATACTAAAATTAACTAAATAAAATATTTATATCAATGTATATTATTTTATTTCGAAAATTCTACGGACATGTTTTAATTGCACAAACATTGATGCATAATTGAGATGTATTACCTGAAATAAATAAAAATCCTGTGAATTTTTATTATCTTATTGAAATTGCTCTGTAACTTTCTATTGTTATAATATATGTCTATAAATTCATAGTCTTATTGAGGATTTTTGACTCATCTCTTAAATAGTTTAGATAACATAGAGATTACAAATATCAATAACATTCAATGAAATAAGGGATAATTAACCAAGTAAACCCTTTTTTCTGAAGTACTATATGAGATTTAAAAAGTTTATGTTAGAGAAAAGGTTCAGGAGTTTAACATTGTGGACTGCTTGTTATATATTTTTCTAGCAAGAGTAATAGAGATTTCAAAGAATGACGTATGTCATTCATAATATTTAAATTAATAATATTAAACAGTAAAATTAAATAATAAAAATTTCAGAATATCCGTGTTAGGTCAGAATGTAAGTTTTCATCTTAACAAAATTATATGTTTTAATAGTTTTTCTACTTGAAACTTAACTTCTTCCAAGTGAAACCAAATTAATTAAAATATTAGTGAAAACAAATATTTAAATTTGTCATTATTATTTATGTAGCATACCATAAACTCATTAGTTTTATTGCAAAAGGTAAAATATTTTTTTAATATAGGTATTAAGTACTCAGAATTAAATAACAATGTTTATTATATTTTATTTTTAATTGAATTGAGAACAGAGATGTTTCATTTTTATCATGTATTAGTAGATCAAATGAAACTTATAATATATTGCATAAAAATGTTCTACTAATTCAGTAGAATTTATTTTTCATTATCAAATTTACTTTAAAATACTATGAAAACTAATATAATGTTACATACACATTGTTTATTTTTCTTTATTAAGTATATGAACAACGAAAAATCAATTTAAAAATTCAATGGTTTTGGAAAATACTCACAAAAATCATTTAATTCTTCTTGAGTTGATGTCGCACTACAAAAAACGGTATCGCTAAACCGCTGGCACCAAACCAAATGAAATGGAAAGTAATACGTGCTTTGTTATAAATATCAAATGGAAGATTCTGAAATAAAATAATAAACACAATATAGAATAAGACACTTATTACAAGAAACGTATCACAATTATAATTTATTCTATGATTCAGGTTAACTTGTTTACTGTGTAATACCTAACCCGGAAAACTGAATAAGGAAAATGCTTAAGGAAAAGAAATGCAAATTGTTTTTGTAATACATATTTAAAATTATTGTATCTGTGATGATAAAAAATAAATTAATTTCACAAAGTCAAAGAGAATAATAATTACGTAATAACTTGAAATAATTTTGTTAAAAAGAATTACCTCGCCCGGTATTCCTCCACCATTTGATTCGTTTCTAATGATCCGAGTCATTACATTTCTTCCAAATTTTTGCGTAATTCGAGAAAGAGCGTGCATTTTGCGGCTTTTAATAACGTTGTATTAACCAGGTGTAAGGCACAAGGTAGATAAGATAAGGTGTCGATATTCGATGCTCAATACGACCGGCGGTCAACACGATGCGATAAGCCGAATTCGAAACCTAATACTGTTACTCGCTGGTTGGTAGGTCGATGGTATCTATGCCGATAGACACTTAATTTTAAGATTACTTTAATAGGAATTGAAATATTCTAATTTATAAATACATAAATTATTAAAACGAAAAGTTTAAGTATAATAAACTGCTATTTCATTATAAAATTTATTACAAACATAATTTAAACGTAAAAATTAAAAGATTAGTAAAATCAATCTACACGTAAAATAAATGTTTAAATCAAAGAAAGATAATTGATATTTAGGAATCATTAATTTACAATTAATGTTTTTTTTTTATTACTTATTTAATTACATTTTTTTTGATCAACTAATAATCGTTAAGTTATTCAAAAGTGTTGTCTTTATTCAGATGTTGTACCACTGAGCGAAAAATTTTATATATTTATATTCAAAAGAATGCTACACCAATCTAAATCTTTTAGAAATTGCACTTTTAAATTTTCATAATAGTAGTAAATTGCTGATATTTATCATAATTTATTTCGATGAATAGTGAAAATTTAATATTGTCACAAACGTAAATAAATGTGGGTGATATATTTATGGCAACTCAGAAAAAAAATTGTCTGGCGCTCCGGCCACGCTTGCCACAAAAAATCGTTTAGGGCACATGCATTTAGCCTCGCTGGCTTTTTATTAAATTTTGTAGTTTCCGACCGGTTCATCTGAGACTGCTCGTACAGCGGTCGACCGGAATTCGTAATGGCGGATCTGGACGATTTCTTCGCTAAGAAGGACCGCAAAAAAAAGTCGGTCAAAAAGTTCGCGACCGCCGATGAATTGGCTAAAAAATTGGAGGACACAAAACAGAAACCGGACGTCAGACCGAAGAAGGAACGGCCGGCCCAGGAGGGGGAGGAAGGCGCCCGCGGGCACGTAAGTCGATCTAGATTTTTGTCAAGTAATCCCGAGTATTACTAACTGTCAAACCTGTATAATAATGACGTACCTAGTTAGTGTAGCGGCAGAATATTCCTATACAATAAGCATGTAATTTCCGATTACGATATATTTTCGTTTACTAATATCGTTGTTTATCTGGTCTGTAATTTGTTAAATGTACATGCGTCTATTTCTAGAAAGATACAATATTATAACCAAACTTTTCCTTGTAGTCGTAGCTTTCTGCGTATAATATAACCTTTTAATCGTGAAAACCAATTATACAGTTACATTCTTTTCAGAATATTTTTATAATTTTAATACAATTTTGTTGTAATTTATCTATTACATTAAAATAAAAAATGGTAGTTGGGAATTCAGTTTAAAAGTGCATACTTTGTATATATACACTAACATTATAAAGAGGTAAAATATGCCTCTATGTATGTAAAGGTTAATATCTGGAAATTATTTATGATTTTGCATTCTGGACTTACAAGACCAAAAACCAACATCCATGGATATTTATTATGTTTTTACATGAATACTACAGTAACTATTATGCCTAAGTGAATGTACAACACAGTCATGAATATGACCGAATAGGAATTGAATGTTTGAGCTCATATTTATGTGCCTCTACTATATAAGATTTTGCAAACATTTGTGATCGAAAGCGTGTCTGGAATCAGTCATGAGCAAATTTGATCTGGATTGGAATTGATAGTTGTATTAAAATCGAAATGGATATTGGTGCTAGAATCGGAATAGACATGGAAACAAAATTAAAATCAAGGATGTGATTCATTCTATGTCCACATGATAGAGCTGTGGACAATAGCTAGTATAATATATACATTTCATTGTGTGGTATTTATTACTAATTACTTAATGGTTCAGTCCTAATTAAAAGTGCTTAAAGCTGAAGTATTTGTAGTTTTTTTTTTCTTTCTGTAGTTATTACATTTATTAAAATTAAAGAAAGAAAGAATGAAAATCAAAGAAATTCTACTTCTGTTACCATTTAATTTTTTGATAGATGACCCCCAGCAAATGTTATTAAAATTTAAATGAAATCTTTTTTTATTGTTATATTTATTTTATGGATATTTTCATATACATTTAATACAGAAAAAGGGCAAAAATCTTTTTGTGCTTTTAAGTTTGTATACAAATCAAAACTTCAAATTTAATAACAAAATCATTATAAGCCATTCATTTCTTTGTCTGTATTATTTGATTGTTTTGTGTTTTTTTGTTATTATTTTTAGCTCTTTATTGTGAAAGGACCTAGTAATTGCTTTATAGAGATAATGACCATAATTTTATTTCACAGTCGTCTCCCTGTCATCTAAATAGTTAAAATTGTATAATCAGTACAATTAAGTGTTTTTATGCATTTGGCAAAGGCATTTCAATAACGGAATACTTAAAATTTCTTATTAATATGGTCATACAGTACAAATCTGTTATAACGACATCAAAAGGCCTACTTATATTTAGTCATAAAACCCGATAGTTGTAACAACCGGTGATGTTTTCGCCACTCATTTTTCCGCTGACAATGCCGTGCCGAGCCCAGAAATGTTGAATCCAACTAGATGAGCAAACAAAATCTTCACTAAAACATTGAACAAAATCATTTGCTTTTTGTCAAAAGAATTGGTCCATTTATTGGTACATTATTTGTCTTTTGATATTTAAATCACTTTAACAAAGCTTCCTCAATCTTTGTATGCTTCGTTGTTTTAGCTCATTTCATTTTCAAAAAACTTTTGTCCAAATATTTTTTCTCTGTTTCCAAATTATAGAAATTGTCGAGTGTGATATACCACATTCTTTTGCCAAGTCTTTGTTTGGAATTCCGTTTTCTAGCTTGGAAATAATACGATTTTTGTTCAATGTTAGATTGAATTTTTTTTGTTTGCGACATGTTAAAAATTTCACAATTAACTCAACAATATGTTTTGGTGCGCCGTGTAAGATAAGTCACAAATTGATTGAAGAGATATGAAGGAACGGGCCTTAACTGTGACTATGGCTATGTATAAATTTTGTTTCAAGAATTACAAAAGACCTTAAACTCGACATGTTACGTTTACTTTGTAGCCATTGACCATTACACTGTGCCTATTCAAATTGTTTACAATACGGCTGAACTGGTCATCGTACAGATATAATTCCCTGAAAACATTATTGAATGCGGTCGCTTAATGTATGTCGTAAAAAGCAATGTTTTTGATAAGGCGGTCATATAGCATTCAGCCGGGATTTTTGATTTTGGTCAATATAACCCATATGTTGTTCTAAACAATGTCGCCATAAACAAGTTTAATTGTATGAATTGATATAATCTTATACTTTTAGTATTGTGCATTGTAATACAGTTATAGTATATATCCATTGGTTTTAAAATGAGAGAAGAAGCTAATTTTTACTATTTTCCAGGATGAAGAGGAATGGAAGGAATATGAAGAACCAGTAAAAGATTATACCGGCCTCAAAATACAGGTGATTGAAAAATGGAGAACGATGTACATTCTCATCCACAAAACATGATGGGGGTTTTTAATCTAAGGGTATAATAACATCTACCATGTGTAAGGGTTAATAGTTACATCATGCACTGTGTTAGAGTCGTACTGTGTAGCAATTTGGCTGCAGCATAAAATTGGGCCAGCTCAACCGGCGAAATGCCACGTTCTCACTATACAGACATGAGTAGCTGTTTCCGCTGTTGGCTTTCATCTAGTGAATGAGAGTTTCGGTGGTCCCCTCTCTCCATTAGATATCTGTCCCAGAGGCCGGCAATGCACGGGGGACTTCTGGGATTGTGAGTACCAATGGATAGTGGTGCACCATCTATGCTATGATGGCTCGCTTGTTCATTTGTCTATCGACTATGCTACAAAATACATGTAAATACTATTTATCTTGTGAGAAAAATCTGAAAACCCCTTTGACATATTTTGATTGAATTTGTTTTTATGAAACATTAGAAATGTTTGCATTTTTATTTTTTTATTGAGTTTGTCCAATCCGCTGTCTTAATATCTGCCCCTTTAAGCATTCTGATATTTTTATGATAACAGCCATTTCATCTGGCCTAGGCTATATTAATAGTCTTTAACTATTTCTCTGCGCTGTGCCTATTTTTTAACTGTACTTTAATCTATTGTCCGTCTGTGAAATTCACTTTTCATTTTTCGATTTAAATCACTTAAAACATCTAATAATTCCTAGTAATTACAATTATTGACATGCTCTCACCCATTTTCTTCCAGAGTGGTGAGCAGAAAAAAGAATATGATATTACAAATGCTATTACATCTGACCCTTAGATATTATAAAATCCCATATTCAAGATCATACTTCAAAATACATGCATCAATCTATTCATGTTCTTGAAGTATAAGTCTATAATTGGATTACTCTTTGGGTTGCCTATTATTATTATCATCTTGATGTGGATGCTCTTAATTTAAGAACCTCCAATCTTACATATTCATCTGTTTGTTTAGGACACAAATGTAGCATTATGAAAAACATAGGTCTGAATAAGAATAACAATAATATAAGCTTACGCATATTTCAGAAGGGTGGGCAGAGGTTATGGATTTCCACATTACGATCTTTACATATCTCTCTCGCTTCATTGACATCCATCAATCTTTTCATCCAAGCTCGTCAGTTTCGGGCATGTAAAATTTCGCCTTTTTTTTAATATGTCACAACTTAGGTCTGCATAGAATTTTCCAGGATGACTTTTACTGTATTTTCTGTCGCACACATTCACTCTATACATTCGTTTTGTCAATCTACTTACATTCATCCTTTCACCGCTACATACCTTTTTTTACTTCTTCACTATTATGCAGAAATCACATCTGATTATTTTATTTTTTCTTACCACATCCAACTTTCACTATCACACAGGGTAGGGACACTGGGAAACTTAAGAATAATAACCTCTCCATGACTATTATACAAGTCAAATTTTCGCTTTATAATAAAGTGAAATTCTACAGTATGAAACAATTTTCTTTTTCAGGTGCTGCAAGGAGGCGCCGAGGGCTCCGGCGGTGGCGGCGGTCAAGCAGACTCTGCATCTGAGGACGGTTCTGCCGACGGAAGCTCTAGACCTAAAGGACCCTGGAATAAACCTGTAAGTGGAGTTGAAGCAAAAGTTATCTTTTTAAACATCATTCTTTTGAAGCATTGAATGTCACAATGTAAATTGATGTAAAAATATTTAATATTCCTTCAATTCATATAACTCGAAAATATTACGAACCATACTAACATAAAGTGAACAAAAGGTTGTACTTATCAGCAAATTTTCTAAAAAAAATGTTCATAATGACAAAATTTATTAAACAAAATATTAATTATATTTAATATTGTAATTTTTTTTTAATTTATATTTATACATGTTATAGTAAAATGTATTTTATAATATATACTGATATAATTCAAAATTTCTCAAAGAAAAAACTCCACCTTTTATAGTACTTCGGGATGTCATAGATAAGAATAGTCATTTAGTAATAACGACATGTTTATCAATGTTTTAAGTATTGTAAGTCCATTAAGCATGTCAAAGGTCAAGATTAACAAACGCTGATTGAACAGTATGAATTGCCAAGTAGAATATGGATTCCAGTAAATGTGGCAAGGCACAGTGTAGATGATGAAAAAGGTAATCAGTAAAAACACTATAAGGCACACAAGCAATAGGGAGTGCACAGATAATTAACTGGTGACAAAGCGCCATAGACAATGACATGTTTCAAAAATGTTAAAATTCTAATTTAGCAATATAATAATTATGCAAGATGGGTATATTATTACTATATTCATTTAGTTTATAGAATTACATAAAACATTAAAATTCATGATCGTTATGTATATAGTTATTGTTTGAATACAAGTGTTACTTATGTCAAAACATTGCATGTTTGGTATGTTTTGTGAGAATTTCTGATATTTGTATGAGTTTTTTTAATAACATCTAAATTTTAAAAAAGTACACCATCTTAAAATGAAATATAATTCCTCATTTTATTCACAAAAAATTATATTTATTTATTATTTTTGTCTAATTGATGTCTGCATTAGCCCATCCGTGGACATAATGTTTTTTACATACATACATATAGCCTAAGTCTAGTGATATGCACAATGGCATTATCTGATGTTACAGCAACCGCAATCAGCACCAGCTCCGGAGCCAGAACCCGTGGTGGTGGCACCCCCACCCGAGCCGAATCCGCCCAAGACCGGCGTGTACATGCCGCCCAAGAGCACCGCCTACGTAGCTCCTGGCCTGCGCAGCCGCCCCGTTGAGCCGCCCACGCGACGTAACCAGCCTGTTAGTTTACATAATTTCTATTCTGATAGAAAACTTAAAATATGTTTTCAACAATAATGAATTTAATTATAATGGAACTATTAAAGTATATATATTTTGAAGTAAAGTGCATTCAATTGATTACAAAGCACAATATTGAGACTGAACAAAATGCTGTCTTTTTATTTGATTTCAAAACGGAAACATGACAGACTTCATATATCTATTTTAGAAGAAATCAGTGAAAATGTTTATTTATTTGTTAAATATGTAATCTATATCCATTTTTCAAAATTATATCACAAGCATATATCTTATTAAATTCAAACTGTATTTATTACCTCTTTATATTTATTGATATAACTATAACAAATACATACTTGTCGATAAGACTAAAATGTGTGTAAAAGTGAAGAAATCTCAGTGAGATTGATCCATCTCTAAAGACACGGGCAAGTCGCCGATGCCGCTGTCGAGGTGGACCTTAATATTCTGTGTCTCGTCGCTTGTGCGCAGAAGCTGGCCCCGGACATACACAACGACGACTACTTCCCGGTGCTGGGCGCCGCGCCCGTCGCCAAAAAGCCGGCCGGCTGGAGCACCGCGGGGGCGGCGGGCCGCGCTCCCGCGCCCACCGCCTCGCGACAGCAGCTCGCGCTCGGCAATAGGTTCACCGCGCTCAATGACGATAGCTAGCCAGGTACCATGAAATTCTATACACTATAATTATTCACTTGACTGCGTTAAGCCGTAGGGCTTGGCCATCACCATTGGGTAATAACACTTGTTGATAGCACCTAGCGCCATTGAGCCACCAAGTAAACACTTGTTAAACGTAAAGTAAGTCTTCACAAAACAAATTGTTCTCTAACCATTAGTTAAAAGCTCTTGAATTGTCCAGTTTGAAAAAAAACTTAACGATCACTATTAAATGGATATTACAGATAATCAAAATGAAAATTAGAATAGGTGTGATTAATCACTTATAAACTTCTGTCAATAAAATTATTCTTTACAACTGTATGAAGTCAAAGTATTACAAAAGCGATAACCCTTGACTTGACATGAAATGTACTCACGATCAGTGTTCAGTCATGATTACTTTGTTAAGTTGCCAACATTTTTAATGTCTAATTAATATGGTTTGATTTTAATTCATTTAAGATCGTCACTTAACTCGATTTTAGTTATTTAATTAGAGTTCAATTCATTTACCTTATAGTATTATACTCATATTAAAAACACTATATAATTGACTATCGCGCGCTTTTGTTTTGAATGTATACAATTTGACCATCCTTCAATATTCCATAATATATTCTAGGTCACCCCTTAACAACACTTCTATGTTACAGACATCCACTCAATAGATTCCTTTCATTTGATTTATTTTATCCTTTTATATTATCCCTTCTTATAAATATAAATATTTAAAACAATTTACAATAATCCAGTCTATTTATTCTTCACCAGATGTGCCAAATCACCTCGATGTTGCTTTTTCTAATGTAATCTCTACATCTACTTTTAACTACACAATTCTATGACATCACCACTCGTATATTGGTTTTTCAATAACACTACACGTATGCTACACAGGTATCCCGTCTTCGTTGCATCGATTCTATTTATCGAGTTGTTTTAGCCACATCCATCTTTATCGCTGTGTTCAAACACGAGGACCGGAATGTCATCACGGACAGACAAACGCGCTTTCAGTTCAGATTTCTTATTATTTTTTCTCAGGTAACAATCAGAGTGGTGTCGGGAGCGAGGGAAGTGTTGTTAACTGACAAAGACTCAGCCATGCCGAGAACGCGCCGCCGGTCTCACGCGCGACTAGATGACAGTGCATTTCCGTTATAGCATAACCCGTCGATGTATAAATGTACGTATTCGCTGGATGCTGTCCCGCACCGCCGCCGCCGCCGCCGTGTTCATCACGGTGCGGTCCCGTGACCAAAATGTGTGGGTTGCCTTACGTGAAAAAAAAAATATGTGAACCTCCATGTCTTTGTTGTGTTAATGATGATTTACGGTTGCTCATGTTTTTGAAACTATTCAGTAATATTATCGTATTCAATGGAGATATTTCATGTTATACTTTAGGGTGGAACGGAATCTGTGCGATTTAAATATCGCTTTGTGATCGAGTTTAATGGTATTATTCTATTTAATAGCTATTTATAACCCTTATTTTTTCAAGAATTTTAAAAACAACTTCAATGAGACATCTTTATAGCTTTGACTTTCTTCACATTGAACCATGTTAATGAACAGTTTTTTGACATCACAAATACGGTCACTTTTCACGCGATATTGCTTAAAACAATAATTCGTTCCACCCTACTCATAGATACGTTATTTTTTTTTTTTTTAAATCAATGTCTATTGACTCGGTCACATTCATCATATGCTAAATCATGTCGATAACAAATGTGTTTGTAAAAACGGATACGAGACTTCTTTCCAATGCAATCAGTGTTCGCGCGGCTTCGACGCCGCAGCTAATGAACTAATAAGTAATCATAGATGAAACCTTTTACTTTACCTACATCTTTTTCTCCTTTCTATGAGGTCTCCGCACATACGGCGCCCTCTGTAATCCCGTCAACGGTGAACGGACGTAGTTATGCAAAAGAGACTCGGTACCATTGTAGATTTCTGATCTCTTGTATTGTGTATTGTACTCACCTAGTCATGGTTCAACAGTGAAAGTGTTATATTGTTCTGCATTTTTCTTCTTTTTTTTCCTTTTTGCAAGCGCTGAAATGTATAAATGTCACGCGGAATAAATAGCTTTAAAAAAGATGGATCTACATGTGATCAGTTCTGTTCTGCATAACTAGTTCCGGTGCGTGGTTACTTTTTTTTATACTGTAATTTTAAATGTATGCTAACGGAGAGACGATTGTGAGGATAATGTATCACTATAGTGTAGGCTATATTAAATATGTATGTATATAATATTATATTCGGCAGAGGGAGGACAAGCGTGGGTCGTTACGAAAAAAAATTGTTAAAAAATTACTAAGTAAACAAATGATTATGGAGAGCGAATAGGTTACCATGTTGTTTTTTTTTTATTTGTACATACGATGAAGGCTTATGAAATTCGGAATCGGTATTCATCCTGAAACATGTTGTAACATAAAATAAATTATATATTTAAATTGTATTTTGTTTTATTAAATTTGTGTTTACATATTTACTAGGCTATGTTAAATTTTATGTTAAGCAATATTGAATAATTATTTTTACAAGTATAAAAATTGTTGATATATAAAGCGAGTCAAACTGCAAATTAGGTAGGTCACTGCTAAATAATAATTTTTATAGATTGCAATTTCATTGTTTTTAACCCAGTTTTTCATTATTTCACAATAAAGTTAAAGTTTTTAAATGCACTATTAATTTTATTATCAGTATAACTATTCTAAAACTGTATTAAAAATTATTTAATCAATAGTTCAGCATTCAAGAGTTATGTATGCAATTTATCAATGAATTTAAGCACCTTTCCAAAAAAAACAATCACAAGATTTTGTGAAACCTCCCCATGATAAATTGTTTAAATTGTAAAATATGTCATTTTTTTATGTATTAAATATTGGAAATTATGTCTAGTTTCTCAAATTGAAAATAAGTTAGTTAAAAAGACTACTCACACTCTTAGTAATATAAAAAATAGAATTTAACCCAAGCTCACTTAATACTGGAAGGCCCTTATCGAACTTTTATACTTTTCCATTCAAAAGCATTGTTTTCAATAGAAATTGAAAAATGTTCCAAAATGATATTACTTTCCAATCTCGGACTCAATTCATAGAAAAACTTGATACCTAGTCGAGGTTATTGATTTATTACACTGTGTCTGATTGAGTATTAGATAACGCCATATTTCACGAGCGATGGTGGACCACTGGTTGCCCACCTCCAACCGGAAGGTAAATGGTTCGGTCTTGAACAAGTGGGAATTGGTCTGAGTTTATAACTTATGATACAATAACAAAGTACACGCTTCACATCTTGGTGGGAATGTTGGGCCATCAGTACTGGCCGTTGCTATATCGGTGAGAGAAGTTGTTGCTAAACAGTAGCAGCAGATTCGAACTGGCTTAACATCAATGGTTAATGTTGGGATTGCCAGGTCTTAAAACCGTATAGCTGGATTTAAATAAAAAGGCCTGCTTTTAGATCGTTTATCATAAAATCTTATATTTTAATGCAATAGCAATAAAATTGAACGAATCATTCTTTAATAATCATTGTACGGTCTAAGCATAAAAACGTTGCGGTGCATTTTTCTTTAGAAATAACTCGCAGACTAAATTGCAATGATTTGTTCCCACTGATTTGCATTCACAGATAAATTCAAATAACCTGTTATTTTAACTAGTACGGTAGTACAGTTATGAGATTGTTCCACATTTGCATAAAAATCTTCAATTGTTTATGGAAAGTAGTGATTTTTCATAATATTCCATATTATAAACAATAGGGTAGGCAGAGACTATAGATTTGCACATGGTATGATCTTTGGTTTGTGGGAAATAGGTATCAGTTTATATTATTATTATTATTATTATAAGAGATAGTTAATTGACCATTCTTCATCTCTGTTTGGAAAGGATTAAATATTGTTTGTGAGTTATTTTGTGTACTAGATGTAGCCAGAAGAAAACTTTTTATGTACCCACCGAGGAAACTACCTAAAGGAACACTATGCTCATTGTTAAAGCAATTTAAGCTGTAATTAAAAATAGATTGCAAAAATAGCTTGTCACTTTGCACGGAGTCGTTTATCTAAATGATGAAAATGTTGCCTTTCTTATTCTGTATATCAACGTCAAGCAGCTTAGAATCACGATCTTACGACCCCCCTTGAACAGCTATGTTGTTCAAAGCATTGTTTTGAGCAACCTTTGAAACATTGAGAACTGATCAACGGTTTTTTACCTTGAGTTAAATCTCATGCTTGGAGGCAGCACTTGCAGGTATGTCTATAAGTTTATTCGATCGCTTTGCAATTTTGCGTGTCGTATAAAAATAATGTAATGAATTATTAAAAAGTTGAGAATATTGAATTTCTCGGCGGCTTTTATTCAACGGAATATATTTAACGAAGCGTCGACGAGAGATTTTAATTTTCATTATTAAGTGACTATTTATGGATTAGTGTGTTTACTTCAAAGGATAAAGTGATCGTCAGCGCCTTTTACATTTTGGCCATACATAACGAATTTTGTCCGTGAACTGAGAAAAATGTGAAATAGACCGTGTATGGGATCATCAAAGTTGCAAAAATACATCGAATGATTCTAGCAGGAATTAAAAAACAAGTTCGATGCCATTCAACTGGATAACCAAGTATAATTTCAATACGATACAAAATTGTAAATTTTTATTCCCATACAAGTACCTAATGTTAAATACTAAAATTCTCTTCCAATCTTCTCAGGTGGTCTACGTTCGGCTCCTGCGATGCCGCGTGATTTAAAATATTATTCTTAAACTCGTCCATATTCCTTTGTACGTTCGCCACGTTATTATAGACTTCCCTCGGTAGCGGTCTACTCTGTGATGCCATTTTGAAATTGGCCACCATATTGCGCTCCATGACGCTCATGAACGCCATCCTGTCATTGGAGAATGGGCCTATTTGGTATGGCAACACTTCCGTCTTGATGGGGTTCCGGACACGGTCTATGGGCGACGGTTGGTTTACGTTCACTATGGTGTTGACGGACTTCATCCACTGCTGCTGCTGCGCCGGCGGCAGGCGGTTCGGGCAGTTGAACACCCAGAGCCGGTCTCCGACGAAAATCGGCCTTGGAGCGACGATGCCCAAACTGCTGTAATACTGTTGAGCCAATATTTCTACGTCATTTGTGTATTTTCGTTTCCATTTCGTGCGGCGGTTTTGAAACCATATCTTTATCTGAAAAATAAAAAAAAATGCTGTCAAACACATTAAGTAACATCGATAACTCACCGAATTGGTCTAGGTATGTTAACCTTTGAATGGAATATCGCTTTTTTGACTCATAAATTCAGAGTATGAAACAGTTCGTCGAAGTACTGATAAATACAATTTTATCATTATAATTCTGAGTAAGAGAAATCATTTAACGTTTTGGTAGCGATGTCCGACACCACAAGGCCAGGAATTGGATGACTAACTCTCAGTCACTATTTAGTCAAATCACTATTTAGTCAAACCACTATTTAGTCAAACCACTATTTAGTCAAACCACTATTTAGTCAAACCACTATTTAGTCAAACCACTATTTAGTCAAACCGTTATTTAGTCAAATCACTATTTAGTCAAACCACTATTTAGTCAAACCACTATTTAGTCAAACCGTTATTTAGTCAAATCACTATTTAGTCAAATAACTATTTAGTCAAACCACTATTTAGTCAAATCACTATTTAGTCAAATCACTGTTTAGTCAAATCATTATTAAGTCGAGGTGAGAGTTTTAACTTGCATTTGGACGTTTATTATATGTATATTTATGCGTAGAGTGGTATAAAAAAAAGACAGTACTCCTATGGCGGACATTTAAATTGTTTTCCTTAATTCTGAAGTAGCACTAAACTTAATTATCCTTTACACTATAATTATGTTCTACTATCATACGAGGTCTAAATTTTTATCAGACCATGGTAAAGCCAAAAGGAAGAGTTATGATTTTGGCAATCTATGCATGTGTGTATGTCTGTGTGTATTTACGTATGTTCCATCGTAGCGTCTAAACCGCTCATCCGACTTTGGTGAACGCGGTGTAGTCGTATCGGTATTATGATCCGGGCGATATATAACATAAGCTACATATTTATCTGTCTTAAAAAAAAGATACAAAAAGAGGTTTTTAGAGCTGTATCGTGTGACATATTAAATAATAGAACTTATAGTCGGGGAAAAAGGTTTTTCGTATTTTTTAAACAAATTTAAGATATTTTTCATGATATTTTATTTAAATTTAATTATTATATATATGAATTGCTTGAACAAAATGCCATATATATATATATATATATGGCATTTTGTTCAACAACTTGTTTCCATTTTGTGGGTAGGGAAATAATACCATTGCTGTAGAAATTTTGGAATTTCTGAACAAAATAGAAATCTGAGGGTGCAAGTTATATGGTGTATTAGTGGATCCATTAACACTTTCCAACCAAACTCTCGATATTTGCTGAGTGGCTAAAGATTTGTGTAGTCTGGCGTTATCATGGTGAAAAACCACACCCTTTCTGTTGATCAATTCTTACCCTTTTTTCTCTACTTCTTGCTCGAGTCTCAGCAACGGTTGCAAGTAGAGATCCGAAAAGCTCATAATAAATAATGCCCTTCCAATCCCATCATACACATAGCATCAACTTATTGCGAGTCAATCCGGGTTTCACTATAGTCTGTGGAGCTTGCTTGTCCTTTGACCGTGATCTTTTTCGTACGTTCTTGTTTTAGGTGATCCATTTTTTATCGTCATTGATCAATCTTTTCAAAAACGGTTCGGTTTCATTACATTTTAATACGTGGGACGCATTATAAATCTCTGGAACTTGCCACTTGCATTAACAATATTTAAAAAGTAATTACTACATTTGAAAATGAAACTCTTTGGCCGTAGAATACAGTTCATTTCGTCTAACTGTAAACTGATTTCACGTTGTGGCATCATTTCAAAAATTGTGTGTCTTCATCACTATACATAAATCTACACTACAGATTTAAGTAGTGAAAATTTTCTTTGTATGATTTTCTACGATTTTAAGTGTAATTTGACAGCTCACAGAGCCTCGCTCGGCTTCTAACTGCTTTTAACGATGAAGCACTATGCAAGACGACTGTTTATAACTGATTTGCAGAATTAAAATGCGGTCGTCTCAATCTCAGTGGCGAATTTCGTGATGGTCACCCGTCCACCGCTGTGAACAACAAAAACATCGCTTTTGTGCACCGTATGACCGAAACAGACAGGCATGTGACCTACCATGAGATTCGGTATTTTGATTTCGGTATATTTCGATTATATTCGGTATTTTGTATTCGAACATCCTTAGGCATAGGCATGAAACAAACACAGTAATCTCGTGCGGGAGCCGAGTATCGAGCTTTTTGTAAATACAGTTTTTTCAAATGGATCAAAACTGTTTTATGGTCAATCCCAAGCGGTTCAGTTATGTCGTAAGAATTAATATGCCGATCTTGCTCTATTTTTTTAAAACGGCATCGATTTTATCCGTAGCTGGTCGACCAGAGCGAGGTTCGTCTTTGACATCAAAATTACCGGACTGAAAACGATTGAACCAGTTTACTACTACATTTTCCGACTCTGCATGAGGTTGATAAATGTTACGAATTTGTTTCGCGGCTTGTGTCGCAACTTTCTCTTTTTCGCAATAAAACTTCAAAATGTATCGAATTTCTACTTGAAATTCTCGCATTTTGGTAGACAATAGAAAACTGGCGGGACACCCATAATTGCTTTTTATTTTTCTTTTTTAAAATGTTATCTATTTAATGGTATCAAAACATACATATACAAACAGCACGACCAAAGAGATATAATTGCAACTTTTTACTTATGAAATACGAGAAAACTTTTTCCCCGACCTAATATTTAAATCTCTTTGGTATATATTATTATACCTACATATTAGTAACAAATGCATGTCTGTGGCATTAGAATTTCATAAAGCGAAGTACATTTTTCGTTGTCATAATCGAAGTACAATCCAAATATGATTATTATTAATAAAAAAAATGATATCTGTGCGTCTGTATGAGACGATGTAGAGAAATAACACAAAAAAAAATTGACTTGAAATTAACACAGACCGTCAGACGTCGACACTTAATCGCGGTATTTCTTGTTAAAAAATTCGCCTCCTATAGAGATGGCCAGCCAGGTATGGAAATTTTCTAGAAAAGAATTAGCGGTCGAAGCCGACTCTGCAAAATATATTTCGACACCTACGTGCCTGTGCGCACCAAAGCGGCTGCCCCCGACCCAAGCCTCGGCGGATGAGCCTGCGCGACCCGTTAATGTAAACGGCTTTTTTTTTACGCTTTTTACAAATACACGTGCAACGTGCTTTAATCAAAACGTGCGAGACGTTCGGAATGTGTGGATAAATTCTGTCATTATTTATACTTCAACGACATAGAATCAATATCATTCAACTGAACACTCGATTTATTTCTATCAAAATAGACACGAGTTGTGAAATAAGTTATATATTTTTTTTTCGTCTTGCAATTCTATAGTTTTTCATATGACGTAATACTTAGGCCGATAACCGTCGCCGAAAAAGGCCTACGTAAATTTTCATGAGATCCGGAAGTAAAGAGACTTGAAGCCCGCCGTTCGCGGACAAGCGCGTCCGGCGGAGAACGGATACAGTCATACGAAGGGAAAGGTTGCACTGCTAATTTTTACTTCGATCTATCCCTTTCTGTACGCCGGGTATAGTCGCCCTTCAACGGTAGGTATAAATAGGAGATTTTTTGCAGAGCACGTCAGACGACAGGAGCTTGGAGATTTGGCCTCGCAGTGATGACCGATTCACCTTTTGAGTGTGTATAGATAATATTCGAATATTTTGTTCTTGTAAGTTACGGACCTGCATATTCTTTTTTTATTATATCGAATGAATATCAAATAAATTTAAGTAAATTAAACTAATTTTACTTATTTAATCCAAATGTCACGCAAGCGCGCGCGTATGCACCTGGTTGCGTGCGTGTTCGTGTGTTATTTTTTTCAAGACTTCTAAAAAGATGAAGTAACTATAAGCGTATAGTAGAAGCACGCCCGCCTACTCTAACGGTCTACCGCCGGCGATTGTGCCACGTATTCCTTTACCTTTTATATTGATCAATCTCGCTGTCAAACCCAACCTTCCGCCTTTTATTCTGATTTGAATTTCTATACCGCTACCGGTAGCGGTTGCAGTTTGTTCAAAGCCGCGTCAAGGATGCCAATGGAACCCAATTATTAAGCGTATACCGTCTGTCTTTCTGTACGTCCGTTTGTTGTCCAGACAGCCACGTCAGTTGTCTTTTTTTTTTCACATCGTAAAAACGGTAATAGATACCAGCATTGAACTTTATCTGATTATATTACGCATTTTAAAGTAAAATAACAAAATAGACTAAGCCCAATGTAAGTTGGACGTCCGCTAAAAATTCCGTACCGAATAAAGAAAACATAGTACATACGTAACATAAATAAACTGTGTAGTGGTGAAGAATCCTCTGTGAGAAAGTATTGCTCGCACTTGACCGATTTGGTAAATCCTATATATTTTTACTTCCAATTCTTCTTTTTTTATGTACGTACACCTGTACGATGTCGTGACGTTCTGGTTTTTGCGTCACAATAGTAACTGTTATGATGAAATTCGGCTGTACACATAGATCACATTTTTAGAAATGGCTACTTAGAACCCGTAAAATAATAAAATTTTAAAAGTATAACTCTTTGCCAGCCTTATTATGTACATCGCATTCATCTGTCATTTATTTTTACAAATTGGCGGCAAAAAAAAATCTGTAACGTCAACTTGAATTTAACGCGAGACAATTTTCTTACAATGATCACCTATGAATTTGGTTGCCATTTAAACCAACAGACTTACGATAAAGCCCTATCCCTTAGAGGCCAGTCAAGTATTAGGTAATGAGCTAATGCAGGAATCGCTGCTTTGTTTAATTTTGGGCGTCGGAGTTTGGAAGTATGACAACTGTACTTGTCTATGCTTAAAAACGAAGAGCGTGTTCTCATAATTGTGCTTACTTGCTTTAGATTAGAAATTAGACAGAATCGAAGTAACCCTGTTGAAAACATCCAATAGATTCCAATAAGAAATGATTGTATTGGAATCTAATGTGCTTTTGTCGTTGCAAATCCATATCCGTACCCATAAAACTTTTGAAGGTACGAAACGGAAAGTTTAATGGAACTTATATGTCTGCAGAGTTCTTATCTGGACTTACATATAGAATACATCATTTTTTCCGATTGTGGAATTGTCATTAAAAAGCATTAAAAACATTTTCTATTTCGTATTCGGAAATCCACATTGGTTTTTATGTCCAAATGGATTTACGATAAGAATAGATACAAACCTACAGGTAAGGTGCAGATAGGATCCATACAAATACAAATAACATTACTATCCCATTAAGTCCAATAAAGAACGTCATTATGATGGACTTACATATAGATTCTTAATTTAACTCTATCTGGAAATTTTTTCTTCCAGATTCATTACATATAAGCCATTACAGATTCTATTGTTTTGTATGGGACTGTATTGAATGTTTTCAACAGGAAAGGGAATGCTGCGAGCGCTATTCATTTCTCCGCAATTTGATCTCATATCGGTTCCATTCATTGAATTCGACATGTTATCAGTTAATGGTTGGCCCTACATAAACCTATCAATTAGAGAATGTTTAGCGCTCAGAAAATTAAAAATCGTAAGCGATACTTTTGAAATTCAAAAACTACTTCCTGTTTACAGTTCGGAATTCATTATCAAAGCAAATCTAATGCTTACAACCAATAAATAGATATATTAATTAATTAATTTTTATTATTTGAACATATTTTTATATTTTTCGCGTTGACATATAAATATTTACATCACATATTTTAGTGTGATCTTATTTGAACACATTTGCATTACTATTCTTATACGTTTTTCATAACTAGTTCTGATATTTACAAAAAAAAATCATTTCGGATTTATGAATAAAATGAGATGATAAACTGTGTTTAATTTCATTTCAAATACTCATAACAACTTTCATAATTGGATATGTACGAAGTAAAGTTATATTAAAACCTTTACGTTAATTCGTTCCATAAACATTTAAAATGTTTATTCAGCTTGCAAAAGTGTTTTAAGAAAAGATTTATCCAGGTAATATAAAGGAGGAAATTTAAATTATTGTAATAATAAAGATTTACACAGAAAATACTTTGAAATTGCGAGAATTCTCCAGAAATGCAACATATTTGAAAGATATAGACGTTGTTACCTGCTACGTGCATTAATAATTCTACTAAAACCCATCATTTTAATTGGTGCTACACTCACTTTAACACTACAAATGCAATATAAAAGCTAACACTTATTACTGTGACGTAGGATTACCTCCAACGGATCGGACGACGATGAAAATCGACGGATGAGTAGGCGCTAAGGAATATTGAATTAAAAAGAAAATCAAGGAAATAAATTAGTTTGTTTACATTTTCTTGAAATTGTGTACATTTTGAAACTGAATGCCTCTTCGTAAGTCAGACTTTAGGAACATACATTTCACAACAATAATATTAGCACAAATTTTATGTTTCTTCTAAAATTAATGATAACTTTACGTGACTTATATGGACGCATTTCTGTAAACTACAATCCAGTAAGTATATTATGTTATTATTAGTTTCTATTTAACGGTCTACATTTGTTTATGATTTGTAAATAATTTATTATGTAGAATTTTGGCAAAATGATCGTGTTTTAGATGCTCAAATGGTTTTCCAATCTTTGTCAACATTTTCTAAGTTCGACACATTTCCCCCTACACGTTTGACTGATACGCGCCGCGCCGACGGCTAAGTTAAACAAAAGATTCTATGCAAATACAGTTTTTATCAATTTCGGCAACTTGGGAAGCGTTTTTCAAACCAATTGATACGTATTATTTATTGCTACATAGTGACGTAGGCCGGGACGACCGAGCTTTGCTCTGCGTCTTCCCAATTTGCCCTGGGAATGTGCTTACGTATTTTATTTATGTACAGCGACATCTGTATCTTACATCATGTATTGCCATTTGCTGTCGATGACCAGCGACTGCGACAATGTGATTAGGGATCTCATAACGTGACGAACTAAAAGGAACGCTTATATATTATATGTATTGTATTATTCCATAGAAGATATTTATATAAATAAACGTAAATAGCGACATTTTATCAAAATAAAAATGCATATTAAAATCGTTAGGGTGGTTTCTGTGGTAGCCATGTATGTTGTTATATATATATATATATATATATACGTTTAGGTGAATCAAAAAAAATTGTATTGCATTGTTTTATCGTTAAATCGGGTGGTGTTCAATAGAGTTAACACTGTACAAATATTCCGATGAGTGATTATATAATACCTTATCAATAGAATGGTTAATTACGATTTCGTCAAGAACGCCACCTGTGTTTCCGTCAGGCGCAGCTGCCTCGCCAGCCGGCCGCGCGCCGCCACAGACAAGTAACGATTCTTCTCGAATTCAGCCTCCAAACTCTTGATTTGTTGAGCGCTGAAAGCGGTGCGCGCGCGCTTGCCCCGCGACGATGACGCTGTGAAAAATATCAAAGTCATCCTCAGTTTTGACACAACAATAAATTGTATTTATCGTCATACATAATTTCTAGTCAAAAATTAAGCATATTTTTATTCTCTTAACGACACCATTCCCTTGGTCGACCGGAAACGATCCATCACTTCGCAGAGATATTCACAAGTTTATTTTTTATTAATATAATATACGGATTTAAATAAAACGCATGATGGCCGTCTAGTGCAGCGTTTCCCAAACTTTTTGGATTTATGCTTCATATTGCTGTTATTGGTAAAAATTCAGTATGAAACCCGAAAATATTTAAAATATATAGTCGTAGGACAGTCATAGACAATATTTGTATTCGAAAACCTCAGAGACACCTTCTACATCTTGACGTGAACATGATCTCGCGTTTCGCTAACCTTTCTCTGGTTACTTTTTGGCGTATCGTACCTAATCCATTTGAAGGCTGGTCATTTAAGAAATTGTGATGAAATAACTTAAAAAATCTATAAAACTGTTGAAGCTGCAGGCCATCCCTGAAACTTTGAACTATGATATTTTTTAGCTCCTTCTGTTATAAATATTGTCCATGAGCTTTTGAACTTAAAAATATGAAACATGGTTGACCCTTCAGGCCATCCCCGAAACTTTGAAGCTCGAAGTTTTAAAATAAAAGCGAAGTAAATTATTGAGTTCGTGACGCTCAAAAAATTGATGTCATTGCTTCTTCAAGCTCTTCGAGCTTAAAAAATATAGTTCTAATACGTTTTGAGCTCTTACAATTCATACATAAATCTATATTGTTTACAAAAATTGTTTGTTTTGTTTACTTTTCAATTATAATATTTTCGAAACATCTTGTTTGATTTTGTTTTGCTTCACGAAATCCGACGCAGTTTTTTAAACAGAAAAAGGTGAAGACTGACATTTAATTTGGAAAAATCCTTTTTTTTTGTCAAATTTTCCGTTAACGATATCTCTCAAACGAACCCATGGAATTTGATGCAGTTTTGCAACAATGGACGTTGTTTTTGAAGCAAAAAAGGTTAGAAATCTTTCAGAAAATTATGGTACCTCTTTGGCAGTTCACTATAAGTTCACTATAATTTTCCCAAACCATAGTTTTTCAAGTTTCGAAAATTCGAAACGCCATACTAAACAATTCGTTCCAATTTTTTTTACAGTTTGGCCCGAGTGTGACAGTCTTTCGTTCCATGGTTCCAGTATGGGATATTTTTTTTTGGGTAGAATTTCATTCAAACAAACCGAATACAATGATGCCATACTGTAATTTGACAACGTGTCGAATGAAGAAATTTTTCAATTATGGCACCGCTTTTTCCCACTACTAGAAGAACGGCAAATACAATACCGGTCGCATTTCTAAAAACCAAATGCCATACTCGTACAAATCGTTTTGCAAAAAAAATAAAAATTAACTCTTTTACGGCGTATGGCGGCCATTTGATACCGTCGGAAAAGTATGGCATGGTGATTTTCCTGAATGGCTACTTCACGATGGCCAGGCTAATATTTTATTAGCCTGGTCTGGTACAAATGGTTGAATTGTTTTTTTTTTAACGTGTTCTCGTCGGTACGGCGGGCTGTAAGTCACACCGGAGAAGTATGGCATCACGCTACCGCCTACTGATTTTTTCATCGGCTGTCGGAAAAAAGGAGAATTTTTGTGGAACAAATCGTTCGACACTCGTAAATCCGACACGTTGGATTGACGCCCACGCGATCGGGCCGCCGGTACCAGCGCTGTGACATTATTTTCCTTGGCGTCATTCGGTAATTAGACTCCTGAAGAGTCATCATATTGCTACAAATTATCTGGAATTTTGTTTCACTATCTCCCGGTCTAGGTAGTTAGATTTTGAAATCTGTTGGTAGAGCAGTTTAGAAAATTTTCTAAAAAAAAATTTTTGAAAAACACACACACACACACACAAACGTTATTCCGAAAATGGTCAAGTATATTTCTATGAGCGTAAAGCGTCAAAGTCTGATGAAAACTTTGTTTTCTAAACTTGGCCAGAAAACAATATTTTCCCAGTTTTTCTTAATTTTACTCTTTTTCTTAATAAACAATTTCAATAGAGAGGTATCGTCAACGAGATATAAAGAAAAACAATTTTTGTCAAACTAACATGTGAAGTTCTTGATAGATTGATGTTTGATGTTCGGTCATGTTTTTCTCCTTAGAAAACTGCGTCAAATGCCCTAAAGCAGATCAAAATTGAATTATGTATTCGATAGATGTAGTAGTTCAATAAAAACTGTCTACAGAAACCTTAAAATAATTAAACACTCAGTCGTTTCGGAGTCGGTGCCAGATTTGCCAGATTAATGAGTTGCCAGACACAGCTTTATATTTAATTTTCATAATCTGCCATAATTTTGACTCAATATTTTGTTAATACACTAGTTTAATGTTTTTGGTTATCTTCTGTTTTTTTTGTGTTCTTCGTTTTCATTATTTTATATTTTTAATTGGTTTTACTTTAACCGGAATTCACTCGAAAAACTTATTTAATTATTTCAGTGTTTTTGAAAACGGTTTTTTGTTTTTTTTTTAATTATTGTATTCAACATTTTTTAGTGGTTTGATAATTAAATTTTCTATCTCATCTAACTATATAAGACTCTTGTGCATAGATGTTCTTTACTTTTATATAGAGAAAGTGGAACACATTTTCCGATCTCGAATTTGACGCTGATGTGTCGGTCGGTCAGCAAGCTGCTATACTATGTTTATATCCTTTCTTCAGGAATCTCCAGTTCGGTGTATGTTAACTTTTTTTGCTGATGGGTTTAATAAAAAAGCCGGGCGTGTGTCTAGCTTTCAACCATTTGAAGACCTCGGTGAGAAGAGGATTGTCTTATTTAGATTCAGATAAATTAGCGAGTCGACCACACGATGAAATAGCAAAGTCGGTAAATTATTTAAGGTTTCCTATTTGATTTTAAAGAGTTACCTGGTATACCAAGTCCAAAGTCTAACACCAAGGAATTCAAAACGAGATCACCTTGGAATCACAGTGAATCCAATGCGAAAGTGATCATTCATATCGCTTCATTAACAAAGAGTTATGCGCGAACTTAAATAATACATACCTGCCTGAGAATTGAGATCTTCCTCTCGTTTTTTTTTGAAATCGGTTAAAAAAGAGGCTATAATATGTCAAATTTCTTTTTTTTCTTCTTTCTGTGTACCTTTTCCTATATATCCGTTTATATATATATATATATATATATATATATATATATATATATGTAAAGAAATTACATTTCTTCGTGCGTCCTTTGACCAGGGCCGGATCTACCATATGGCTTTTTGGGCTTCAGCCCACGGCCCCGTGGATTCAGGGGCCCCAGCTGAGATTAAGTCAGTCAAAATAGATGATATGCGAAAAATATGCTGGGCCCCTAAGTGAGTATTAGCCCAGGGCCTATAACTCACGGTGGCCCTGCCTTTGACTATCCACGTACTGAATGTGCCGGCATCGGCTTAGAAGAGACGTCTACGTCGTCCACTTGTCTACGGTACGACAAATGTCAATTCTTTTTGGAGTTTACTCCTTAGGAATCGATTTCATATTTAGGCCCGGGGTATGGAATTTTATGGGAGTAAAATCAAGTGTTAGATAAATGACGTTACGCTATCGTCATTGTTACTGAAATAAATAAATCGTCATGGTTATTGTTTACATTTCAATCAATCAGAATGTGACAAATACCACTTATACTTGGTGGAGATTTTAATATTGATTTTAATGAAGAAGATGGTTTCCGTTAGTACAATTCCTGAAAGATGAACTGAACTTAGATTTAATTTCTGACAGAACACTAGGGACAACTAGATATGGTACAATTATTGATGCGATGTTTTCACGATTTATCACACATGTATCGTCCGACATTCATGTATCATATTTTAGTTACCATAAACCAATTGTTTCAGTATTTAATGATACCGCTATTGTTCCTGTGATAAACATTACGCAAGATAACGTCAATGATAGAGAAAATCAATCTTACTAAAATTTTATTGTATAACATAATTATTTTCAATATTTTCTTAAATGACGAATTAATTGTTTTACTATTAACATAAATAAATGAATTGTGTATTACGCTTTGAATAATATAATAGATGCTTACATTTACCATTATACTAATCTATATGTACGATATCATCTTAAAGCAGTAAACTCCATTTATGCGTCGGAGCTGACACACTTTTTTTTTTTCAAGTCGGAGTTGTGTACTAAGCGAAAAGCTACAATAATATAAAAATTAACACGTGCAGGGAATCGACAAACTAATGAAATTGCTTTAAAAGTCGTTGCTTTGTCTTTACAGGTACGACATTAACACTATAGCGTAATTATACATAGCGAACTGTACATAGCAATTGTAAATAAAAATGTGAACTTATGTTAAAATAAACCTTTGTCTTTATAGAGCAACACATTTATTTAAATTGCCGATTCCTAAAAAATCCGGACGAATTCGACTTATATATATATATAAGTCGAATTCGTTATATATATATATATATATATATATATATATATATATATATATATATATATTGTATTGTAGTAGTAGGTGACATAGGGGGTATCCGACCTCCCTGCTCGCATATGAGGGTTCGGGGTTCGCGTTCAGTTTCAAATTAGAATAGAAAAACACATTCGAATCCGAGCTCGCGAATAACAATTGAGTAGAACTAGAGAGGTACAGAGGGGGACGAGGGCTGATGCCCGAGTTTACAAGTTTCATAGTGATAAAGAGTGAATTGTTATAATAAGTTAATAAGTAAAAGTTTAGAAATAATAGAAGGAAAGATTGAAGAACTGATCAATAAACATTTCGATCTCGAAGGAAAATACTCTTTAATTTCGAATACTAGAATCTTTGGTCTTCTTAAGAGACTTACCTCTCGTCGAGTTAAATAAAACAAAGGCTCTACAATATATATATATATATATATTAAAAATTAAAACTAAAATTGTACATAACTGTAATGAATCAAATATTTCCATTAATACATAAATTAACATTAAACCTGATCCTAGTAACTCCTGTTTCATTACAAACGAAATCCATTTTCTTGAATGCAACTCATCAATTTTCTTTTGTAGCTACCCACAAAGACGATGTTGGATATATCCGATAATAATGATGGGGCGGTGGCAGATCAAATTATTTTTTTTAATTTCAATTTAAATACTCCATATAATTTGGAGGATGCCGAATTTATTGTGTCATTCATTTAAAAATTTGCATTGAATTCGTAACCCATTAAAGCGATCATTATAAATAAACTGTTTACATGAAAATTATTTATTTTTTTGTAAATTACGAATATTTATGTGTTACCTATATATAAATAAAAATGAATCACCGGATGTGTGGCTGAGCGCAAAACACGAGAACGGCCTGACCGATTCGGCCAATTTTATTTTTAAATATTCGTTGGTACGAGAAAGGTTCTTATTAAGGGAAAAACTGGAAAAATTACTGGGAAATAGCGGAAGTTCAAAAAAATTAAAGGGTTTTTTTGTAAAGGGTTTTTGTATGAACTCATGACTAACCTACGAATTGAACGTGCGATATACGTATTTATTTTTTGGTTTAGAATCAAAAGTGAAATCGGTATTGAAATTGAAATGTATAAAAAGAAATGTTTGTCCCGTACGCGTGCTTAACATGTTTATCCGATTACGGCGAAAATTTGGGACGTTGGTGGTTTGACACGTATGATATGTTTTAAGTACGTTCGGGAAACTTTCTAAAAAAAAACCTAGCATTTGTCCCCGGTTTCATCAACGCATTTGTGCTGCTAAACCGAATCACTGAACCGATTCTAAAAATTCTTCCACTATGAATTGTAAGGTTTTTGAACCCTCCCTCGTCATTGTCATAGGTGGTTACACGTAAATGAAAACAGCAGTTTTTACATTTTTTTTTTGTTGTTCAAAACACTTTAAAGCTTTTGACGTACTCCTTGTCGCGCATTGGCGCATTTCGTTGACCGCCCCCGGCAAACGTGTGACGTAATTTATGGATGATCATCATGGACAGCACCTGGAGAACCGAGCTTTGCTCGGCGTTTTTCCAGTTCGCCTTGGGAATATGATAATTTCCCAAGTGAAAAATTCTTTAAATTTATTTCTTCATAATACATTTCTTTATTTTGTTTAATACAATGCCATCTATAGTTTATGTCATGTAGTGCTGATTGTTGTAATACAATAACACGGCAATGTTACCTTTACAAAATTCTAGAAATGGCGCTAAATACAGCCACATTTAGATTTTTAAAATATTCGACCGCTTTGTAATTCACAGAGAGAAAGAGACAGCCTTGAACGTTCGAAGAGTATTGTTTTATTTATATTCCTAATTCATAATATTTTAAATAAGACAGTTTATTTAAAAAGTGTATTAGATGATTGCTAGTTTCTTAAAATGTAGCTATATATTTGTTTTTTCCCTTCACCGCCTGATTTTATTAAATTTATGTGCATTTATAATTGAATAGAGAGTTTAAGATATTCCTCTATTGAAATTCCAAATTCCAATTAAATTTCTTGTGGTTATATAATATTTAGATGTTCGGAGTTCTATGCTATATCATTAAATTACAAGTTTTTTGTTACAAATTATATTTCAGTTGGAAAAAAAAACTATTATAATGACACACACTGCCAAAAAGGTATAAATTATACTACACAATTTTTTTATAAAAATTTAAATAAATCTGTCATGTGTGTTACAAAAAGTGATGCCGTAACATGACACCAAAAAGTGACTCTCAGCGGTAAACGTTGTGTTAAATAGCGTTTGTGTACAATCTATTAGTTTATTAGTATAGAAAGCTAAGTTTGAAATTTCCTATAAGAATATCAATTCGTTTATGCAGGTAGCTCGTACGAATTTATATTTATAATAGAGTTAATTTTAGATTTTTTAAATGTTTGCAATTAAAAACAAAATCTTTTTAATTATAATCAATACCGCCTCTATAATGTAATAGAATTATGGTACTTCTTATAAAACTTATCGGTTCAAAAGTACTCTGGCTTCAATATTTATTTGAAATTTATATCACATGTGTTATTATCAACGCCTTGTAACGATCGCATTGAATTTTAATGGAATACCTAACAAATACCTCATTACTTTAAGTAAGTCACTCTTATGTTTTACCTTGATATTTCGGAGACATCCCTAACGATGTAAATTCTTACTTTGATAATGTTCCTTTTCGAGTTTATCTACAAATATCTATAGGCGTTTTCTTTGAAAAATCAAGATAAAGAAAATTTCTGAAGGTTGCTTTCATTAAAGCCTTTCATTTAGTACAATTTTGACCCTATTACGTTTTAGTATGTTATTGATTTAACAACAAAGGCGTTACACGATATAAACTATAGATGGCACTGTACGCGCTACCTATGTAATGTATCTAAATATTTGATTATGAGCAATAAACATAAACAACTTTTTCTGTAGGATGTTAATCATATTCCCACGGCAAACTCGAGGGAGGCCGATCAAAAGGCGTTTGCTGGGGTACTTTTTTGATAGCATTATTGATGGGTAAACGAACTTGCGAGCCACCAGAGAGTACATGGTCATCGCCGCTCATGAACACTCGCAATGCCAGAATAGTCACTAGTGAGTTGTTGAGTCTGCTGGATAGAAGTAGAATGGTATTAAAGGTGTTTTTTAGTATCATAATCAGACATTCTACTTCTACCTAGGAGACTCAACAACTCATTAGTGACTACTCTGGCATTGCTAGTGTCCATGGGCGGCGATGACTAAATACTCTCTGGTAGCTCTCAAGTTCATTTGTCCCTCGATAATGCTATCAAAAAGGTACCCGGCAAACGCCTTTTGCTCGGTCTCCCCTCGAGTAGTAACAACTAAAAACGTGATTTGGATAAATGAATATTGAGATTATAAACTTAAAATAGTGAACGGACCATCGCTAACGATGGTCGAATAATTGCAATGGCGGCGCAATAATGAACCTTCGAATGGAATGAAGGTCAATCATGTAATTAAACTTTAACTTAATTTTCTCTTATCCTGACAGATATCGTTTTTTTCTTGTGTGTGCGGCGAAGTGCCAAAACTTCGCGTAAGTTTGAAAATTTCAGTTAAATAGTAATCCCAATCGTGTATCACCTCATTTCGCTAGGGTCGTCTGTTTTGTATTGTCTAAACAGTATATTGTTTAGTAGTATATTGTTTTGAAAAGTATAAAGTCAGAAGTAAGTAATCATAAATAAAATAATGAAGCAAATGTGGTATTACAGAATGTTACTGGTGATGTTACACTGAAATTTAATCAAAACTGCCAGATTTGTTTTCCGCTTTTGTGAAACGTATGTGTGCAACATTTGCAAAAAAAATAGTCATAGAGATAACATATTATGCATTTTTATTATTAACAAAATTAAAACTATATACTAAGGAATGTTTCTCTCCGGTCTCTGCCAATTCGACTTGTTGATAAATTGCAAGCACAAGGAATAGGTAACGAGTTGAAGTTTTGTAAAGGTAAATGTAATTAAATATTAATAATATGCAGCACGAATAACTGGCAACGTTTTAAAACGGTAACACCAATTAAGAGGAGACCGTTTAACCGGACACCGGGCGTCATCGTTCCGGAGTTATTTTCAATAAACACTTCCCGCGTGAGTAATTAGCGGTAATATATCAAGCTGTCACTCGGTGACGCCATGTTGGTGCGACACGAGCGCCCCTATCGGGGAATGCGGCAAGGAAAAGAACTAAAAACGAAATCGCAGCGATTGCCGACGGTCCGGTACGAAGGCGTTGTTGGAGGACTCTTTGAAAATATGTCTATTAGTAGGACCTGCTGTTCGTTCATATATTCCCAATATATCTTGGGAAGGTGCTGAAGTAATTTAACAGGTCTTTAATATTAAAGCCGATGAGCTTCGATTCACAATTAGGTATTAAGGGCAATATTAATTAAGGGCAAACTCGCGTGAAATAAATGATTATGATTTTTTTGTATAAATTACGAATTCCGACTATGGTTTGGAACTAGAGAGATGTCGTTAGTAATTTCTCGTGGCGACGGATGGGTAGAAAAATTTTAGTGGTAATTTTGGTATTTATTAAAATTTCGCTTTTAAAGCGTATCTTATTCCCATAACAAATTTCAATCTAGACCCTATTCCCAATTTCAATCTCTCTCAGTTTCTTGTTTGTTTATCCTGTCAGTGTGGGAAAATAAGGCAAGGACAACAGATTTTCGGAATATCATCATACACATACTGGCCATTGTTTTTAAGAAATTCCTAGTACTTTGACTACTAGAGTGTTTAACTTTAACGAAATCATAATGGATAGTATTCACTTTAGGATCAATTAATATATTCCCAATTTATTTTAAAACAAAAGCAAAAATAACTGTTTCAAATCTACCCTATCATGTAAAGTGAGTTTGGTTTTTTATGTGCACATTCGCGTTAAGCCCTTTTAAAGTCGACGGTCTCTTATCAAATGTAGCGTTGTTTTAAATTCAATACTTAAGGAGCCAATTCTTCTACTGTAATGTACGCGTGTAATGTATGTCAAGCATGATCTTCGAACACGTGTGAGCTCTTTATCCACAAACACTATAGTTACATAACCTATTCTCCTCAAGGACATCTCCCTTTTGACATGCGTGTAATTTGTTTGTAATGCAAAAAACAACATAATTGGATATTTTGCCATTCAACTCATGAGACTTGACACGTTTGAGGTTTATGTCAAAGTGAATATATGAAGTTATTTAAGTAGGAGAAGCGTTCTCCTTTTCATTTTCTACATATAGCAGATTCACCAGCGATAAGTAGAGCTACAAATCCAAAGATTAAACCAACGCAGTGGGCCTTAAAATAAAAAAAAAACATGATTGTGTACGTAATTAAAATATTTATATCGTCTTATTTTTTTTTATTTTACCTACAGTTTATTTAATGTGTATTATTGTTATTGATTTTGAGTGAATCAATAATTAATGTCTGTACTTATTCGCGAAATTTGAATTGACAGCAATGGAATTTTTTTTCTTTGCTTCATTTGATTTAGCATAGGCACTTTTTCTAAATGAAATCGAGCATAAAAACATACATTTTTTATCTGAAAAAAGAGATTAGGATTCATAGCGAGATCGATCAATCAAAAAAAGAAGGTATTGATTCTTTGTCGACACGGGCGAAACGTGGACGGAGAGCTAGTTTATTTAACTAGATATCATTTAAAGGGCATTTTGAAATGCAAAAACGTTTAATAATTTCTTTAAAATTGCTAATATTTTCCAAAAGATATATAAAAGAATTATGTCATACTTCTGGACAATGTACATTGGAATTGCTGGAAAGACAAGTAATCCTTGGATAAAAAAAAGAAACTTTAATTGTTTTAGAATAAATAAAAAAATAATTTTTAATTCATTAACTAGATTAGAAGTCATCAATCTTTATGGAATGTATGAAATAAACTTTGTTCCTTAATTTACAACTTCCCTATGTTAATTTTTATATTAACACAAGTAGTTATGAAAATCACTTTTACATAAAATTTTAATTTTTACCAGTTTCATTTGAACTTTTTTCACAACTTACCCCTTTGTAATGGTAATTGAAAAATGCACTGCATTTTTTTTATTCATTACAAAACTTTAACTAATATTCACATTGGAATCTTCAACCAAACTGATATAAATAATTTAGTCTTCCATTAGAAATTGCAATTGTTGATTCGTGCTTTAGAAGAGGAAGTCAAACATAAAACTCACATTTGACATAAATGCTATTACAGTTTATGGCTTTTATCTTTGTTTCAACTATCTATTTCAAGTCTGTAGTGAGAATATAGTATTTTTCCCACGAGAAAAGTTGCTTATGCTCATTGTCAAGAATAAATATTTAGATACAAGGAGGGTTGCATAGAAAAAAAAACGCAATTCTATTATCTTTTGAGGCAATGAACTTTTATCACAACACTGCATAATTGCATAACTTACGTACATTCTTTATTCACGCGATGCCATCTGCAGTTTGTCATGTAGTGCCATTTGTTGTTGAAAACGTACAACATTTTAAATTAATTTTACAATGTAACTACTTATCACAACGAGGTGGCGATACAAACGATGTTTAAAAAAAAATCTCGATTTTCCGGGGAAAACATCTATATAGATAAACTTGAAAAGCAAAGCTGTATCAAAATACAAATTTACATCTAAATCAATAGGGCTGATTCCGTGATACCCATATTCATATATATATGAGTGAGTGTGTTTGTGCGTGCGTGCATGCGTGCGCGTGCGCGCGTGTGTGTGCAAGAATCGTGTTAGTTATTGCTTATGTAAGCTGTTAGGCTCACAAGTATTAGAGGTCTACGTAATTTTAATTGTTAAATAGTTTGACATAAGGTTTGACAGCGGTCGTGACATTTTCAGCGCTGCTATATGTTGTAGCTTTTCGCGTGGAGTATAGAGTATAGAATATAGACTGGGATAGAGGTAATTCTATTGATATAGTGATTGCAAATTTTATTTAGAATTTTTTACTACGTTTGCGATTTATGTCATTATCTATTTTGAATTTTCGTGGTAGCTAATAAAGCTTTACACAATCTCTTTATTGGTTTATCAATCAGCAGAAGGGGGACTTGGCACGCGAGAGCGCGAACACGAGCGAAATTTAAAAAAGTAAATGCTACGCAAAGAAAATGGCAATACACCAATTAATGTCAATTCATCGTCGCCTGTCAACATGGCGAGAGAACTGCTTCATGAAATCTCACAAATTCGTCCGAATCGGTGATGTATGGTTTATGTTTTATTTTGGGTTGTCGATAATATTGTTGAATTGCTACCGATAGGTATAAATATTTTATTATAGTAATGACGGTTTTGTTTAATTAAATTAATCATCTAGATATGTATAATTAATGTAGAACATAATATAAAAAAACAAGGGATGTTTTATATATATATAATCTTTTTTCTTGATTATTTTAAATTACGATAGTTTTAAGATGTCACAATGATTTTTTATCATGATTTTACAATAATATTTAGCCAATTCGTTTGTCAACTCTTTATCCAAAAAGTATTGCAAATAATCACTTATTGGCTCTGAAATATACATATTTACAGGGATAGAATGCCGTGTCTATTTATTTATATATCTAGTTTAATAGATCAAATATCTATGTATTTCTACCGTATATTTATGATACTCATTTTGGATGCCCAATTAACCTGGCGATTCGCAAATTCTAAATGACTATACTACGCCGACGACAATCAGCTTGTACAAGAACTCTAGAGTGTCGTCTGTAATTCAGCTAATTAACACAAATGAACCGGCGACATTTTGGTATATCCGGCGGGTATAATTTTATATTAAACAAGTCTATAAATATTTCATGTGTGTCTATTGGTAGAATGATGGAAGCAATGCTTGTTATTTGTTCATAAAATACTAAATAGTAGTAAGAATTTGTTTATAATAAATCTTCGCATCGTATTGCGTAATATACCCAATATCTATATTTTGCATAACGCAGTAGAAATGAAGTTAGAAAGATATAGTTTCTTATTTGAGTACATTATACAGCGCGCTATATTGTAATGTAACGCTGAATTGGTGTGACAAGTTCGTTTGACACTTCACCCACGTTTGCATTAAGTACTTGCCATCAAATATTCTATGTCAAAAAGTCGCAGTTCGAAAATATCGATATGAAGGTTAAAGCACATCTCTAGGACAGGATTCAAACACAAATACACGTGTCAATAAGCGTTCACATCCGCTCCCGGCGCGACTTTACAGCTTTTTAATGAGTCTAAACCGCTTGGATTTCGACTTTAATACTTTTTTTTTCTACTCCGCGCGTTGAATAATTACGCGGAGGGAGAGATTTAGCTAACGAGACTCGGGACGCGAGTAGATTTATCTTTTCGTAACAAATTTAGAAAATGAGACATCTCTGCGTTCGTATGCGTGCGCGTGAGCGACTGAAAAACGTCTGGGATCCAATTCGAAACGGCTAATTTGAGTCGCGCCGTTTTAGAACAGCGAATGCAGTAGAGACGACTCACAAAAAAAAAAGGCATTATTTAAATATACTATCACTGTTGCAGAGGGAATTTGGATAGTTTGTAATCCTTTCTTTTAAAATTGGCAGGTAAGCTATTGTAAATCAAAATATTTTTTTTACAAGTTCTCTAGTTTTTAATATGCCTTATTTTACAAGCTATTGGAGTAGCTATTACATATGTCGGCTGATCGTCTCCGAACAATTTAAATAATCTTTTATTGTTCATATTTCTTCTCTATGCTTGGTGGGATCCACGTAGTTCCACTACTACTGATTAGATAAAGTTACTATCATTCATTACAATAATATTTCTGCTATCAAATAATAAACAGCGCTATCATTAATACTCAGATAACACCACGGTCTTTATAATGTTCGAAAAAACACCTATGATTATAAGTTTTTAACATTCATTTTGCATTATACTAGTTAGTATTAATGTCATATGCTATTGTTATGTATAGCATATTTATTTTTAATTTTTTAATGGTTTATAGTTTTGAGTGTCAAGATTAAAAATAAATACTATATTAGATTTCAGTACAATTATAGTGAAACTAAATTGTCCATTTCTTAAAATTGTATATCTCCCAACGATTACATACTCGATGACTGCATTGATATTATTTAACATCACCAGTAAAAATGTCGTCTATGTATCAAAGATCACTATATTTGTATCACGCATTAGTTATTATCTTAAACGATATTTATTAATACTGACGGCTTGGAGTCAAGCCAGATTTCCGGTCGTTCGGCTTGTCGCCAATCATATTTAGCAAATGGTAACCTAGTTATAGATTTTAGCGATTTATAAGAGCACATTAGTTTTGCTGGCTTTGATTTAAGTTCAAATCAACATAACAAATAGTGATGGTTGAATGAGATTGAAAATTCCTTTTTTTATTCATGGACCGTTTGGGTTTTTTTTTTAATTTTCATTCGTGTGTTTATTTTTTCGTGTATTAAATGAAAGATGAGTAATAATGTCTATTTTTCACAAATTACAAATTTTAACGTATATGATGATAGTGTCCTATAGTTAATTCTTGAAACGTTATTGTTTATGTTGAAAATGGTTTTTTCGATCGCTTCAATAGGAGTCCCATTTTTAACAAAAATGCAAACTCGTTCTCGTGTTGCGAGCGGTTTATGTGAATGATTGAGGTTTCAAAAAATGCGTATGGACAAGGAATCCATGACAATGAAAACAAAAAATAAAAGTTTGTAAGTGTTTGTCTAATTTTTATACTGAAAGTTGACTAAATATCTGAAGTGCTTTTTACTTTTTAAAACTGAAGAATATGTTTTGAATTATTCTTTAAAAACTGGCCTTATAACGACATGTAACTTGCGTCAAATATGAACGAAAGTACTTATGTTGGTTTATAATGACTAACGACGGTATTTTTATGTATTAACAGAATAATTTTGAAATTATTAAAAAAAAAGAAATTTATTTTTTAAAATTAGGCACAATTTAGGAATTATACATACCTAGTGAATAAGTTGGTTTTGGTGTTGATTTTTGTCTTTATTCTCTTTATATCATTTCTTTTATTATTGAGTTCATTTTCATTGAACCCAAAGGTCGTGTAGATCGAGCATGAGAATTTTTACCTAACGGTGTCTTATATAAATATGAGCAGGTATCATAATGTTCTGCATTTGAACTTAGTGAATTTCATATATTTGATTTAATTGGAATAGTAATGAACAAATGAAATGGATAAACAAACAATCAACACTAAAATAAATAAGTCATCCTTTTTAGATGAAATAGTGCAAAAGAACGTAATTAGTTTGTCGAAGTATTTAAATACAGTTATATGAAATAATCTAAGAATAATGAAGTGTTAGGTATATGTAAACAATTTGAATAAATGCAAAGCCCAATACCATCTAATAAACTAATTACAACACAGATAAATATCTATGCTGTAATAAATATTTCGAACCAGTTTTTATACTAGATTTTACACGCAAAATACAATTATTCAAAGACCAATTACACACTACACAGCCACATGAGTCATAAATGTTCTCAATTTTTCGATAATGACATTTGCTGTTTCATTTACAACCCCAAAAGAGTAACCAGTACGTTGCTGGCCTCTCAAGAGAGAATGGGATGTCCAATGGAGGGAACCGGAATGATGAAGGGGAGAGGAAAGAGGACCACCAGAACTCTCAACCCCTAAACGAAAGTCAACAACGGAAGTTGCTACTTCACATCCGCATTCTGTGAGAGTGTGTGATTTTAAAGGTCTAGCCGGTCCACTTTTGTGCTGCATACAATTTGTTTACAGTATGGCTCTAAATAGACATCAAATATAAAACAAAACAATAATTTCAACATTTTTCACCTGTATGTTTGTTTGCGTACATTTCTCAAATCATTGAGCGGATTTTAATTCGATTTTCACGTGTAAATAGAGCTTGGCTTGGAGAGGAATAGAAGCTTTATTTCATTCAAATCGGATGTCAGAAAAGTTATCCTCACTTGAAGATCTAGCGTAAGAAATTACAAAAGAAATAATAATTGATATCGTCGAAAGCCTATAGCCGACACAATAGAATTTTGAACCACAAAGTCCAAAAGAATGATCATGACGCGCTCGGCTTATGAAGAAATACACAAGTGAAGAAAGGATTTGAATGAGAAGTGGACCCTTGAATAGGTTATTTGCATATGTGATAGACCGAATTCTTAATACTGTACCTTTACTTTATGCTTCTTTAGGCTCTTCGGCTCTTCTATCTTCTTCTTTTAGTTAGAAGAACTCAAGTAAAAGAGAAGAGAAATAAAATGGTCAACATCCCATTCTGTAGTAGATTATGTCCAATTTTAGCCGAGCGGGAGGCCAAGTTGTCTTTAAATAGTATTAATGCTCTGTTATTGGAATTATGGACATACTGTATTGTTTTGCAGTGTTTTTATTAAGATGTGATTTTCAAGTTTTTCCGACTTGAAAAGCAAACCTTTATCAAAACGAAAAATTTCGTCACAATCGTTAGGATGCTTTGCGAGATCGTCGTGGCCTATAAGTAATCAACAATTGCTAGTTTAACATTACAGAATAATTTATGCTTTATTGTCATTTGAATTTTTCTTTCCTTTATACTACTTATGTTTAATAACGAGATTTTACCCGCCATTGCGCCTAAGTAGACACACTAATTTTTGTTGACAATAATGATTTTTATGCAATTCTCAATCTTAATTACTTCAATCCTGAATCCGATTCTTTCTTTGGCTAAGATTTAGATCCAGAAAGAAATTATTTTAATATTTTACTAACACACATCCTCCATTACCCTGATTAATTATTAACAGACAAATTATATTTAATAAAAACCAAAATTAACAATATTGTAGTTAGATTAAAGTATCCACAGTTTTCTATGTGCCCGTGATAAAGTTTGTTTTGTCCGCCAGATGACAGATGTCGCTATCCGACACATATATTACGGCCTGTACCCGCAACAGGAGCATTCACGTTCACGGCCATAAATCGTCGGAGTGTGGCCAGGGGCGTTTGAAGAGCGATAATTGTCGACTTCAAAGAGTTGCTTCTGATAATAGGTACGGAATTAGGTTATTTAACGTTGAGTCTAGGTTCGTTGAAATCTTAAGCTGTGAAACTGTGAACTGGGAGCGGTTACGTTATATATTTTTCACTGTAATTTTTTTTTGGTTCTCGATTCGTGTAAAATTTAATCTTTCTATTTAATGTGTTACACATTTATATCGCTTTGCTTTAGAGCTTCGCCCTTTGTGTCGCAGTTTGCTTAACGCGAAAAGCAGGATGTTCAAACTTGGCTACCACAGATGTATTTGTTGGTGATAATTCTGGGTCGGAAATTCAAATGTAGAAATATTTTGTGAAAATTTTTATTTAGCGGAGAGACAAATCGACAAATAGAAAGGGTGCCTACTTACTCGAAAACTCTAGAAATAAAATTTCTGGACATAACTTTACAATTTTATAAGACAGCAATTTCCGTTGTAAGGATTTCACTCGATAACTCAAATTTTTAATATTTCTGGTTTATCGAACACAAAAGAGAATGACAATAACACATAGTAAATGACCAATAATTAAAGATAATATTATGCTTATTCGGAAGGGTTGAAAAGGTTTACTGGTTTAAAACTATGTACTATTATGGTATGGTGTAAGTGGCATCCATTAATTGCGTAAGGTGATTTTGACGATTTTTTGTATTTGTGAAATGCGTATTTTTAATATAAATACGACTGATTTTTATTGCGTTGAATTTATTAAAAAAAAATAATGCTTAATTTTTATTATTACACTAATAAAGATTAGAATTCGTAATCTTACGTAATTAATAGACGACCCCTAAGGATCCTTAAAAAAAAATCTACATCACAAGAAAATAATATTTACTTATTAATAAATAAGTACAGTGACTGTAGAATTGATAGTCAAGTTTTATTTTATTTTAGATAATTCCTAGTCAGTGTTTTGATAAATGAATAAATACAATATGATTATTTTTCTTTATAAAATACATTAATACATAGAATCATTGGTGGGTCTCTTAATTGTCGTGTAACTTCTAACAACTTGACCGATGGAGGTCCACATGCATGAAATACATTTATTTTATCAAAACTTTGTGACTATGGCAATGATAGGAACTAATAGGTGGCGCTATTGCCGACTTATTAACAAATCCTATATACAATAATACATGCCCGTCTAATGTTTAAAATAGATTATTTATGCCAGATGGAATGGCATCTTGGTCGAGTCATAAATAAATCGTATATTAATCGCGATGATTTGTTTCTACACAACATGTTCCCCGTATCAATAAAAATTTTAAAATTCATACGAAATTTGCAAAAAACTAACACGCTTCGTACCGTCAAGGAGAGAACAAAGTTTGCCGGGCCAACTCGTACGTCGCTATTGGATGACCAGGCAATCGTCAAAATTAAGCCATAAGCATGATTACCCATAATGTGCTGAACTCACGTTTCGTTATTTCAGCATAGTTTTGGTGTATACATACTCGTTAGAACGGCAATGCGAAAGAGACAGAGCGTGAGTGTCCGCGTACATTGAGCGAGATAGATATACAAGACCATTCACTTGCACGCTATGACTTTGTTAGCGATGGTCTTGAAAAAATAGAATGCCAGATTTTTAGGTGATACAGGGATAAACTATTAAGATGATTCAAAACGATTACAAAAAGCCAAAGTGTCGACAGATGGCGCTGTTCGGCTGTATTACAGAAAAATGATAAATTTTGCTCCAAATGCTAATTTGCGGTCGAACAAATTCAGTTTCACGGAAAGTTATTTCTAAGTTTTACATGCAAGAATACAATTTGTTCTAAAATTATGATACAATTAAAATAGTACGACAAAATTTTCCTTGTCTTTCAGACCTTTTGGTTTTGTGCTATTAGTTACAAATACACACATGTCCGTGATAACTACAATTGGCGGATTTTTAGAAAGGAGTGCCTTTACGAATAGGCCACACCCTTTAGGTTACGACAAATTCTTTGAAAAAAATATTTCACCAGAGCACTGCGTAGCCAATCGGCCGAAAGTTTTATGTTTATTTATCAATATGATCAAATAATGTGTAAAAAGAATATTGTTTGATGATCCTTCAATCATCAAACATCGAAGAATATATTTGTGACTTTTCATTTGAATTATAACCATAATACACATTTAGGGTTCCTGCGTACATTAAGGGAAAATTTGAAAATGGGATAATTTTACTGCAATTGAATCAAAGGTTCTATTGTAAGCCAATTGCCCTATGTTCTCACGGGTGAATTCACGGAGGAAAATTAACCACAATAAAAAAAATATCAAGAGTTTGATTCTTCTAGAAGGTTTCGTGAGAATCACTAAAAACCCTTATAATGTAACCAATAACAAAAAAATAGTATTGTAAAGGAGAATGTAGTCAACTGAAAACCAGTGAAGATATATTCGATACAGTTTTAGGGTTCTGTGGGAATCACTGAGACCTAATAATTTAATCGAATTTAATAAAATTCAGAATAGAGACAACTGAAACCCAGTAAAGGGATATTCGGTACATTTTTAGGGTTCCGTGAAAATTTATCAGAACTCTTACAATTTAACCGGTTTTAATACAATTTGGAATAGGGGCAATTGAAATCCAATAAAAGGGAATGCAATACATTTTTAGGGTTCCTTGAAACCCGTATCATTAAGCTGACTTCAATAAAATTTTGAATAGACATTACTGAAAGTCAGTAAAAGGAGATTCGGTACATTTTTAGGATTCTGTGAGTATTGCTAAGAATCTATATGATTGAACTGATTTCGCTGAAATTTACACAAGTTATTCTAATTTGTAAGAAGAGTTAATCGTTAGAGTGACTTATGATTCGGTGATTGTGTTTTGTGAGATTAACAAGCACTCTTATAGTATAATTTGAAGAATAAAACCACATAAATATTTTTACCCTTACAGATCGTGTTGAAAATATACAATGGTATTTTTTAATAGTTTTAAAAGATCTAGGATTTGAAATGAAAAATGTAGGGACGTAAAAAATTTGTCAGCAGATTTGATATATTTCAAAGGTAAATAAATAAACAGAGATTATTTTCTAGGCTATGTTGCCGCATCGCTCAGACGACGCATCCTGTCTAGCTCGTACGATTGGTAAAGCCAAAAGCGGAAAAACTAGTTCAAATAATGCGGAAGTATATTGTGATAGCGGACATCTCTTAAACCCATATAATTATCACGCTGTAATATCAGCCATTTCTTTCACTCTGTGTTTATAATGATGTCGAAGAAATATATGCTCTATGGTGATGTAACAGCTTTCAATTTTGACAGATAAATTACAATATTCAGTTGCATACGTGTGTTCATAAACACAAGAAATACATTTCTGTGTGCACTCACACGGACGTAAATACTGCCAGTTTTTCATTAATTTTAAAATTAAATATCAAAATAACCGAGTGATTTTTTTTATCTGAAATCACGTAACGAAATTCACAATTTTCGAACATTTTTTAAATGTTAATTGTGGATTTATTTCTATTATACAATCAAAACGCACGAAGAAATAAATTTGTATGAAATCGACGTGCTGTGTTTACCCTTAATATAACGTAACGTTGCCAAGGGTGAATCCAGCCGTCGGTCGGTCAGGGGAGAAGTTCACATATACGAGGTTCAGTCAGGACTGCCTCTAATTCAGTTAAAATAATAAGATGAAGACCCAGCCGAGGGCGGGATCGTGACCCCCATGATTTCCTTCTAGATCCATCACTGGACATGACGCTCCACAAAGCTCGCACACTGCGAAGCTGCATACTAAAATATGTGGTGCGTTTGCTTATTTTTAGAGGTCGTATGCGACAAAACAGTTTTATTCGTTTATAATAAAATCTACGATTAATATTTAAAAAAATCCAATAGGCATTTTGAAGTGTTTATGTATATTAGTTTATGTAGAAAATTTGTGAATTTTAAACCATCATAAGTTTAATTTTTTTTTTCTCTCTTATAAAAGTTAACTACTCACCTAATAGCAACACTTATAGCAACTTACAAATAAAAGTCAATGTCAAAATAGAGCGGGTCACCAAAAAGAACTTTCACATATTTTGTATTTTCTGGAAAAAAAAAATCAAGATACTTACTAACAAAATTTCCAGTTCGTCATCTTAAAATGTAATTTGAAGTTTAGCTGATACGATTACTAATCATGATTACAAGTGTAATGTCCGGATATAACTCAACTAAGAAAGATAACTGATACTCAAAGAATTGTACATTTCACGTGTAAACAAAAGTCTATCATGAAAATTGTTTTGGAACTATCTAGTCTTTTACTAAATGGATGGGCAAAGCTAGCATATTTAATTCCATTGCAACTCTGAATTCGTGAGAATCCAATTTGAAATGATAACAGATACGTGATATTCCGAAACTATGTCCTTACTTTTTTCTAAGTCGATACTGTCTTGTCTTATTCGCAATGCGCATGCACATTACGCGCGCACTGTTGTGTATTTTGTTTTGATATTGACATAAATTATAAAATTCATGGAAAAAAAATTCACAAGTTCATTTCCGACAACAAATATTCAATTCGTCTTCACCTATGCGTTTTATCTACATGTAGGGCCATACTTTACATAGATATCTGCTTTTTGTCGTATAATGCTATTTTTTCTTGATAATCAATAATATAACAACGATGTGATTAACTCAAGACGCTACGAAATGAAGTGAAATTCATAAAAGTTTAAAAAAATCTCGTTTTTTCACGGGAGCCACCTGTGTAGATAAAATTGAAAACCAAAATTGTATCGCAGTAAACATTGTCATCAAAATTGTTTGTTGCTGTTATCGGGATACCAAGTACATCCATACGTATACAACAACTGCTCAGTTACAATAATAAGTTGGCTGGACCTATTAGCCGTCTACCAACTTACACTACACTGTTAAATTTTTTTGTAAAATAAATTGTTATTTTACAAAAGAAAATATGAATGAAATTATAAATCAATGTGTAGTAATACGAAAAATAATACAATTTGAGTAATATAACAAAACGTGTGAAGAAACCTACAATGATGAGTTGCAATTTTAGAATCTTCATGTAGTAACACTGGACGTATTATAATTGTCCCGAACCATTGGCAAATTTTATAATGAAAACGTTGTAAATTTAAAAAATTTGTTTGTAATTGCATCTACAATACTTTTTTGAAAGATTACTAAAAAAATATTGGAAATAAAATTATAAAGAATTTGTTGAATAATTATAAACATTTATATCATTTTTAAGACGCAAATTTGAAAAATACGTGATGTTTTGTAATTTTCATATAAATTTATATTTCTCTGAGACGTTCAGTAATTCTCTCAAACTGTTAGTTAATTTCTAAAAGAAAAGTTTACAAAATTACAAAAGAAATTTGTAATTTCATTTACAATCTTATTTTCTAAAACTACAAAGAAACGTAACAGAAATTACTATTGAATTATTAAGAATTTACAAATATTTTTATATATTCTTATAACACAGATTTGAAGATTACTCAATGCATTTTAATTCCACAAAAAAAAACGAATCTATTTCTCTTAGACGTATTGTAATTTTTATTAACAGTTGGATAATTTCCAAAGGTTTTGAAACTTACGTAATTTGTTCGAAATGTGATGTACAATATTTTTTAGTAAAATTACTCCAGAAATTTTTAACAATGTAGTTTTACTTTTCACCACTGGGGGCTTAAGCATTTTGCAATCCGTAGGGTGTATTACATTGCTGAACACGGTCTTAGTAATTGTTAGTTACAGAATAAGTTAAGGGGAAAGATTTAAAAACAATTGTTAATTGAATAAAATAGTATTACTTTCTTATAACTATAAGTGGCACCTAGTGGCCAATCTCAACCGCACATCAGTTATTAGTGGTTTGAATATGCTCACTAAGCCACTTGCTAACGAATAACTTCATAGTGTAGTTTCATCGCGTCACTCGATAAAAATTCACTTTCAACGTTTTTCATAACGCTCCAAAAGAAGTATAACTTGAAACAATACAATACTTTTATTGTAATACTGATAAATAAATTTCCTATAGACATTTAATATTTGTAATTTTCCTAAATTAAATTAAGTTGGAATAAGTTATGTTGTAAATTTACAAAACCAATTTTAATATTATATGATCGTTGTGCGTAAAAACTTCAGACGATTTTTTTGTAAAATTACAATAATTTTTTTTAACATTGTACAAAACAGCTTTCAGTAACTCAAAACTTTTGATGTCCTTATTGTAATATTGGTAAATAAATTACGAGAAAATGTTTAGTAACAATGCTAAAAAAAACACGTTAAAATTTATTAAACTTAGATCGAATGAATCGTTTAGTAAAATTACAATATATCTTACTAAAACTACTAAATATTTACTGGAAAATGTTCAGTAAATTAATATTTTTTTTCTGTAATTTTACTAAATTGAGTTGAAGCGAATCTTTTAGTAAATTTACAAAACGGAATTTCATTATTACTCTATCGATGTGCATTAAAACTCCTTCAACTTTTTTCGTAAAATTACTATAGAAATTTTTAACAGTGGATATACATTGTACTCGCTGTAAGTATTGTTTGCTATTGTTAATTTTTTATATCTCTTCTTAGATCCTACCTCAGTAGGAGTAAGTTAGGATTAACTGGAGATATGTTTAATTTATTACGTAGAGGTACGTCTAAATTAAATTAAATCTAAAAACAATCTGTAAAACCCTTAATCCTGCAGTCGCATGAAACTATCCGCTATGATATTTATTGATACGTTTTGGAACTTCATAAGTAATAATATTTTCTACTAGCTTTTGGGTTCAAAAATTTTAAACACGGTTGAACCTTCAGGCCGTTCCTGAAACTTTTTGCTAATTGCGAGCTCAAGTGTTAAAAATAAAGGTGTGGTAAATTATTCAGCTAGTCATGGTCAAAAGATTGATTTTGTGCTTTTTCGAACTCTCCGAGTTCAAAAATATAATTCTAATACGTTCTCAGCCTTTAAGATTCAAATATCTTTATGTTAGTAGATATAGATAAGCCGCTTTTTAGAGTTCCGAGGTGAAATGACATACATTTTGCTTAAAACTAAAATAATTTATATTGATGAAATTTATACGTGTCTTGTATAAGCCGCTACTTAGTTTAGTAGTTAAATAACAAAAATAAATATTTCCAAGGGGGGCCGTCCACACGTGTAACAGGAGCGAAAAATTTTTTTTAAATGTAACATCAACGTGTAGCACATAATTTGACAGTCCTTTTAAAAATGGTTTAACATTTCTGAGCAATTTTATTTAAGCCGTATGTTCAAAAATATTAATAAACTTACAAAGGTAATGCTTAATAAATACTTACAACTAAACCGTTTTTGTGTTATTTCTGAAAATTGTTCTTATTAAGTAAAGGACGCAAGTGCTATGAGGATACGCTCTTCTGCTGGATTATTTTAGTTTACATTATTTTAAGAGTAATGGTTGACATTCCCATTTGTTTCTCTAGTTATGAGTGATTAAAGTGCTTATAATTATTTTGTACGGCAAATATGGCAAAAAGTAAAATTATATTTCTTTACATGTAAGTATATTTCTTTGTAGTGACCGCTTCGGAACCCTACACTGAGCATGGTCCGGCGTGCTCTTGACCGATTTTTTTAATAATTTTTCAACTACACTATCTTTGGAACACTTTGTTTGTTTGTGATCCACTCTATCCAACGTAGTTTTTAAAATAGAAGATGACCGAGTACTCAAAATCTTTGAAAAACAAACATTTTTGAAAAATCTTTTTTTTAGAATTTTTTGTTAACCATATCGTTCAGACGAGTCGAGGTGTTTAGAAAGTTTATGACAGGAAGTTAACCTTTTATTTATTTCTCAACATCATATTTGTTGAAAGTATTTTAGTTATTTTACATTAACATAGTATTATTTTCATTTACATACGCATCGTCTCGGTCGCGTTTTAAGCGAGGTGTAGCCTTTGAATTTTTTATTATAATATCATCCAAGAATAGTGCGATAAAAGTTTTATTTCCTATTTCTGATATACATTATACTATTTTTTTTAATGGATCATGTTGAATTATAAAAAAAGGAATAATTAAAGTAAATATATGTAATAGAATACTCTAAATAATAAATAAAGTGACTCTAAACACATTGACGGTATCTACCTACAGCGTTGTCATATTTAAATATATCCGGCTATTTTGCAAAGCAATATTTTATGAATCATATTGACCACTTGACGTATCTGTCCGTTTCGCTGTGCGTAAAATAAAAAAAAAAAATTGTATGTTTGTCGTTCGCGTTTGCATTCTCTGATTCGATCCGAGTCTACTGTCTATTCCTATGTCTGGTCCCGAATCTAGTCTTGGTAGTTCTTTGTACATTGCTGCTATTTATTTGGTTTTTTGGTATTCGTACATTCTTTTTTTTTTGAATGTATACTATCTCATATTCCAGAAAGTAATCAAGGTACCTCTATACAAAATTTGATCCGTTCAGCCGTTATGGAGATGAGCTCGTACAAACTGACATACAATTTTATCTAGATGATATCTAGCATTTTATGGTCGAGCCATTGTTTAGTTACAAGACGACCGACAGACAAAATGTTCAAAAATTTGTAAACAATAATTAAGTTATGCGTCTTCATACGAATATTTTTCGTAAAATTTGACAAAAGTGTTGTATGTATAGACCGTCTACCGATTTACATGTTAGTATTTATGACAAAGCTTTTATCATTCTACTAGTACGTATTTTGTTTGAAGATCGATAATATTGATGTTCATAATGACATTTAACGTGTATTCTCCTCTTTATATGAAATTCTCTATGAACGCATTAATAATTACACTTAAAATTAATTTTCCCACATACCTAGATATCTATTTAATATTCCGACAAATTTTAAAAATTTAGCAAAGAGATAGGACAGCCGTCGCCTGTAATGTGATTGCGGGCGACATAACACAGTAAACAATTTCCACATAATAGATAATTTTTAGAGTACTGTGTTAAATGAATTTTAACTTAATTTAAACTGAAATATTGATTAAATAAATCTTGAAATGTTGTAAACTTGCCAAAACAATCGCGACTCACTACCGCCGAGACTGCTTGTTTTTTTAACCGTTTGTTTGCGGTCGGGTAATAAATACCGCTTTTCAATTAGGAAATCTACTTTTAACATATTTATTGAACAAATAGTTGGTAAAAAGATTATTTTCGATTTTTTGAGAGGACAAATATCCACGGGCATAACAGGCTCGACTTCTAACGGGCCGTTTCTTCAAGTAATTCAACTATCTCTCTGCCCTTGGCTTCGGCCGCGTGGACGTAGAATGTATTCCTTCATCTTTTATACGGAACGATCTAGCTGCCAATCCCAAACTCGCTTGCGATTTCAAATTTGGTTCAGTTCCTGTTCCCCGTTTCGACACCAACCACGTTCTTGATTCTAATTCCAGACCCGTTCTCAATATCGACCCTGGTTCCGGATCACGACACTGGTCTCCATAACTGTGACGGTTCTGCTTTGCACAAATCCGGGACAAATGCTAGTGTCAAAATAAAATATGGCCTGTGTTACTTCGGGGCGGTGTAGGTCTTTACGGGTGAAAGAATTCACAGAATCGGCGTAATAGTTCGTCCCAAAAATACAAATACACAGACGAAGTCGGGAACGAGTGCTAAACTGGATTGCAAAATATCTTTTTCGTGAAAATCGCGCTTAGATGTGCCAAGTTCTGTGTTGATCGGTCAAACACTGTTTCGCGATCTCACTATACAAAAATCTATTTTTGTACATACGGAATGTGTTTGTACACAATTACTTTTAAAAACAGCAATCTTTAACTATTTTGCTCGTTTTTGTTCTCAAGAGGAGCAATTGCTTTTCGAATGTGTGACAGATTTTTCAAATTTTCCGATTCGTGTACCAGTTTTGGATCTTTTAGTGAACTCAACTCTTAAATGTCAAGTAGTTTATTTGATTGGAAGTGTGACAGTTGAATTAGTATAAATTGTGTCAAATGTTTATTAAAGAGAAACGTGGTTTCTTGCTAAAGATAATTTGACGCATCAAAACAATGCACTCTTTAATGTTTCACACAGTGCATCTCATGTGCATTCGAATATTTATTGTATTATGTGAGCTTATATCTTACCTGCGACGTATCTGCATCTTATAATGAACTAATTTTGTTGCAAATAATTAATCCACTATCATCAGTATAAGACGAGAAAAAAGAGTAATGGAGTGACAACTTCCTGATACCCTTTCCTGAAAAACGCTGCGCCAACACGACTGACGTGGAATGTCATCGATTTAACCAAAAAGGGTTGCGGTCTTTTTATATAGGGTAGCAAAGGGGCACGAGGTCTAGAAACCGCGAAGTCTTTGTTCAAACGAAAAAACCAGGACATCGGATGGACCGTGAAGACCAGTTTGAAAATTTTTTCGGGTTTACCTTCTCAAAGTCACTAATTTGAGTGATGGATCAGGAAAAGCACGAATTTAGCGCTGACGTTTTCGAGCTCCAAATTATTGGTGTTATCCTTTAAAATTATTAGGTTGACAAGTGTCTGTAATTTTTCAGGTACTTGTCAAAAGTATCTTTCAAAGTGGCCAATAAGGTAGTTAAAATTCCCGGTTCCACCTCGTCTCGAATCATCGTCCGCTCGTCACACGGCGATGTGACGCCCTGCAATATCTCCTTCGCTTTGGCACGACATTACTGCGTAGTATATGCGAATAAATTAAATAAAACTCGGTGTAGTTTATGCTTTTGTTAATTTCATCCACTTTTTATTTATATTCTACTCACTTTTGTTAATGTTTTAGAATCTTATTAATAAGTAATAATAAGTATTTATATCTAGAACCAGTGTTTATATCTAGAAAGAATTTGGACCTGTCTCGCGGCGTTCGACACTTTCCGAATTTAAAATATTCCCCTCTCAAAAAATCGCAAAAGTGAGAACTTTCTTTTAAAATTATTGAGAATCATTTTCAAAAAATTTCTACAAAATATACTTTTTTGTTTTAATTTTTCCTTTACAGATATCTTTCGAAAAATTAAACGATTTCACTCAAGTTTACGGCATTCGGCACAGTTTTATCATGAACCGAACTGATTAGATTTTGAAGTGGATGAGTTTTCTATAGCTTAAAAACTGTTCTTGAATATTTTTTTTCAAATAAAACTTCTTTAACACCGTTGTCATTTAAAATTCGATGAAACGAAAAAGAGTCAGTACAAAGAAACAAACATGTACATCTATAGGATTCAACCTACGAAATAATGAGACAGAATGTCATATGAGACAATGCGACAGAAGGTGGTATGTACTTTTGTGCGCCTGAGTATTGGCACTTGTTCAAATTGAAAACATTGAGTCTGAATAAACCAACTTTTAAACTTGATGACAATATTAAAATAAATACACCTCATAATGATTCTACTCCCATACTGAATTCGTGTCATTCTCTCGCAGTTTAATTTTCTGAAGGTTTCACTTCTAACACGAGTGGACCGTACGCATCTTTTGTTGATTTCTCGAGATGAACATAACCGATTGATGGAAAATTTTCAGAAAATATACATTCGGTCAAGTCCTTTTGTTCAAAAGACATTCGAGTTTGTATACATTCACACGCACACCCTATATCCCCTTCACCACACACACATATGTACGTATACGGATATCATATTGTCCCTCAGAAAATGGTTAGAGAAGCCAATGATCACAGCGTCGACATCTGTCTTAAACCTCGACATTTTCAAAAATCAGACTGAAGATGATAACTTTCTAATTGTTATAAAAAAAATTGCAATTCGCTTGGCGGGAAATTAAAAAAGAAGCTCCAATTTCTTTGCTATCGAAAGCGAAACTGGAATACGAGAGTAGCACCGGAATCAGGTTGAGAGACAATCCGCTGCTAAAGGAGACGACAGACGCGGAGTCAGCCGATTTTCAGAGAATTAACGCCACTTCGCATTTGATTTGTTCTATTGTGAACAAACTAAATCGGATACATATGTATGTATATATATATATATATATATATATATATACACATATGTATATGTACATATACATACTTAAATATCCAATGGGAATAATATGACAATGGCTAAGCGCAGACAGACTGCTTGAGTCAACTAAGAAAGTGCTAGTTAAAATTAAGAAAAATGTTATTATTTCCCGTATTTATCGAAACGAAGTATAATAAATCTACCACGACGAAAACTAGATATAATAAAAATGAATTAAACATTCCAAGTGTTATTGTTATTTAAATATAGTGGTTTACCAAAAAAACGGTCCATTTATGCGAAAATGTCCGCCAGAAAACAATAATATTCCAATGGCCATATTTCACAACCATTTGTAATGAATCCGTTATCGCGACTAGACAGCAGTTTAATAGCTTTCGTATTCTTTTTCTATAATGGTTTCGTTCTTACTGTTTTCATACGTACATACATATTCATTTGTATTTTTTGTTTGTTGTCATTATTGTTTACATAATGTGTTATATGTTTGTATGCCATATGAATAATGGCTTAACCTTTGAACATTATTTTGTAAATTATTACTCAAAAGGGTCATATAGCACATTCGTTTTCAATAGTAAATGAAAATTCTTTTCGTATTATTATTTTTTGTTTTATTTTTCCAAAGTATTTACCTAATTTTAATCAGTACAACAGATTTGTAAATATTTGGTACCGTCATCTGTAGACATAAATATGCATTATCTTCTCAATGAGCGCCATCTCTTACGCCGTCTATGGCAATATTTTTAAAAATCGCGAGTTACGTCTCTTTAATCTCACCATATTATTCTTCCCTATGCCCTTAGCCGTGCCTGGCGCTAGTACCGTTCGGACTTACGATCTTCAGCATTTTGCTTTATGAACAAAAAAAAAAAAACGTCAGAAGCAAGCATTTTGAGGATTACGTTTTTGAGTACTCATTCAAACACAAAAAAACATTTATCTACGGTCAGAAATTGCACATATACTTTGAATATTTTCTGTTCAACTATGTTACCATAGTCTTATACAAATATAAGATCCGGCATACATTTTTTCGCATTCTTATTGCCGGACAGTTTTTACTTATACAAACTTACTAAAAACGACAGTTCTTCGCATCCTTATTGCTTACATAAATAAGATAATACAATTTTTAATTATGTAGTTAAAACTGTATAATTATGTAACATGTTAATTCGCTACATAGCATTACATTACATGCCTAGTTACATAGTAATTTAGCACAAATATTAAGTAGTACTAATATTGAAAAGCTGAAGTTTGTTCATTTGTACATGCTAATATTAAGAACAACCAATCTAATCTTTAATGTTCTTTTTACATTAGACAGCTCTTTTCAGCTTTATTCATTGAATTAAAATATTTATTTAGTTTCAGCTAGTTAGGTACAGAAACAATCGGGAATTTTGTATGTTGTGATAAATATTTTCAAAATAGTGTTCTAAAAGCACTATAGAGTCGTAGCATGCAGGACCATAAACTTTTTTTTCGGGAGTCGTAGAATTAAAACAATAGTAAACGTTCCGATAGACAAGTGCGATCGAAAAATCCGAAAAAAAAAATACATGTATCATCCGATGATTTTGGTAATCTTATTTTAATTTTCTTATTAAGAAATTAAATGCTTTTCCTACATAAATTACAGGGATCTTCATTTAATATATTAAAATGTACGAGATTTCATTAGCGAGTAAGTGGAACTTTTAAACGACATTTTTTGACGTAATAACGTCTTATAATTCGATGAGCGCCGGCTGCACGCACGTAAAAACATGATTCATTGTCGCGTTCCGCCTGAGCCGAGCGAGAGAGCGGAACGAGCGATCTCTCTTCTACTTCATCGGCCGATGCGTCCGAGTAGGAGAGAGACAGCGGCCGCACACAACCTACATGTTTACACACCTAGCACCGAACTGTTTCGTCAACTGTTTAACGAAAAGTTAATGTGGTTTCGTTGTTTATTACAACAACAATTGCGACAAGTGATAATAATCCAATTCAATTCATAAAAGTATGCAATTTTTCGTCAATGTTTTCTTATGACGTTATCACGTAAAATTATCGCTCGTTAACCGACTTTACAGACAATCAATTTTTTAATATCATATATAGATGATAATGGCAACTTCTTTGCAGGAGTACATCGTCAAGGAAAAATTTGTCAAACCTTAATGATTATTAAAATTATGTCAATTTTTTAATGTCATGCAATTAATGATATTGTCAAATTGTCATGTCTACCCTTTTTCCTTTAACCCTCGAAATTGATCATATTAAATTAAAATTTTACAAAATTAAAAAATCAGTTTATATTTTATTTTAATTAACAATTTATAGTAACGAATTAAAGCTATTGGATTATTTTGTAGACTTGGTGAAATTATAAAGATAAATTAATGATTATTTGAAAAAGTTAATTAATTCTTATGTTTCAAATGATAAAAAAAAAAAATGTTTTTCAAAATATCTTAGAATTCTCCTACAGAATATGTATAACGTTATAGTCGATAATCTCTTTTTATGACTTAATACATTAAATCACACAAACAAGATAGGTGTGCAGTATCCACACTATATTAGTCTATGGTACCAGTGAGAAGAATTCTCGCTTAATTAAGCGAGACAGGACATTGTACACCGTTAAGCTCTCCACAACTAAAGAACCACGCCCTAAACTGGTTTATTTTTGGGTATGTTATACCTACCCTTCATCGGTCGATATAAAAGGTTAAAGAATTTATTCTATATCCGCAAGCGAAGTCGCGACCGAGAGCTAGTATCAAATACAGATTCGTATAGTCGGCAAATTGTAGCCATAAGAGCAAATGGACTTCGATAAGACAACACGATAAGGTTTAATGTGTGTTCTCAAATGTATAATTCATTGTTTATAGATCATTTATATAAAGGTATCGATCTGATGCGCAAGATTTAAATTACCCTAGACACCCTCCCACAATCGGATCGAGGGTTCGAATTGAACAGTCTCCCACAATCTTTTTGTTTCGGTTTGAGGGGCTCGAACGCTCGCACGCCGGTTGATTGTGGACGGGGCTTGCTATTTAACGATCGTCGTCACCAATGCGGTGACGACGCCCAGAATCGAAAATATGACGTACTCTCCGACCCAAGGAACGAGTGGTTCATTTTGACTTACCTAAGTTATGTCATAGTAGTTTTATTGGTCCATTCGCACGCGGCGAGATACGAACCCTGTTTGTCTAGTCGGTTCGAGGCAACGCTTTCTACCGCTGAGTTGCCACCGCTGTTGGTGCGTGGCAAATACTTACAATAATACGATAAGTGTCGAATGTTGTGTATCAATTGACTGATATATGTTGAAAATAATATATACTGATGAAATATGAGATTGTAGAACGAGAAAAAGTAAATAAAAATTAAAATTGCCTTTAAAACAAAAGGGAGACTTATACGTAACGTTAAATGTATTAATGATATTTGACATCAGATATTTGTAATACTTGAGCTCTGCTTCTTATCAACAATTCAAAACATTAGATACTTTGTCATTAAATACTTATTAAAAAAATAAAAACTTTAGCGCACTTTTTCTCAATACTTTAAAAAGAAAAAAAAATTTGGTAAATCCAAAAGTGCACGCCTAATAGCGGTTACTCCATTTTTCCTAAAGAAAAGTATGTATGTCAGCTCCGACGAATGACTGGAGCTCACTCTTTATGAATAATTACAAATTACTTGGTATGCATTGTTCAATACTCTAAATTCTTTAAATTAATACAAATTTTATGTAATCGTTATTTTTAGAATTGAAATAAATTTAAAAATACTTACCGTGGTGTCAAATTTTTACTTAAACATTGAGAATAAAAGACAGTCACTTTGGTTTCTTATGTTCTCTAGATTAAGATTTAATAAAAAAATAGATATACTAAAGGGCTGTAAAATTTTGTTTATTAAATATCAATTAAACTACACCACATGGGCAGTGAAATTCAATAGGCTTCTATTCAGATGCATACTAAAGCAGAATGAAAAAACACTCGATTAGTAAAATTCACATTCGTTATCGTGACCACATACAGACACACGGACGTCCACGAAAACATTTTAAACAGTTTTAAAATATGTTCTATAACAAAATGTGTTTTGAAGATATTACAGATATTAAAATCAGTGTTATTCTTGCCGTTTGAGTGCATACATTATTTTACAAGTTACAACATGTAATAAATAAAGACATTTAAAGTTCAAAAAATCACTCGTTTTTCGTAAGGCGAGAGTAGAGCACTACCTCATGCGCTCCGCTTATGAGGCGTGCAATAAAAAACGTTAGCTAATCTTTTTGATTGAGCTGAGTATATATATACAGGTGCAGCCTGGAAGAGGAATTAATCAAACATCGCTCACTAATCTTATGACAGAAATAATTATGCATCTCGGATGTTATAAAGAAAACGCGAGCTTGAAAATAAAATTACATTTTTTATGTCGATGACATCCTCGACAGCACCGTAACTGGTGAGCTAGGAAACTTCTAGTCTGGTGACCACATGCCGTGCAGGTGATAATGAAAACGTAGGGTAGCCGGTATAAGTGCTGCTAGGACGAGAGGGGCAGAGGTCTGTACCCACCTTATACGACACAAGAGAGGGAAAATGGTCCCTTATTATTGTTGTCTTGTTCTACATTCGGGGTTTACACGTTGGGAATCGATTTCGATACATAGAACGCTGTACGTAAGTTAGTTGGGGAGCTAAATCGAGCGTTAACAAAAAAGTGAAGTAGTTATGTCGCCCCTCCGCACAAATGTTCGCGCATTTTGTACTGAACGCGCGTATTTTTGTTGCATTGCCGATTTATAGATGTTTCACTTTTTAGGCAGATAAATTAAGCTTTCTATATTTTATTACTTAACTGTATTATTATGTAATATACTTTATAAAATCAATATAAATTAATAGAAACAAAGGCACACGCAATACCTTCAGTAGAGTAAGAGATGCACCTTTTTACCACCTACGCCTGTGGCACCAACGTGTTCTAAGGCCATCGTGGGTCAAGAAGTAAACTGCAGTAGGAGCTGACGTGCACGGTTTCGTTTAACTTTTATACGACGACAAGCACATCGACCGCCCACGGCTCTGCCCATGTGAACATGGAATACATACTCTCGATTATTTCTGGTCTTCCAAACGACCCCTGGCGGCCTTCATCGCCCGCCCGCGGTTCCGCTGAATAGCGAATGGATGCATTACGTATTTGTAATTACCTATCGCGTTGTAATCTGCCTTATGCCGTTGATCTCGACCCCGGTCCCTCTCTCCGTCACGATACCTCGCTGTACATTCCAATCCCGGTCGTGGCGACGGTTCTCATGTAGGCGTAGGTGTAACGACTTCACCACCGCCCGCTTCACTCTGAGCAAATTCAAATCAACGTTTTCGATTTCGATGCCGGTCCAATTCTGTACGCCGATTTGGATCTTCCACTCGACAGTGTTCATTCTTTTGGAATGAAGATACCTTTATAGTTCAGAATTTGATTGCAATCGGTCTAGTCTTGTCTGAAATAAGCATGACACAAGCGGTAGCGATTAACCGCTTATTTACTGCTGAACCCTAATCCTCATCGAGTGAATATAACCGAGTTCGAACTTGACTGCAAACATATCGACCGATTAGTTTTTAACTTAAATCTAGTTAACTCACACCCTCAGTGCCGCGAACGGCACGCTAAGCCATCGGCGTCGGACGTCGACATTGCGTCGGGGACGAGGGCCGGTGCGGGAGGCTTGAGATATCAGTCTTAAAATCGGAAGTAAATAAAAAAAAAACATTAAAGGATATACGTTAGCAGTGCGTTAAATAAAACTACATACAATACCTAATACAACAAATAACATTCGACTTTGTTCCTATACATAAATATAGATCTATATTTATGTCGTTATCTGGTACCGGATATAACGTCGCATTAAATCTTTAAAAAAAATTCTCTTTCTTTTAATATAAGGAATCGGTTATAGTATAAAAGCTATTAAATATATAGCGTTAACGTTTGTTTTAGAACTATATACAAAATATAAGTATATATAATTGTTTACATTCTGTTCATTCAAATCCATACCAACTGTTTATAGTTGAAAGACAACAAAAAGCGGCCAGTAAGCTAAGCTAAAAATTGATTGTTATGTTTATGTATTTTAAATAGGACTATTTCAATGTAAAAAAAAATCACGTTCGGCGCCAGAAAAAGAAGTTTAAAATGCTTTCTTCATGAGCAGACTAATAAAGCGTGAAGATAATCATTATTTATTTTTTTAATATCAAATTTGTCTTATTCCTGTCACGACATCATGAACCTGTATAGCAATTTTTTCTTGGCCATTTCTCCTGCTGTATCGGTTTTGGCACACCGTGCCATTATAGAGACGCCGAACAGGAGATTTCGTATCAGATCAGGCCAAAGCAAACTATCTACGTCTGTCATGATGCTGCTCAGTATTACGGCTCGAATCGTTTTCAATTTTGTCCCGAACATCGTCATTCCAACATAGTTTAGGGGACGAATGTCTTTTGGAAGGACTTCAGTTCCATTTTTGCGACTGCGACGGGGGATAAGCACGTACCTAGTGGTCAACAGCTTATTCAAATAAGCATACCGTGTATGGATCATTTTAAATTAAAATAGGTAGGTATATACTTATTAACCAGCGCTAGATTTACACCAGGGGCAGGCGGGGCTAGTGCCCAGGCTGGCAAAATTTAGAAAGTGAATAAAATATTTTTTTTAGTGATATCATAATTGAAATCGTGAAAAAATTAACGTAATACAATTAAAGTCGCTTTTAATGCTAAATTTATAAGTCTCAGAACAAAAAAAATTTTTTTATGTTATTAAAGTATATAATACGTACTGAGTTATTTTAATTTTTTTAAGATAAGATATTAAAGCTTTACTTAAGGTGAAGTAAAAAATTTACCTTAAGTAAAATTTCATTGTTGCTTCGGCATTTTCTATAACGCCCAGGGTCGGTATTTTCTAAAATGCCCAAGGGCGGCGGCTAAGTTTGATTCCGGCCCATAAGTTACCTGATTGGGAGTAGTCGTTCCTGCACCCAGCGGCCACGTCGTCGCCGTTCTCGACGTCCACGTGCTCGTTGCTGGCAACACTCGCGCTGTCGTCCTCCGCATCTGAATTCAGCTCGCTCCCGCTCGCCTTGTTGGCGGTGGAATCGTCCGTGTCGCACCTGTTCACCGTATCGTCTTTCCCTTTCGACCTTTCAAACTTGTCAGACAGCAGACTCTCGATGGAAAACGATAACCTCGCCTCGGTTCTGCTCCCGTCGACGCTCATCTCTTCGCTTTCGGTTTCCATGTCACTCGTAAAAAAAAAAAACAATAAACTACTAACGTCAACGATCAATCGAAGTTCGGATTATCGAAAACCACGTCCGCGCTTCGCCGCCGCGTTCGATGTTTTGAAGTTTTGAACTTTCTTACAATTTTTTTTTTGAATACAAACATGAAACGCTCGCACGCTCGAAAACATAAATTATCGCGTGTCGCTCGTCCCAAAAGCGATAATAATTTAGGCTAATAAGAAGTTCTAACGGCGCGTTTTTGTCAAATTGGACCGTCGAAGTGGCTCCGAGTTTCGGAATGTTAACTGCCTCTTCTGAAAAACATATTTGCAGCTCTTATCGCTTGCCGTATAATTTCAAACTTTATCGCATTGATTTTAAAGTTTATATTTTTTCGTAGAAATTAACCTTCGAGATCGTCGAACGTCTAACTGATTGGAATGAAGATGAAAGTCTCGGCTAATGGGCGTCTCTGGAGATGACAATTTTATGTTTGTCGCTTTTAAAATAGATAATGTAAACTAAACTCTATGATGAAGTAGCAAGGTTTGGATTTGGTTTTTAGAACTAAAACGTTTTAAATTGGCCCTCTAAGAAGAGTACAGAGCTATAATTAGAGTTCAACCAATGAGAGATGTGTGGGCGGAGTTTCTCGTGAACGGATGTGCGCGGGCGCATCTTTTCTCGCTTTGCGTCGTATCAAATTGGGATTTATTTAAGGATCGCCGGTGAGATATGAGCTCGTTCATTAATTGTGATAATTATTTAGTTAGTATGCTTAATTGGTAGAGTCATGTTTATCTCTGTTATGGTTTTAATTCAATGTTTGGGAATTATTTTTGTTGTCAATGCTTTCTCGCAAACACTGACCGATTTGGTTTCGCCTGTAGGGTCTGGTGAATTCAAACTGGAATGACTTTTACATCAAGAACAGTCAGAATTAAAAATTTTTTTTTTCCACGAATGCTGACAGTGGGTATGGCAAACACAAACCTACATAGACAAAAAATCTAATTCATTGTCGTTTTGCTGATATTCTATTTTTTTTAAACGAAGTAAATTTTAATAATTGTAATAGTATACCAATCAAAGCACACGCATCTCATGTATTTGTAGAACTTTGTCCTTGTCCAGCATAAATCTATCTTTCATGAAAATACTTTACCTATAAAGTCGGTAATAGCTGGTTGGCGTTGCATTTATTAAAAAAAAAATCAACCTTATTATGTGCGTTTTTAATCGATTCCAAAAAAGAGGGAGGTTATCAATTTGTTTGTATATCGCTATATATATTTTTTGTTTGTTTGTAACGAATTTAATGATGCTTTTTTCCGTTAGGTTCAGCATAGTCCTTGCAATGCCCGCCTCTTTGAACCATTCCAATTTCATTGGTATTACACCTTAGACTCCGGAAAATACTTCGGGAAATACCTCAAAATCATATATGAAACCTAAAGTTAAATTTTTGACGGCAAGTCACATATTTAACTTTAATCAAATTAAATTGCGTACTTAATTACGGCCAATGGCGAACTGATGTGGACCGGACACGGAGTATTGAGGTAATGGAACAGCTTAATGGTAAAAACCACGAACATATAGATGTATAGATTATGTACATTTCATTATTATTTGTGTTTGTTATGTCAATCCTATAAATACCTTACTATGGTACTAAACACAAACACATCGAAGCCCTTTAGCAATAACAGCATAAATACGATGAATTTATTTTTTGTATGTTTGAATGCCAATGTGATTTGCATGGTGAATTATCTAGCTAAACGTTTCAAAAAGGTAACATTATCGGCTAAGTAAGAAATGTTGAATAAAAGAGCTTTTACGAAAATAAAATATATACTGCTTTCTAAAGTGTAATTATATGATTAATTGTTTTTGTAATCGGCACCGGCTGAAGTAAAGCAAAATATATTTATATAAATATATATGATTTATATGATATACATAATACACATAAACATCAATATAGAAGTTGAAGTATTGAGTCAAAAAGATAGGTATTTTCTCCTTGCGAAGCATCTTGCAGTAGCATCGACACCGAACACAAAATATATTTAAATAGGTCTTTGATGACGGCTTTTAATTTGTTATTGTAAAATTATTTATTGTTTATCGTGAATTTGCGTCAATGGAGTAATTAATTTGTATTCGGTTTATGTTGAACACATTAAAACGTGAACGATTTATGTTGTGTTTGTCTTCTTTACACAATTTAGCTTAAAACATGGCCAGTGAAAGTGAAATATGAGCTATTTCGTATTGACCAATTTCCAGATGAATATTTATGACAAACCTTATTTTTTTATTATAGGGCATGTCAAGGAATGTTTACGTTTATTAATAAAATGTTACATAAATCGATACCATGTCTGCACTGTTAAATTCGTTTTAGTAAGTTAGTTTTCTATACGACTTTGTAATAAGGCGCCAAAGACCAAATACCGGGCTAAAGCATGCGGAAACAGAAAACCGCGATCCCGAGACGTTAACGTCAAAATATTTCTTAATTTCTTCCAGCAGTTGTCTATGGTGCGGAAAGTTTAAAAAGTAATGTCAAACGCGCAGAACTAGCATAACAATGGTTCCGCATACGGAATTAACTTTTCAAATTAATATCGCTGTTCCTTTCAGTCAAGGATAAATGATATCAATAGTTATTTCAAAACCCTTATTAAAATATATATAAAATTATTACTATACTTTCCTTATACGTAAAATATAGGTATATTAAATTATGTGTTTTGTAAGCAATAAGCAATACATTAAATTGCTTATCTATTCAACGTACAACCATAATCAACTATAAATTAAGAGTTATTAAATTAATTAAAAAAATATGAAATAAGAACTTTTTCTTAATTGCTATATGAAATAACTATACCTAGTTCTGCCCCGCGACTTCTTCGGCTTGTTAATAAAATACGTACTTTCGTCTTTTATATATACCAAGCGATTTCGTCTTCAATCACAACCGCTCTATCGGTCTCATTGTCAGCTCTAAAATCAGTCCTGCCCTCAAGTTAACTTTCGCCCTCGACTTCGATCATAACACTAATATATCGGTCACTTGTCCCGCGGTCTCATCCGTCTGTAATGCTATTCATACTCTATGCTATATCGCATTGGGATTGCGTTGTTCACTCAAGCGAGCCCTTAATGTAGTGTTTATCTAAGAATATGATAAGGTATTGTGTGTGTGTTTGTCTGTATTCTTTTGACCCCGAAGCGTAAAATTATCCATCATATCGCGCTTCTGTTATAAAGAGTGGAAGTATGGACCTAAAGTTTGTACATTTATTGTCCATAAACACAGTAGATGCTGAATGTGATGAACTGTGGTTATTCTTGTCAATATAAAAAAATCAAACGTATAAATATTAACCCATTTTATATAAGAATAGTGAGTTTTCTATTAGTCAAAAAAAAATCAAAATCTATTCAACATGTACTTCTATAGATTTCTGTCCTTAGCAGTAGTAGTAGTGTAGACAAGTTATTACTAGTTTTCATAGGTACTTCTCTTTTGACACAGCTTACCCTTCAATTCGATTTTATTTTTATTAGAATAATAGCTGTGCCCACATTTTGCTTGTGTCGAGTTTTTTTTCTAACAGACAGACAAGGGTCTTAAAATTATTCTTAACATATTATGTTACACTCCCTACTTCATTCGTAATAAGACTTTGGCAAATATACTTTGAATATATTTAACAATGAACATTAAAACAATTATTAATATATTTTATTATAAAAGCGATTCTCTCTTTCATTCTTTGGCTTAATAACAATTCGTAAATATAACAATATTATATATATTAACTTATTATAATAAAAAAACAAATGGTTTATAATTTTTATTTGCGACGGAAACGCGCCTGCGCACCCCGACGTGCACACGACGTGAATATATTCACTGTTTTATTTTCAATCATATAATTTGTTTAGACGAGTTTCGAACTCGTAAGTCGTATATAGAGAACATTGCTTTTTAGGTGCAATTTATAGTGAAATGTACACAATAGAATAGTTTTTGTACATATAGGTTTATTTATAAATAAACATATGAATTTGTATGAGTTTTTAGGAAGAGTACGGCTTCCGATCGAGGACAGATTTTGGAATCCGGGCCGCTTCGATTGAATTGGTCTAAATTTGACCCATTTTACTGATCACTGTCTGAAAAACGAATCCGGAACTTGCAAGAAATAGTATAAGAATGGAGCTGAAAGGTGCATTCAGCCTGAACTACCCCAGTACTGCATCTAGTCTACAGTCTACTATAGTACACAGCATACGTGTCGGTATATGAGAAGTGTATCTCTGCACCCCTATAGACTCCCAGTGTTCAGAGGTATTACTCCGACGACCTAAGTTGGCGAGGCGCCGCTCCTGAGAAATAATCAGCCGATCAGCAACACCAAAAACGGGCCCTTAAGCGCTCCATACGCATGCGCCAGGTCCGTCACAATTTTCCATTTAAATTATTCAATTCCGACTACAATTTTAATATTAGCATCTATTTCATGACGATTGTTTAATAAGATTTATTTTTTATCCATTTTATTTTACATATCGAAATAAACTATAGCATATGTTTGTTATAGTTTATTACGAAGTCGTTCCGACAAACAGAAGGCAACAGAACCGACAAACCTACAAGTGACGTGCCGACGCCCTAACGGTTCGCTTAGATCGCCGGAAGTGCTGAACCCTAAAAGCGGTCGGCCGCAAAAAACTAGCGCCACTAATTATGACAAAATATGCGGGCTATTTGAAAGGGCGCGCATTATTTTTTCCGTCCTTAATTCATCGTTTTTTGCGTTCAGAATTTGTATCAGTTTCGTTCGGCTGGTAAAGTTAACGGTATAGGTGGCAGCACGTGTACACATAAAATGTACAATTTTTGCGAATTATTAAAAAAATAATAATATTTTAATCGTAATAAAATTATAGTTTCATTTTTTTATCACCTTTATTCATGTAGGTAGGTACATCACTTTACAGAAACTTCGTTAATACTTTACAAGGATTTATAGTTCAGCAAAAAGTAATTGGTTTAAAAGTCAAACTCTATACATGCAGTATTAAAATAGTGGTACCGGATGTGTTTACATTGAAGATAAAGGTGAAAAATTAAAAGAGACCGATAAAAGAAATATACTGCTAGATAGAGCTTGGCCTGAAGCAGATTGGCTTTATTGCATTTAAATCGAATATCAGAAAAACAATATCCTTTTATTTGAAGACCTAGCCTAAGAAATTACTAGGCAAATAATAATTGCTAGTGTCAAAGGCCTAATAATACCTAATACGTCACGATACGAACGAACAAGGACATTAAAAAAATCTACGTTCGATTTGTGACACACGCGACTTATTGAAAAATTGTACAAGGGCCAGAAGGGCTTGAAGGGACAGTGACCGCTGAAAGAGGGTAGGTTGAGTCTCGTTAAAAACTTTATGGGACAGACCGAATGGTACGCCGAAAGCGGCGGGAAAACGAGTTGTTGAATAGTTTTATATTTCTACTTTTTTCTCAAAATGAAAAACATCTTGGATACCAGTAACACGGATGTCGAACATTTTAAGATGATGCAATACGTAAAAATAAAAACTGAATCAGGTGTTATTCTTTGGGCCAAAATTGAGCGTGTGACCGCTATTAAAAAACGCGCATATTTTAATATCAACAATGAGGTTCAACTTTTCAATGCATTTTCTATTATTATGCACTGTTCTTTTTTATTTTAGGTCGAAACCATAGCAGGTACAAACGTCATAAAAACCGTCAAAATATATATAAGTACATCATCTGATGCACTTAGATATATTTTTGGCGATTTTTATGCCATTCCACAATATCTTATATAAAATTATTACAAATTAGCAATCGAACATTTGCATTTATTGAACATATTGATAATGAATTGTTGTACTGATTTGAGTTTTCAAAACAAATAATTAATATTAATTAGCAATGAGAGGTGTGTAACCAAAAAGATTTAAATTTTGGTATTGTACTAGAGCGGGTAATGCGAATAAAATCGTAGTCTTCAACTTTTTACGTGCAGGCGACAAGTTGCTCAATCATATATATAATGTCTAAGCGTAATTAATAAACAGCGGCCCGTACAACAAAAAAAATATAGAAATATTACCGCTTTATAATCATATTATTGTATATAAATCTCTTTATATACAACGTACCATATGGAGATCTGTAATCATTTCTTATTACTCTGAGAAACGGATAAAAGTAAATAATAAAAAATAAATAGAAAATTATATTTTTTTCGAATCACAAGTTTGTAGTTTACAACATACTAAAGTCAAGATTCTAATGTTATTAAAATTTAGTTTAATTTAATTTATTAATATTATTCTATTTGATTGCGAGTTTACATATCATAACAAAACCGCTCCTCAATTATTTTTTTTAGTAGAAAATAAACTGCTTCAGAAATTAGCAATTTTGAAAAATGTGTTTATATGCTATATAGTGAAATAGGGATTAGTAGTTGATGAAAAAACTAAACTAAAATGATGTGTTTTATAAAAAGAGCATGTCGGACAAGCCCAATGTAGGGTTCCGAACAGTGGCATAGCTAGCCTGGGTGTCACCCGGAGCTGATTTGAAGTGACACCCTAACCCTAAAAATCAAAACTGTTAAGTTGAAGAAAAACTCTAATGATAAACAATGTTTTATATTTCGTTGTGCATTTTTTGTGAATTTAAATTTGCGGTCGGATGAACTCGGGCGTCACCTCTAAATGGGTGACACCCGATGCGGGCCGCCCTCGCCGCACTCCCCTAGCTACACCACTGGTACCTAAACCATTACTACATAGAAATGCACTACAGATGAAAAAACTACATTGTTATACTTTTTTCTATGTTTCCCGCACATAATTAGTCGACTACCTGATTTTCGCAGTGGTAGTGACCCTACCTGTTGCGCTGGGGTCGGGTTCAATTCTCGCACAAGACAAACATTTATTTATTTGATTAAAAATTAATGTTTGTCTTGAGTCTGGGTGTTTCTATGTATTATACATAAGGGTTCCGTTTTGGCCATTTTCGCTCGGAACCCTAAAAACGTTAGAGTCGCGCTGACGATAACGCGTAAGCGATGCAATATGCGCGGCGCTTAAGGCCTACCCACGAGTTATGAACTGCTCGGCAAGTAGCGGTAAAATTGACTTTGACGAATTGCTTTGACGTTTTCGTGCGTGAAATATTACCATTATGCATGCTTGATTATTACCACTGCTGATTGCATTGCCAACTAATAAGGGCGAGTTGAATCGTTATTGAAGCTGTCCTTGTAAGAACAACACATATCACAAGAGAAATGACAATTTACATATAAAAATGATTTTCTATGTATATGTTATCGCTAAAGTCCAATACCATTCTATCGATCTCTATGAAAATTGACACATAAATGTACTTTCCAATGGAGAAAGTTTTCGTGCTATCCTCTTTGTTGTAACTCACCACCAGGTGGCGCTGCACTATACCAACTCCTATACCTTTCAACGGATCACCTTGAAATTTAGCATATACATGTATTTTTTTGTGAAGAGTTTGTTCCTGCTGTCCACTGTGTTGCAACCCCCAATCAGATAATTCTGCAGCTTATCAACTTCTACACCCTTTAAATGAACACCAGGAATATCTACAGTATATCATGTATATCTAAGCATGTAAGAAGGTATACTTCTTCTGTCGCGTTATGAAAAAATGATGATAGTCAATTTTTATCGGGGTGCCACAAAAACTACAGTATGAAGTTCTCGCAAACGGCTTAGCTATGTAAATTCAAACAATTAAAAACTGATGTGTCAAACGTTTAGACTGGTGTAATTTTCCTGGAAATATGTATATTCTCCAGGTCACCAATTAGAAAGTCACCAACTAGGTGACCATACATTCTGCCATTTCCCCCTCCTGACTCTCACCTCTGTCTTGTCGATTTCCTACCCTCCCCACTTCCCCTCTGGTATACCGACACCCCTGGAACCAATCTAGGCTGTGGACGGTCCTATAATTTCGCAATTGTGCCCGTTTGAATTAGCATTATAAAAAACATTTTCGAACCCTCTCTATTTCCAAATTCCATAGAGCTGCTGAGATAAAACTTTTTATTTAAGTTGTACTTCTTTTAGCGCCTTATGAAAAAATGTGTGAAGTTGCTTGCAAGAGGTTTAGCGAGCAACTTCGGACCATTAATAATGGATGTGCCAATTCAGTCACAAGATGCTGTGGCAGTGGACAAAATTCAGAAATAACGTTAACATATTCCAATTTTTGACTTAATAATTGTTATTATTGCAAATAAAAAAAAACTAATATTCCACTTTGTATAAGAAAATTAATATTAATTTAGCTAATTTTTCAAATTTATATTTAACTTTATTTTTTTGTCACCCCAAAGAACTGTCACTTCTCACATGCTCACATTATTACACATATTCTAATTTTTTCCTTGAGAAGGTTTTTATGCTAACCCCTTTGTTTTATTTGTTCTATCCGCTTTGTTGTGGAATAATGAAGGGTTAAAAATTAGCATAATGACGAATATTCATAACGTATGATAACTAAAAATGAATTTTATTTATGTCAATCTGTTACACAAAACAAAAAAAAAATATGTATCGTTTTAAATATGAATAAAATTAAATTCATTTATATAGACGTGACACATGGATCGACAGAAATACGTCTGTCGTGTTCAGCTAGTGCGTACATGCGCAAGGTCAATTTTCATCTTCCACGGACGATACAGCGATGTCGGTATATCTGTCTGACGAGAATGCCGACAATAACAGTCGTAACGACAATCACTCGTGCCTTTTAATCGGAAAAACATACCTGTGAAGGAAATATCTCTCGCTATTGAAAACGCTGACGCGTCACTTAGTCGAAAAACAGCTCCCGCGTCAGCTGTCGTGCTAAATTCACGCTTTGCTTTGAGAGGGGATGACAAGGCCACATTCACCACTGAACAGAACTCTGCTATTTCGAGTCTTAAGGGTGAGTTTTCAGAGACTTCTTTTCAGATGAACATAGGGACGCGATGTTGAAAATAAATAAAAATGACACCATAATTAAGAACTTGCAAGCTGAACAAATGAAATTGCAAAATAAAATTAAATCTTCAAATAACCGACATTCATCTCTAGATAAAAATCTCACGAGCTCCCAACATAAACGTATAGGTGGTATGTGAAAATCGCTGTGAAAATGTTTTAGTTGTATGTAAGAAAATCTGCACTATCATAGAATGTCCTATGTTAGAAACTGACAATCGTGCCTGCCGTGGGGTTGCAAAAATTAATGCTACGTCGAATAGATCTTGCTACATTCTTGTCGCCTGGCGTAGCCACTTGAGGTGAGGCCACCACGCCTCAACACCATTTTTGGCTGGCTCTTCATTGATTGAAAATGGTTAATTTTTATCATCAAAATGTTAATAGAGTTAAAACTAATAAGTTTTACCTTAGTACATTGAACTTTAACTATTATGTTATATGTCTTACTGAAACAAATTTGGACGATTCTATATTTGATGCCGAAGTGTTTGAGTTGCGTTATATCGTCTTTCGTACGGATCGTTTCATTATTTCTGTAAGCCAAAATTGCGGTGTTGTCGTTGCTATAAAAAAAAAAAACTCGCGTGTTACTCGTCATAACTGATGGGAGAGTAGGGTAGACTGGGTACGGTTGAAACGAAACAAATATCTTGTGAACGATTATGAGGAGAGTGAGGGTGTAAGGGAGAAGGAAGCGGACGACAGACCCGTAAACGTATCTCAATATTGCGACGGTTTCCCGCGCAGTGTTGATATGTACAGGAGACTGTATTGTATTTTGGTACATCAAAAGTAAGTATTTTTCTTCTCAGATTTATGATACTATCGTGTGTCCTATTGAAGTCAAAGCATTAAGTATGTGTTTGTGATTTTTATGAAAGTTGTAGAATATGGAATAATAACTAGTTTTACTGTATTATTAATACGACCATTTTTATAAATTGTCTTTTACTAAAAGCGGGGTTGGGGACGGTCGAAACAATTTTGTGAGTACGGTTGAAACAGTAAATATATTGTTTTTTTCTTGTTTTTTAGATGCCGGGAGTTCGCGTAAGAAAGACTTTATGAGGGCAGAGTGATTTGTCGAGGTATAAAAATGCATATGACGAGGTTAAAGATGGAAATTCACTACGAAAACAGTAGACAAGCTATTGATTAACAACCGTTCTCTCTAAGATATTTACGAGAGCGACATGTATCGAGTGATTATATTCAGAGAGTAGATACGAATAAAAATGGATTCAATGCACCAGTTGTAAAAGTGGGCCAAAATAACTACAAGTGATCTTAGCTGTGTTTGCCATAATTGCGACTGAGTTTGACCCCTAAGTTAATTTTTTATTTGATTGAATAAATGTTTCTTTTCAGTTTGCTCTTAAAATAGTTTTCGTTTAGTTTGCTTTTGTTTTAAAGAATACTGTTGATCTTTATTATTTTTGTTAATTGCATTAATTATTTATTACTCGACAAATGCTGATTAGAAATATCGTTATGAGTATTAAAAACTTGAAGACTGATTAATGTTGTCATATAGTGCCGTAATTATGTTTATAATTAGAATTTATAACAAATAAAACGTGTCAAAATATTATATTTTGTATTATTTGCATGAGTTTCAACTAATCCCAATCGCTGTTTCAACCCCCTCCCCCCCTTAGCATGGAGACGATTAAAACAATACTTTTTCTTTAAAATTTATTATATATCTAAAAATAGCACCCTACTAAAATTGTATAGCCCTTTCGAAGATAGAACCACGCTCTTGAATTTGACATATCATCGTCATCGCTAGCTTTAAAAACAACAATACCACAAACTAGGGGCGGATTTACTTAAAGGTTTTGGTCTGCAGCCCAGGTCCCGGTTGATACAAAGGGCCCCTGCGTGAAATAATAGACAATACTTGTTGTGAAGAAAAAAATAACTGGAATTAAAAAACCTATCATAAGATTGGCAACCCTGAGATTAATTAACCCGTGTGCGCGTCTATCAAACAGTACAGTGAATTCCCAATCCCTTTTTTTTGGTCGATGTATTTTCGATCGTGCCATTGCGCTTATTGCGAGGAATTGGCAAAATGTAGAAAGGTTGTTTTACAATTTATTTAATACAACTACATATAACCTATCAATTTCTTTGAATAATGTCGTATAGTTTGTATACACAAACACGAAGCAATATATAATAAATAAAATATTTTATTTCTATTTTTTTTACATACGGTATTATAGACCGGTCGTTAAAAAGTAACTTTTTTGCGACGCTCCCTACGTAGCTTCCTTTTGTTGAAAAAACGCTAGGATTTTTTTTCTAAACAAGACGTGCCTAAGACCATTTAAGTTTTTTTTTGGATATCTCTTCTGATAAATACTATTTTATCTCAATTTTAAGTAATTCTGGAACTCAAAAATAAAAACTCAAAAGGAAAATAAAATTTCAAATTTTTTTTCGTGCGATGCTTTTCTTTCGTATTTTTAATACTTTTATTTCTATAATTATCTAAGGTTTGAATAATGAATTGCTTCCATTTTTCAATCTTTTGAAGAAACCACTGGACTCTCGCATTAATTTCACGCCTCGCTCTGAAACATCTTTCACAAGTGACAAGTTAGTTATGGTTTCCAAACAGTCCTGATGATTAGTATCTTTTAACTAGTTTTCATATTTTTTCTATCCAGCTCGTATTTATATCAAATTGAAAAAGAAAATTGATATAATGCACATTAACAAACTGTTTTAATCCTTGTTCAAATAATTTCGGAATATCTAAGCGAGATACATCAGGTTTCCTAGATTTTTCTATTTGACTGTTGTCTGATAAATCAAGTTTCTTTGTATCGTGTGATGATTCGAACAATTTTTTAACATTTCCTTTTTTGTTTGTGTATCTACATTATCAAAAAAAAAAGATATTTCCAAAAAAGAAAACAATTTTACCAAAATCTCGACTTAGATCGCCTTAAGGCGTATGTTGTTTTGACTAAAAAAAAATCCTAGTGTTTTCTTATCAAAAAAAAAAGCTCTTTTGGGGACGCCGCAAGAAATTTAATTTTTAACGACCTCACTATAGAAAACAGTTTCTTAAAAGATAACAATTAGCTGAAGTAGGCCCCTAATTATTATTAGCCCAGGACCCCAAAAATTCATGGTCCACCCCTGCTACGAACGATAAAAGCCAAATCATTTCAACCGTACCCAGTCTACCCTAGAATAGAAGATGTTTGTAGTAGTATATTAGCGAATAAAAACAACAGTTCTGTAATAAATATTTGTATATGTTAATATTTGCCCAATCATTTACCGAATAACAAAATTTCTATGTTTTACAATAACTGTCAATATATAATTTTGAATACGAAGAAACATAGTGAATATATACTGATTGGTGATTTGAATATCCATTATTCAACTTGGTTTCTTTCTCCTAACTCTCATACCCTGACTCCCATAAATTTTTTTGATAGAAGTGCTTATCTTCTTCTTTACTTCATATATCTTTGTCACCTGTCTTAATTCAACACAGTCCACAATACAAATAAATATCGAGATTTTGGTTTTAGCTAGTTTTGGTGAACTCATTATGACAGATGTTTTAGTATCGTAGTAAACTTCATTTTTTCTAATAATAATAAATGCATAGACTTTAGGCAACTCAAGTTAAGTAAATATGCTGGCTTAGATTGCTTTCATCGCCTGATATCGTTGTGTGCTTTCTGGCTTCTTACTGTACTCTTGAAACTGTAATTAAAAAATATATGCTATTGACATTTAATTGTTCTCAAAAATATCCTGTCTCATACAATCACACGCCAATATGTTGTTTGAACGAAAAACGACAATATCATAGCTGAGTACGTAATATTTAGCAACCCAGAGATTATAATGTTTTCTCATTACTTCTCGCTCGATGTAAGTCGCTTATTAAGCCGTGCTGTAAATGATCAATGATTGTAAAACTTTAATAGCATCTATAGATGATTCTATTTATGTTAACATGAAATTATTCTGGCGATTTATTAATGGTAAATAGGGTCACATCTCGATACCAAGCACAATGACTTATATTAACCGAACATCATACGATGATCATCATACCGAAAACCTATTTAGCTTAACTAGCTGGCTGTAAGTTGATAGGGTACTGGGATAATAGTAATGACAAGAATAAAATCACGAGAAATACGTAATAACTCAGGACTTAACCACGGGTTATTTACATAATAAAATAATGTTGCAAGCATATCCACCACTAAAAATTAGTAATTTGACAACACGAAAGTATTGATATCAACGACTTAATGTAACCAGTTATCGAACTTACCTTAGTAGAACTTATATATTTTAATCGACAGGACATTAAAAAACAAAAGAATTCGGCAGTTTGGTAAATGTGTATGTATTTGATTAAATTGTATTAATACCAGAAGTACAATTAAATGAAATTTACATGGAACACAAAACATCTAGTAAAAATACTAATCTTAATCTCAGGCAAGCAAGCAGCATGCCGAATCCTTATTCCCAGACGTACTTGGCTACACTTATGCATGCAACACTGTTCAGATATACCTGTAGTCTCAAGCTGGAACACAAAACATCAATAATTAACTCCTCAGTGTTTAAGATATCAATAAATAGCATATTAAACTATAATATTGAAATGAATTAATTCATAGCTGACCCACTTTGAATAAAACTGTACCACCAATCTAATCAGATTATGAATTATACCATGTACACCATTACTTGTACCACTCATATAATAAACATAAGATGTCATTAGTATTATAAAAGGACGTTTGAAAAAATTACGAGTCATCATTTGAAATTTTGTATTAATATGATAAATATGAATTAATTAAGGTACTCAATAAAGGGTATAGATATGCAACATTTATGGTGTATGGACGAAGTTCTACTAGAAAAATTGAATTTAAAACAATATTTGTATAAAAAGCAGTAAACATAAAAATAAGGAGACACAATATGACTAAAAGACAATTTACAAAGAAAATCACTTCGTTTAATAGGTGCGGGCATATAAACATACACTCATCAGTCATTCCATTCCGTCCCTACATTCCATTCCCATTTCTGTCCATTCCACAAGTTACAGGTATATTTTTTTTTTGTTTCCCTCTTGCGACGAGGAGGAGATAAAAAATGTCTATCCTGCACACCCTCGCGCCCGTACGCGTGGGTAGTGTGGGACTGAAACCCACTAAAAAATTCCTCCTGAAAGTGAAGTAATTGGGTCGGCTATGCTATTTAGTCGGTCGAGACGAGTCGGATGACAAGTCAGACGACTTTGATAGCTTTACTGAGTGCGGCCGGACGGCACATGCGAGTGCCGACGGCGCGTAACATGCGCTATGGACGACGCCTTACAGGTATATTCGTTCCCTTAATCATCATAACACAATGTAATACTTTTGGTCACAATATGCTTTGGAATTGGGTCTTACATTCTAAATCTGCTAGAATTTTTAGCATTTTTAGAATTCTTAGCACACATTTTATTTATTATTTATAGAACCCAATTCCACAGCATGTCGTGACCAAAACTATTACATTGCGTTATGATGGTTAAGGGAGCGAAAATATACATACATATATATATATATATATATATATATATATATATATATATATATATATATATATATATATATATATATATTGTAAAAAATAGACATACTAAGTTAATTTTATTGTAAAATATTTATAAATACGACGCGTTTCGTTTAAACATACAACATGTAGCTGCACATAGTAAAGCAACTATTAGTTTAATTTTTATCAAAATAGACAGAAATAAATTTATAAATTTAGATTAATATTGTAATTTATATAACATACGTTTAGACATTATTTATTGGGTTAAGTGACTATTCAGAATAAAAACGAATCCTATTTTTTTTTTGTGTTGGCCCTAAATAAAATTGACATTGAAACAAATTCTGTTCACAATGTCATAGATTTTAATTTTTTTTGGCGTCAACACTAATACTTTTTTTAAAGTAAAAGTATTGCAAGTTACTACTTGTAACATCAAATATCAGAATAAGAATATAACTTTAAAATTCACATTTAAATTTATCTAGCTGTTTCGAAGATTAGCTGGAACAATCAAAAATTTTTAAAATTGGTGTTTTGGTACAAATACTGTGTGCACATTCATATGTATTTACAAAAAAGCTATTATTTTAATACTACAACGAATTATATCATTTAAATTTTATTTATTATTGTGAGCTTTTGCGCCGTAGCTGTTACGTTTTAACCACTTCGAGCGAAATTTTGAAAGTTTTATCTGACTTTTGTCTAATTTAGCTATAAATTTCATTGATTTTATGGCAACAATGGCATTTTGACTGTCAACGAACTGTCATTGTCATGTATTTGACGCATAGAGTAGTACGATTTGACGTGTCGTTTGGTTACGAGTGTGTTGTTCTGGTTTTCGCGATAATTATCTAAAGCGTTGAAACTAATTCAAATGTGTATAACTTTTACATTGAATAGGTCTGCATTATAACGCATATTTTTATCATTGTTCTGAAACAAAAATAAAATGGACTATCACTCATAATTATTATCAAAAAATGACGAATCGATGCACACGGTTTGTTTTCGTTAGAAATGTTTATATATGAACCTGATTCTTCCTCTTAATATGAGTCGACTGAGTAGAATTTTCTTTATTAATATACATTTTTTGTTATATATTTGAAATTATTTACAAAATGAGATTTAATATCAAAAAGTGGACTGCTATCAGTATTATCTTAATAGTTTTATGGTTTGTGGTGTCTTTCTCATCTGTATTAGATGTACCTAAAAGTGCTAATCAGAATTACGTAGTAGAAATAGAAAATAGAATAGAAAAACTGCAGAAAGAGATGGAAAAGCAGATGACCAAAAGCAATATATTATTAAGTAAAGTTAAGAATCATTTGAAGAAAAAACCTAAAGAAGTGTCTAAGGAAGATTCACAAAATATAGAAAGTAAGTGTTATATGTTTTGCGTTAGGAATAACGTAATTTTTAATTTATATATGTAAATTAAATTTATATATTTTTTTTCATCATCATAAATTAACAGAGGCCTTAATTTGAAGCTGCAATCATCATCAATTTAACTGAATAAGTTACCCAATTATTTATAAAAAGGATAAAAATTGTCATAGTATTAATCAGCAGTGTCTCATTTCTTTTAATTGAATGCTGACCGGGGCATGTGAATTTTATTAACATTATATCTGTCAGATGCTAAATTTTTGATATACCTTAAAACTAGTTCCATAAAATGTTATTATTTAGTGATTTTTAAACCATATTATTACTTAATCATCTTTTTGTAACCAAAAGAGCAATGATCACTCAATTTTGACCATGGACAAATTGGTCAATGAGTTTTCAACTTGAATCAAGTGTTAGGAAGCGTGTTAACAGAATGAATGTCAAAACTCATTCTAGTTTTCACTGCATTTTGTGCAGTGGTCATCGACAATTTCTAATTCGCACTAATCTAGAATTGTCCATGTTGTATAGGTAAGCATCTTAAGATCCATCAACTTGAAGTTAGAAGAAAGAAAAAATCTTTTAGATATGTTCTACATTCATAAATATGCTGAATAAGTTAGTGTCAACTATAGTGTTGTCAACACTGGAACTGATTAGTGTAACTAATCACAGGCAAATGCGTTGGCCCTGTGCCTTAGTGGCAAAACACTTCTAGTCACACACCTACATTATGTCATGCATATGTAATATAAGTATTTAAATATAAAAAAACAATAGCAATAAATCTGTTGTAAGTATATTGTAGGTAGTCCCTTTTTTATTCACACTTCTTATATTGAATGAATAATAAACTATGTAAAATAATAAAAAATTATTGTAATTGGTTCATTATTTTTGTTAAATTAAATAAAACAAATATATGGCTTAGGCCCCTATCCTTTCTCTAATAATTAAGTGTTAGATTTAATCTCCCAAATTAGCATACAATTTATACCTTACTCATCTATATGACTACACTACATCCTTTTGCATTATAAAACTGTACATCTCTATTCATTTGTTAGTATATTCATCACTTGAGAACCACTTATTCAATTCATGTAATTTTTTTATATAATGGCTCTGATGGATGTCGGTGAGGCAAGAGTGATATGCAAAGATTGTACCATGTGGAAATCTATAGTCTCTGCCTACCCTTCTGGGAAGTAGGTGTGCGTTTGTATTATTATTATTAATATTAATTATATTATTAAATATATTGTTATTATTATTTATATTATTATTATTAATAATAGCTCTGATCAAGATTTGATATGTTAAATAACATCTTATCAAGATTACCATATCATCTAGCTAACTTTACTAATATATGCTTCCATTCATCTTGTTGACATACTTTATACATATGATGTATCCCTGTTAATTCTGCTTTCACAACATTTTCTCCCTATTTCTGCTTTAATCGGGCTGTGTAAAAACAAGAGTTGGAATAACTTGACTCCAAAATAGGGCAACGTACTCCTGCTGCTAAGATTGAATGTTTGCAAACACTTTCAAATCAACATTCGGACACAAAAGCAATTCAACCAGTACATTGATTACAAATTTCCCCCTGCACACATATGGTCAAACAATCAAAAGCTCAGAAAACAGAAGGATATACAAAAAATATTTTATTACCAGATTATTTCAACTAACACAATCATCTCAAAAAGTCAATTGTTTAAGCATGTCAGAGTTGTTCAAATTCAAAACTGTTTAAATTTTTGAATATGAAACATAGCTGTGTGATAACATGAAATTACTAACTTTGTAGTAAGTCGAATAATTAGTTTTATGTTACAAAGAAAATTACATACGGTGTTTTGGTTGTTTATATATTTTTATGAGTTACAATCAGTTGTGGAATAGGAACAAAATTGGGTCCAGGATTGTAACCTAAAATTAGATAGGGAAATAAAGATGGAAACTAGAACCGGATCAGCAGCGACATCAGATGTGGAATTATAATGGGGTTGATAAAAAGATGAAGGAATTTTTATTTGTTTATATTAAGTCCCTAACTTTCCTGTAGAAACATTGATCATTTTACTAATTGAAATTGAAAATAACTCTATAGCAAGTCTCAATGAATGAAACTATAGTTATAAAACTTGATTTTTAATGTGAAACATGCGCGTTGGATTAGGGTTAAACCAAGACGGCTTGAAATTCAGGAGACACTTGGTTTCCACCTAGTGCTGTGCGCAGCTAAAGGAGATAACGAGTTAGTATGAGGCAATACCAAGCATCTCACACTTAGGAAATGCTTAGTTTTGACGTAAGTTAAAATGGCATAGTGCATCTGATCATGTATTTCCTTCTGTGATGAAGCTTTTTTAACAATAAACAGTGATTTCTATTGTTTTAATTACTTTGATGCCATTCTATTATAATCTGTTATTATTAAATTTAATAAAATTGACTTGAAATTAATTAATTGACTTAAGTAGTTTAATAAAATTATTATTGAAATGAAATATGTTAACAAAATAAACTACTATCATTTTATATTTTGGTGTTATACTATTATTCAGGTTTTTATTCTGTTTAAAGTGTCTAAAAGAATTAGAATCAGTGATTTATTATTAAATCGAAATATATTTACTATTTATAGATATAAATATTCTCTAATTATTATTGTATTTAAAATAATAAGAAAAATGTATGGCTTTTATTAACAAACTTAATTATTTTACTACATATTTATTTATTAATTATAGATTCTAATACAGTGGAATCTCAATAACTCGAACCTCGTAAAGTCGAAATTTTCAGTAAGTCAAAAAAATTGCCATTCCTTTCCGATGAACCCCTAAATATGCGGTATCTCGAATTATTTAGACTTTGTAACTCGAACAAAATGTTATTTCCCTACGAAGTATTGATAATACATATTTATACTCTATAACTCGAATTTCAAAAAGAGACTCCGTAAGTCATAGTTGGTAAAATATAATGACATCTTACTTGGGATTCCCCAAAATAATAGCAATAAATTCCAAAATGAATGTTCGGGTTCGGGGCTTCTAATCTATTGTTTTTGTCTTGTACACGTGCAATGAATGAATACATTCATGAAACTTTCTAAGTAACACAGCTGTGAACGTTATGTTTGTTCCTTGCCGACACAGGACACAATTACTTTTAGCGGAGCTTGTCCGTCAGTATTATTTCAGCAGTTAAGTCGTATGTATCTCGAAGTTCTTGTTAAGTGGAAAATTTGTTAACTCGAGCTTTTTTACATTTCCTTTGACATTCGAGCTATTGAGATTCCACTGTATTAACTTAAATGTTTCACATCTGCCGGTCATCCCTTGATGGATATTTGAAATCATAAAAATTTATATTTAATGATTTCAAATAAAATCATAAAATTATTTCTTTTTTGTTTTCAACTAAAATGTAAAGAAAGTTGTTTATAGAAAAGTATATTAAATATAAAAAAAAATGGGATATTAGATATTTTCTTTATAGTACGATAAATTGAATTGATCATAAAATCATCAATTTCATCAGTTCCAATTATTAATATACAAGTATACAATTATTAATAATTAAAGTCTGATAGTTGTAAAATATTTATGCCATATTTATCTTTCATGTGTCTTGAGAACACTACATTTATCATCATGACAAATTCTTGAGATCAACAAAATTGCACTCATAATCGTGACCAAAGGTTAAGAGTTCAATACAGCTGTAGTATAATGTTATCATAACATATGAATTTCCAACAGATCAATTATAGCATACTAGTTTTTTCCCGCGGCCCGCGTACGCATAAAACAAATTCTTCGTCTCATATATCGCCCTATTATCAAATCCTGATCGTTATGGCGTTCTTGATTTTGATCCTAATCCTGCTTGTGATTGCGACTCCAGTCTTGATCCAAAAAATTGTGATTCAATTTTTGATCTCCGTTTCGATTTTCAATTATGATCTCAGTACAAAGAGTACTGACATCAGAATGTAGTTATATTTCATTATGTGCAGGGCATGCTATAAGTTTCTGAAACTCGTCAATTATTTAAACAGTAATTACTACATTTAAAAATGGAACTCTGTCTATAGAATACAATTTGTTTCATCTAACTGTTGTTTACATTGTGGCGCCATTTTCAAAATTGTGTGCATTCATCACTATGGATTTAAATTAGGAAAATTTTCGTAGCATGATTTTTTATACGATTTTAAGTGAGATATGACAGCTCAGCAAAGTCTCGTTCGGTTTCGAACTGCTTTTGGCGATGAAGCACCATGCAAGGCGACTATAAATGGTTTGCAGAATTCAAGCACTGTCATGATCTCAATGACCAATAACGTGACGGTCGTCTGTCCACCTCTGTGAACAACAACATCGATGCTGTGAGCCGTGTGATCGAAACAGGCATGTGACCTACCGTGAAATTTAGACATCCTTAGGCATAGGCATAAGTCAATAACAATTCTACACAAACATTTGGGTATGCAAAAGCTGTGCTCGCGGGGGATTCCACACAATTTGACTGAGGCATAAAAAATGGACCGGGTCGCTTGATGCAAAGCTATGCTTACCAGACTTAAGGAAAAAACGTCATATTTGATGTCGTACTAACAGGTGACGAAACATGGATTTTCGCTACGACCCCAAAACAAGCTGCAATCGACCGTATTGGTCTATCGAAATGAGCCGAAACCAACCAAAAAGACGCGCAATTGAAATTCTAAGCGGATGATGCCTTCTTTTTTTTATTAAACCTGGATACGTGGCTATTGTTATTTAGATAATTGTCATACCATGAATTGAGATTGGTACACAACCATTTGTTTGCCGCAAGTTGTTTATGAACTCCATAAACATCGCATCATCTTGCACCAGGACAATGTATATACTCATATGGCCAAATAGACAAATAAATTTTTGAAGGAAAAAAATTTAGAGGTTATAACCAATCCCGATGTGGAACATAGTGATTTTTTTTTGTTCGCAAAAATTAAGAATTGTGATCAATGATTTTCATCACCAGAGGAGGCTGTCGAAGAATATAAAAAATTTTTCTGAGGTCACCAGGGAGGAGTGGCAAAATGTTTTCAAAATGGGTTTATTCATATGAAAAAGTGCATTTATATTAATGGAGAATATTTTGAAAAACAATAAATTCATTTTTGACCATTCATAGTAATTTTTTCTCATTAATTTCAGAAATTTTCGGATACGCCCTACGTGATTATTGAATACAGATTCACATCCTGTTTTGGCCTATAGCACATTAATAGTCGTTAATGCAATAATCACATCTGTTTTAGATTATACACTCTCATCGAATTACTGCATCTGGTATGAACCAATGGTGTTATACCAATTTCATTTATACTGAAGCTTATGTATTGTTGTATAAATATCTCAATTATTTTTGATACATTGTTAAAATGTCTTGAGTAAATAGATCATATTTCATTTTTCAATTCTATTTGGTGCCTATTATGCTCAACAATTACATGGAAATTATTTTATGGTAGACAAAGACTTAGATCTTTAGCCCTGTATATTGGCCCGATGCTTGTTGGAGACTGTTAATGTCATCACCGATGTAGTTACAACGGTTAATACATATATGGTTTCCAAGACATGAACCATGTTTTTTCCCTTAATTAAAAAAAAAACTTTCACGATTTGGTAGTAAGAGATCAGATCAATTACCTTCCGTCTCTAAAGTACCGCTGTCATGACTAGAGCCATCATTGAAAACATTTGTTGAAATATCTTAAAAATTTAAGAAATAGATATTTCCTTTCACAATCAAACTTTTGCCTAGTGTTAACTTTTGTTAAGTTTACCCATATATATGCTATGTACAGTTTTTGCAATACCTACTTCTGATGACGTTAAATTAATAATGATATATGTTGTTTCAGAGTCATCGAATCCAGTGTTGCCTGTGTTAGTTATAGCATGTGATAGGGTAACCGTGAAGAGATGTCTAGATAGTCTAATAAAATATCGGCCAAATAAAGAGACATTCCCTATTATTGTCAGTCAGGTGAGTATACAAGAAGTATGAGATATTTATACCTAATATGAAATATGTATACATAGTATTAAAAAAATATCTCAATGTATGTAAGTAATTATAATTAATGTACATATCTATGATTTTTTTTAATGCAAACACCATTGTTATTTATGTCTAAAGAACATATTGTACTTCCTTCTGTCTTATATGTTAATATCGGTTTTTTTTAACAATATTTCACAAATAATTAATTATCACATTAAAATCAGCAGTTTCATCAAATTTTCACTTTATTGTTATTGTTATTAATTATTTATGAACCTGTACATTATTACAATGAAAAGAGTATATTATTTAAATTGCTGTCATACAAAATTGCTCAGTTGAATAATTTTTATTTGGGTGCAATAGGTATATTCGATGACAGTTAAACTACCTGGAAGGCTTAGATAGATTTAAAAATCATGCTAAATTATAATTTTTTCATTTATAAGCCGTCACTGTGAAGTTCAGTAAGGTCAGCTGATGCATATAATATATTACAGATATTATTTAAATACAATATACATTTATTAATTAATTCATACATTAAAAATAGAAAAGGTATAGGTGGTCCCTTAAAGTTAGGTCGTGAAAATAGTTCCCAAATATTGTATTATCATGTTTTTTGATGATATAAACACCTGATATCATTAAAAATTGTTTAAAGATATGAAATTACTATATTATTTATTTTGTTATAAAGAAAAACATAAATATCGGGTATATTGAGAAAACAAAAATGTGTGTACTATATTTTGCTTACAATTAAAGAAAAACTATTAAAAAATGGTAGTGAAAATTTAGAATTTTTGTAGATTGTACGAAGATTAGTCTCTGCAGTGAAATGACAAAACAATATTCCAATTGAACTCTATCTCAAATCAGCCTACCTTCAAAATGTGATGTAAAATGATGATGTCATTTTACATCAACATATAAAATTACATCACTGCCATAGAAATGATATCTTTTTGGTGGATAGACTACTCAAATACATTATTTTAACTATTTCACGAATTTCCTTCTTTCTTGTGTGGATGTCACTTTCAAAATTTTAGAATATTATAAAATATTTAAGAAAACGGCATATTTCAATTGTTCAGCCATCTGGAAAGGGTAAATTGCAGCAGATTGACGAAACAAATGCATTTAGGGCAACACAGGTCTCCATACGTGTTAACCAAGTACTGAACACATTACTCCAGTAGCCCTCCGGAACACAGCCTCACATCTCCTCAAAAGCTTCTCACCGTTCGAAAACTTGCGACCCTTTAGTTGTTTTTTTTTTTTTTGCATATGCAAATAGGGCGAAGTCGCATGAAATCCGTATTATAAAGAGAGTGTTCCGGGAATTTGATTCTAGCTTTGTGCAATCAGCCCGTAGTTTTGCCGGCTCTATGTGCAAGGCGTTATTGCAAGTCAGCAAGTTTCCAGTTTTTCAGTTTCGTCGTTCATTTTTTAAGGCTTCTAATACTGGAGGTAAACATTCCTCTGCATATATATATATATATATATATATATATATATATATATATATATATAAAGGTGTCCCTTAAACGGCAATTTTTTTTCATCAAAATGCATACCCTCTATTTCTTTTTAAACTACCCAGATTTACTTGAATACAAAATTTTATCTTCCTATGTCAACATTAACCCATGGTGACAGAAACCTTAAGATTTTGAAAATTGCTGTTTTTAACCCTTATCGATATGTAGCTAAATAAATTGATATATCTGTATATTATAAAATTTTTATTAAAAAAAAATAAAATTACAGATCAGACAAGATATTCTGTTTTGAGGGTCTCTTATTTATAGTCTGGATACAGATTTCTATATTCTTGCACACAGCATAGCAAAAATTGCTTTTGTTATCCCATTGCTTACTTACCATAACAATAATCAGATGTATCTTCCAATGGAATGTATTTCTTCCCAGAATCATCCAAACTGTCTCTATGTAAGTTCACTGCAATGTTTTCATTGGTTTGTTCATTAACTTCATCATCAAAGGGTGATGAAACGGTAATTTCTTCTGACAAGTACCAAAGATGTTGACTAAACCCGCTCAGGGCTGCTTTGGAGATCAATTTGTCAACAGTTTCATCTTCCATAAGCCTCTTTAAAAAGCACAAATCTTGATATGGTGTCTTCACCGCCAGACTACATCCCAGCCATGATTTCACATATATAACCGCAATGAATAAACAATAGTCTTGAAGTGCTTGTTTGTCCTTGGAGCTAATTTCGAACTGGGATTGCAACAAACACATTTTTAAAGAGTAAATAACTCGAGCCATCCATCTTACTCGATGCATCGCTCCAAGAGGTCTGATTTTAATTTTTTTCTCATTATCTCCAAAGAAAATAATGGATAGTTCAATCCATTGTTTTTTTCAATTCTTGATCATAAAATGTCGACAATTCTTCTACTGTTCTATTACAAAAATGTTGTGTGACAATATCGGTGTACGATTCAGTAGCAGCAGGATTGATAATTTTCCATTTGTAGCTAATCTTTTTGAACATTGGAATATCAGGGCTACTTGCGACTTGGTGCATTTTTGTTTTAAACTTTAAAACAATACTTATTAGTCACAAGAACAACTGAGAACCAATGACAAATACCGCGAGTACGTACCGCTTCTTCCGCGCAACTTTTATGGACATGATTCGATGCAAGTCAGCACGGGTTGTCCTAATAAGTTAAAAATTAATTTCCGTTTGTGTTTTAGAAGCAAATGAACAAAACTATAACCTATGCGTTAGAAAATAAAAACTTAGAAGAATAAGGGACATCCTATATACCATGCAGCAGTAACAGTCTTCTCTTTCATCGAGCACAACTGCAGCCAATATTGCTCTTGGTAAACAATACAACGACCATTCTTTTCTTTGCGGATCGGGACCTTTTCACAGACGTCGGCAGGTTCATCATCAGACACCCACACTTTATTCTTCTTGGGATTTAGTAAGAACTTCGACATAGTACAGCCAGGTTTCATCACATGTAACGATCGAGCGCACGTAGTAAGGTTGGCCCTCATTGAATTTTTAACTTCCCGCTAAGAAAATTGAAAATTTTCTAAAATTTTCGGGTAGTTATTGGTTTCACCCCATTTTGCAAAAATCGAGTTTTCATCAGGTCTCGACGTTCTGAGGGTTTAGGAAGCTTCCCTGATCATCCCTGAGATGAAGTCCACATGCCTGTGTGGATGTTTGTGTGTGTGTGTGTGTATGTGTGTGATGTATGTAAACCTCATATAACCTTTAAACGGCTTGATCGAATCGAGCCCACTAAACGGCGTTCCAAAGAGTTTCACCAAACTTGATTTCCTGAAAGTTTGGGTCGATTTGGACTGGTAGATTTTGAAATTTTCAAAAACTAAGAAAAAAATTTTTAAAAGTGGTTTTTTCAAAATAACTTTAAAATGGCTTGACCGGTCGATTTCAAATTCTAACCAGCTCTTGACCCTGTAAAAACACGTCGATTGCCGTAAACCGGGTCAAAATCGGTTGATTCATTTGAGAAATCGTTGTCGAAAGAAATCGTTTTTACTCAAAAATTGCGTCAAATCCCGTATATTTTCGAGAGTTTTGAATTCGAAAATAGCGGGAAGTTTGGGGTTGGCCAGAAGCGTAGCGGTGATTGGCGGGGCCCGTATAAAAATGTTTGGGGCCCATAGGGAGGGTAAAGATTTCTCACAAAAAAATGCATAAATTCAAAAATATTTTATTCATCATAATTATCTATCTGTTATTTTTCCAAAATTTTACAAACAATTCAAATCTATATATATAAAGAAAGTTGTATTAGTTGGTACAAAGTTTTCATGATTAATAAATAATTTTCTTTACCGCAAAAAGCATCGTTCTTTGAAGACCATCTGGTAGGATTTACATTTTGAGGGTAATTAAATATTTTTCAGATAAATCGTCACAATTGCCCAGCGTTGTGTACTATTGCCAAAAAAGTATATATTTTTCTGAATTATCGAAAAAGTCGACACTTCACGAACATTTTTCGCAGCATCGTTAAAACTAAATTTATTGCATGCGTGAACATAATCAGCATTCGGGGCATGCTCTTTTATTAGGGTTTGTAATCCTCCATAAACACTCGACATAACATCTCCATCGTAACCCTGTCCTCTACATTTAGTCAAATCAATTCCATATTCTTTAATCGTATTTAAAATTTCAGCTTTAAGTCCTTCAGCTCTGCAATCGGATACTGCTGTAAACCCCAAAAAGGATTCGCAGATTTTTAATTCTTTAGGCACATTATCATTTTCTGTAATCGAGATATATCTAAAAACTACAGAAAGTTGGTCATATTTTGACAAGTCTTGTGTTGTATCTAGAATTATTGTCAGAAATGGAGCTTTTTTTTAATTTCTGAAATAATATTGTTCCTAACTACGGTACCAAGCAAATTAATAATTTAATTTTGAATCGTAGGGCTTAAATAATTTATTTTTCCTATTGGTTTTGAATGAAGTTCTTTTAAAGTTGCATCATAATTAGATAGCAAAAGTAAAATTGCCATAAAATTTCCAGAATCAGAATCATGGCCTCTTAAAGGTAGATTACAAGATGCTGAAGTAATTATATCATTAATCATACGATGCAATATATCTTTCCAGCATTTAATTTTACTATTGATTTCACTTTGCAATAGAGTATCGATGGTATTTCCTTGTAACAAATTATTATGAGATAGGGATGCATTAATATGCTGTTGAGACTTTCATGGTCAAGTATAGTTTTGCCTAAAATTGCTTCTAATAGAACAACGTTTACATATAGAGAGTACGATTTGATTGCTTTGACGATCTGCTAATAACCTACAAGTGGTAATACGGTTTGTTTAAACATTAGAATAACATAACCATGGTCTTGGATTTTATGCGCCTTATTGATATATGAATAATAGTAGACCGAAAAAGTCAGTTTAATTTAAAAATTATTTTTCGTTCGCATTCAGTTGGAATGTCACCAAAATTTCTATCTGATGAAACTATATTGCAATCTTCAGATATCTCAGAATCGTGATTTGGGTTTCTACCGGTTAGAATTCTGATGAAGAATGTTTCAGAAGAATAAAAATATAATTTTTAAAATAAAAACGAATATTTTGATAAATTTCAAAATATGTGTTAAATTAATTACTATACGGTTTGATTGAAGTGTTCAGACGTGCAGGCCTCTACGGATTGTGCGCATGTTAGTACAAAATCACCTGTGTGCAGACCACGTGCGATCCAGATTTGGTGGGTGTGCATAAAACAAATAGAACCGAGCTCGCGTATGTCTGAACACGCAATCAATTTACGATACGGACTGATAGACAAACAGACAACAAATTGATCCTATAGGTAAGTAAGAGTTCCGTTTTTACGTTTTGAGTACGGAACCCTAAAAACAAAATTCACCCTTCGCTACAGGTAGATAAGATAAATGGGTTAGCAATTTTCTTGCAATATAATCCACAGGAGCTGGTGTCTGAAATGAAGTAATTTTGAACACTTTTTATGTCCTCCTCCTTTTCTGTTTACTCTGGCTTGCTGGGATAATCCTCTTTCTTTCACTCATTGTTTTACAAATCACATGTACATCGTATGTTATCATTGTGGGATTCTCCCATCGAAGTAAATCACTTAAACGAGGAAATCCCGCAGCCCGCGATAATCGATGTGGGTGTTGCCAACTTTCGCACGCTTTACGTGGAAAAGAAACTGGTCTTTTGACTTTTGTCATTTGTTAAATAAAAAAAAAGAAAATAGGGATTATTGTTTTAATTTTACGATGTTGGGGGCCCAGCCCAGGGCCATTATAGTAATACGGCAGACTGACGGTAGCCACTTTATACCTCAGTTTGGCTGGGGTTGCTTATTTTTTAACATACGACACCGGTCGGCATCCCTCAGAGCGTCAGTCATCGTGTGTGGTATCCGGAGTGAACAATGTCTTCCTACTTTCACCTGGTTGTGAACAATCCGGTGGACAGTTGGTGCACTTAACTTGAACATTTCGTACAATCTTAATGTTATTATCGGTGTTCACTTCTATGGACCTAGCTGACCTTGAATCGTCTCCTTCAGGTTAAAATTGTCGCCGCAATCGAATTGAATATACCAGCGTTCTATGGTCCTCGATGATGGACGAGTCTCTTTCTTCAGTGCATTAGTCGTTTCCTCGAAACATTTATGTTTAGTGAAGCCACGCTTAAAGTTATACAAAATACCGGCTTTTATAACGACAGAAGCCCGCAAATTTCATTATGAAAAAATTAATTTAAAAATGGAAAAAACGTTTCTGCGCCGTCAAATTTGGTTTTCTTTATTTTTTAATTATTTAGAGAACATGGCTACCAGTCTCAATATGACTTGTAGCTTGTATACAAAACTTGTGTAGAGCCCTACGTATAAAGCGAATGCATCTGTCTACTCTTCTGGGGAATAGGCGTGAGTTTATTAATGACAGATAAAACATATATCAAGATCTTTGGTGTGTAAGAACTGCAGAATCAATAGTAAATGACATTTGACTCTTCATCTGGACAAGGGCGAATCCATGGATCATGACCCCTCCGGAGTCGGGCTAGCCGAATTGAGGCCTATCATGATCGGACCACCATTATACGAATCGAAGGTTGGATCCGCCCCTGCATCTAGAGGTGATAGGTTGAAATCTGAACATGTACCTACTAATGAGTTTTTGTAAACATATCAACATTTACTTGTTTAATAATATTATTCGTTAAATAGATAGAAAAATTTCGTGAGGAAACCTGCACTTGAGGGTAGGCGTAAATTTACACCTGTGGAACGTGAAACCTTTACGCAACGCCTTTCGTCTCGAGTTGAGTAACATGTAGATTTGCACAGAGTGTGCCATCTCTGGTTACTCCCTGCTGGGAACAATGGCGTGAGGTTATAAAAAAAAAAACAGAAGTGCAAGTTGAACTCGCGTGGAGAGGGTCCCGTATGATGAATATGTTCTCTACGGTGTTTTTTTTTTAATTTAACACAAATTTGTTTGTGATAACTAAAATAAGTTAGAATTAGATTTGTAGAACACTATTGAGAGATTTACCGCGTTATTTGATGACCATAAATTTTTATAGTTTTTTTATTGTAATCTTCTAAAAAACAACTACTTCCTGCATTTTTCTCAAAATTTTGTGGCGTAGTAATTTCGGAGATAAGGAGAAGTGGTTACTTTGCCTCTATTTTTTTAAATACGAAACCCTGATTTTATTTCACAATACCAAAAAAAAAAATAGTCCCTCAGAATAAGCCCTTACAGTTCATATTTGACATGATACAATTCTTTTTTTTTTTAATTTTCTACTTCGCCGCTCAAAAGTAACCGCTATACTCAAAATTAATTTTCTACACCTTACACGTCCCTGTTTGAGTTAGAGATATTCATACATGTACCAACTTTTCGACTCAATCGATCCAGTAGATTCGGAGTGAACTAGCTGTAACATGCAGACAGACGGACACACGAATGAATGCTGTAAGGGTTCCGTTTTTGTTTCTTCATTCGGCCGTATGGAACGCTAAAAAGGTAAAAAACGGTAAGATGTACCTCGAGAAAAGTTTTTAGTCTATCTTTAAGGGTGGCGGTAAAATCTCTTTGGTTTATTGTTTGTATCAAAGATAGTTATAGATGACATTTTAAATGGTAAAACGGTGTCGCGGTTTTCTATTGTTTCTGTCCGCCAAAATGGAATGGCGGAAGAAAATCGATACATTCGGAAGGTTTATTAAAAAAAAGTTAAAATGTTACGCAAGCCGCGAAAAAAAATTCTGATGAATATGGTCCACAAAACTGGGTCAAGCGTTTTCTATCCGGTAATTTTGATGACAAAGACGAACCTCGCTCTCGTCAACCTGTTAGTGACAAAGTCAATGCAATTTTGAAAAAAATAAAGCAAGATCAACACATTAGTTCTTACGACATAGCTGAAGAGCTGGGGAGTGACCACAAAAAAATTTGACCCATTTGAAAACACCTGGATATACAAACGCGTTCGATATTTGGGTCCGACACGAACTCATTGAAAGAAACGTAATGAATTGTGTACTAATTTACGATTCTCTATTGGAGCATAATGAAACCGAACCGTTTTTGGAAAAATTGATCACTGGTGATGAAAAATGGATTACTTACGACAAAAACATGCGAAAAATATCATGGTCAAAGCGTAAGCAAGCTCCACAGACTACAGCGAAACCCGGATTGACTCCCAATAAGTTGATGTCATGTGTATGGTGGGATTGGAAGGTCATTATTCGTTATAAGTTTTTACCGTCGGGTAAAACCATCAATTCGAATCTTTACTGCCAACACCTGATGAGACTCAAGCAAGAAGTAGAGAAAAACGGCCGGAATTGATCAACAGAAAGGGTGTGGTTTTTAACCATGATAATGCCAGACCACACAGACCTTTAGCCACTCAGCAAATATTGAAAGAGTTTGGTTGGGAAGTGTTAATACATCTACCATATAGCCCTGACTTTGCACCCTCAGATTTCTACTTGTTTCGGTCTCTTCAAAATTCTTTAAATAGTGTTAACACCAAATTAACATCAAGAGAGGACTGTCAAAACTAGTTGTCGCAGTTTTTTGATCAGAAATCCCAAAAATTCTACAGCGATAGGATTATGTCACTAATCTACAAAATCGCAACAAGTTTTTGAACAAAATGGCATACATATATTATCGTTGAATGTAAATAAAATATGATGAAAAATTGTCTTGAATTTGTATATTAAAATATGAAAAAAAAATTCCCCTGACTTATATATGTACCGAGGTTCTCGTTCAATCGCTAGCGTTTTAAAATCTATCTGTAGGTACAACTCGACGGTTTGTTGACGTATCAAAAGTGGCCTCGCATTTTCCACATACTGTGTTAGGTAACGTAACTCGCTCGTAACAGAGTGTGGTTTGTGACGAATTTGTTCCCTTTCCTCGGACCGTGACGGGCGCTCGCGGCGACCTCCATCGGCGGACGCGGGCGCACTGTCCGTTGCCACGGCGACGTGGACGAGCGCGATTTCGCGTACTATGGCGAAACTAAGTCGGATTTTTGCGGTTCTCAACTAAAAGTTCCGAGTAAGGTCTCAAGTAACGGTGACTAAATCGAGCGCCGGTGGCTCGACGGTTAGGATCGTCTGCTTCGGACTCTAAAGCGACGGGTTCTCTCCTGACCGCGGTAGAGTTGACCGATGAGTTTGTGATTTAAACTGATCCGGGTCTCGAAGAGCAGGTCAAGACGTCTGTCCCGGTTGTTGTGGTCGCATCGCTGACGACTATCGCCTATCCGGACGAATATATCTCTGATGATAATTTTTTGATTTTGAGAGCGGCGTGGGGCTGGTTCAAGCTTACATATATAAAACAAAGCTGCATACTGACTTATCATGAGATCTCCTAAACTGTAGGTCCGATTGACTTGAAATTCAGCATGGTTACTCTTAGGTGGTTGACGCTCATTGCGCAAATTTTGTCCAGAATAAAAAAAAATCATCATTTTATGTCTATGCGAGCAAAGCCAGAGCCGCGGGCGTAAGCTGATCTATATATTTACACGTCCGTCTGTCTTTCATCTATTTGTGTCTAATAAATGAACTGTAATAAAATATAAGTCAACTGTATTACAATGAGAGCTGATATTTCTGCCACATGGCAACAGTACCACAAATAATGTATCAACCTTGGAAGTTGTTTAATAATTTAGCCTATGCACATTTCCGGTATTTTTTTGGTAGAGCGTACCATTAAAGTACATATCAATTTAAAACTGCCAGATAGAATACCTACTAAAATTAAAAGTATTTTGTGCCTATCTAAATCATACTAAAAAGATACAGACACTCAAACGCTGACTTTTGGTGTATTTTTAAGTTTCTATTGACTTCTATATGTACATATAAAGTAAATTTGGAATAAAGAAAGGTTAAAAACTACCATTTAATAGCTTTTTCATCTCCATGTGTATTGTTAACTTAAGAAACATTATTATCACTACAACCTTATCAGCTCTATTGCTTACGGTCTGCTTGTAGACCATAAATGATATCTGTGTCGTGTTTTAAAAATGGAATAATGACTTAAAACTAGAACAGAATCATAAACAAATTAATACATTCTTCTTCTTGGCTTCTACTGTGTAAGACATTAATAATTTAATAATTATAATGTAAATTAAAAAAAAAAGTAATGAAAAGCTAAGAACAAAATGAAATAAAAACGATTTTTTCTTCTTAGTGTTTGTAGAAATCTAACTCTTTTTAAAGATAAAAGAAACATATTTTTAAAAAATACCAATTAATAACTACATAAAATGATGAATATAGAATAATGCATAATTGCATTTTTCTTATCTTGCATATAATTTAAAACAATAACTTAGGATCGAACCACAAAACCTGAATTATTGTATATTTTTTTTGAAGTCGGCGCCAACTCGTTTTATTTTTCTCATATACGTCGATGGAAACGACATACATGTAAACTATATTAAATTTTCACATATGCAATATAGGAATAGTGATGTAAATGATCGGTGTGGTTTGAAAGGTGTTATGAATAAATTGGCAAAAACTGTGTAAAAGTGGTTTCACCATCTGGAAAGGTTGAATGAAAGCCGACTGCCGAGAGAAATCTATGAAGCGAATGCGTGCGGTCGATAGGGGGCGCCCTGGAACCAACTTATGCGGACCGAGTTGATGGAATATAGAAGAGGAGTCTAATTTTGAGCACCCAAAATCGACGAGCTCGCATGGAACGGTTGATGAACGTCGTTGAAGGTTGTGTATACCCATGTGAAAATCTGTGGCCTTGGGATGATATAGCTGAAGAAAATCGTTATTATATCTATGATATATTTTTTTTATACGAAATTTCTTCTATAAGTATATAGATTACCGAGTCAAAGGAGCATAGAAATCGGTCGGGTAGTTTTTGGAAAAGTTCGCGCATTTGCAAACACACGGGGCGAGCAATGAACTCTCCGTTTTTGAAGTCCGTTAAATTGAGACAAATCGGACGACCGATTATGGTGAATGACGCTCTGTACGTTTAGATAAAGTTTCGTGAAACACGATCTTAATTTAGAAAAATCTAGTGCTGGTATTTACTGTATATAGTAAGAAAATTAAATATTGCATGTATTTTTTTTTGTTGATGTAATAATGTATATATATCATTATAAATAGATTTGTGCAATGATGTGTATATACAACATCATAATTGGTTGTTTAACTATTTTCTGCTTGTTTTATTAGCTCAAATAAGTAAATTCTCTCAATTTTTCTACGCATTCCTTGTTTTTTTCGGGCCTTTATTTTGCGAGTCTCTAAAAATGATAGGTAACGAACATAAATATATTCAAAACATAAGCCCTGGATTTCTTTTTAAATAGGCACTGAACGCTCGTAGTACAATCTACAAAACAGAGTTTGTTATATAGACATTAAATAAATCAAGATTTATTTCTAGTGCTGACATAATTAATGATAAATACTAACATTTGATATCGTATAAGGGATCTTAAATTCCACTAAATCTATTCGTTATATCTTTTTAAATATTCGCCAAGATTAATGTCTCGCTTGCTAGACTATTTATATTTTTTTTTCTCTTGCACGCATGCGCAGGACTGCGGTCACAACGAGACCTACCGGGTGATATCCGCCTACACCAAGACGGACCCCACGATAACGGTCGTGAGGCAGCCGGACCTCGGCGAAATCGAGCTGCCGAAAGCCAAAGCCAAATTCAGAGGGTACTACAACATCGCCAGGCATTACAAGTTCGCGCTGCACCACACGCTGGTGGCCAGGGGGCACGAGGCGGTGATCATCGTTGAGGGTACGTGCGCCGTCCGGTTTACGCTCCATAGACAATACACAGAGAGGTAGTCTGATTTGCCGTGCGTCGAAGGAACCATGAACGAATTACTCTGAGCTTAAGTGTTTGCGCATTCAGCGTGTCGCCTTTGTCTGTCAAGGACATCGAACGTGAGTCTCGATCACGGGCGCATCAACCGACATGTTTTCGACTGAGGTGAAATCGGACCGACTTCTCCGTGCCTCGGAGAGCACACTAAGACGTCGGTGCTGGACACTGTCACTGCAAAGGTCCGAAGGTCGTTAGCGGCTCACGGCCTGCACAAACACTTGCGAAGCCCGAGCCCGCAATTTGAAAAGGAAAGTTATGGAGGTCATGCACCTGCATTGGGGCGACGCGGACCCGACACATTTATATACGCGTACATCTGTACTACTATATATCAACGTGTAGCATCTGTCTGTGCATATGGTCCCCTGATATCCTCTTATTATCACAACTTTAAATATCGCGACGAGAGCGGACCGATTGAGGTCATGGTGGACACACCGGCATCGGACGACATAAAGGATGCAATAAGTCATTTCATGTTCACGCGAGCGAAGCTGCGGACGAAAGCTAGTTTGTATAAATACTAACGATCGTGTCGTGTGGAGATCTGTAGTCTGCCTACTCCTCTGGAACATACACGTGAGTTTTTATGAAAAAAATAACGATTTTCAGTTTGAACATGTGGCGCAAGTCTCGTATAAGAATTAAATAAAACTGCCCAAGTGCGAGATGATCTCGCGCACCGTGGATCCCGCCATACAATGTATTTAATTTTGTATTTATCAGAAAGTTATGTTATTATAATCACACCGAGTTTGGTGCTTGCATATACTATATTACCGTTCTTAGAGTAGTACCAAAATCAAGACAAAAAGTTGAAAAAAATAGCCTCGTGAATGAGGATGAACCTCACTAATTTTGTTAATTTTTTTTTTTTTGTACATTATTGAATTTTCCGCGAGAATAAAATGTACAATCCTTTTACCTATTACCGTTCAAAACATACAGACGGACGAATGGTCAGACCGCGCAGGCTACGAAGGGCCCGTTAGCACCTTTTAGGTATTGGACTTTGAAACGGTCTTTCATTTCTTATTCGAAGGAAGGTATAGCTGGCTCGTGCGTTTGGTACGCTGGCTGTGGTGATGCGATGCATTTGATCAAAGGATGTTTAGAATCGTCTTTTATCGCCATTATAACACAATAACTAACAATAAACAATACAAAACCAACAGATAATAACGGTAGAGATAATAAACAATCGTTAACGGCAAAAATAATAGAATAACACAGGTAAATGAATAACGCACGCGTCACTATCGTTTGTACTATGACAAACGAAATGGCTGCGAGTATTGTATGTAGAAAGATGTTACCATTACAAAACTTAAAAAAAAATTGGTGGATTGTTAATGATTAAATGAAGTGTAAAGTTGACTATCACATAATTTTACATTTTGAGGGTAGTGAGTAACGTGACCATTTATTTATTATGTCAGACCGGGACACGTCTGCGGAAATATATAATAAAAAAAAAGGTTTTAGTGTTTTACAAGAATTTTGTTATAGAAGATAGAATAACACAAAATAATCAAAGCCCTAAATACAAAATAGTTAAGTTGGCATGACTTACTAACTAAGCGGGGCGTCGGGCCACGCATTTCGAGCGGAAAAAAATAAATTTTAAACTATTGTTGGGTCTGCTTGCAAAACCGGGACAATATTGGCTTCGCTGGGGACATCGGGACTGACCCGCCCAAACCGGGACGTATGGTCACGTTAGTAACGAGGCAAAAAACGTTATATTATTGATTTTTTAGGGCCGTCAGTCAATGGAGGTAATCTGTTTTCATATTCAAAACTCCCCGCCCTTTGGTAAAATTTGGATGGAAATTTATGTGATTTTCTCTCATAATTTTTAGTTAATTAAAATTGTTTCTACATATTCATATTAACGAAATATACGCTTTAGACAATGGTAAGACACAAAATGCTATTATGATAATATTCTCTGAATTTTAATTTTATGACATGAGAGAGATTTGATCAGTTTTTATCCGAACCCACACATTTAGGGCTCACGTGATCCGTGGACGACCCCCTTTTCTGCTGAGATTTCTGCAGGTTTTGTGGCAAGCTCGTACAACGAATCTGAAAGTCAATAAACACTATAATTTAATGCGCGCGCTCAATCACTGACTTTTGGAATGCTTTTTTTAAGCTATTGCATAGCTTCTATCGCGGGCCTTGAGCGTGGAGACTGAATCCAGAAATTCCGTAACGAAAATAACCTAACACCCCCCACTCCGACCGGCACAGCGGTGATACTTTTTACTTTTGCCATCTATCGATGAATAGCAGAACTTTTAATGACTTTTTTGAAATATCACGCTTGTCTCTTTAGTTCAGCAACTCGCCTCTAGGTGGCATTGGTTGTATCGGAGTTACTGCACATGCGTAATCCCCTCTTCGCCCCGCAATCTGGTGACTCATGCCTGCTTAGAGTTTCGGCGTTAGGCACCTCCTCAAAAATACTGCATAAAATAAAATAAATAAATAATTATAATTGCATAAGTTGATGAAAAAATACTATGCAATAGCTTTACCGCGGCAATCCCCGAGTGTCACACGTGTTTTTTTTTTTTAACAAAAGAACGAAAAATGTAGCAAGCTAGCTAGTATTAGGGACAACCTCCACCATACTCTATACCTGTAGTTTTCTGCGGGTAGCGAAAGGGGCGAGGAGGGGTGATACGTCTGCCGCAGCTACGCAGAAGTGCATCCGTCACGCCTATTACTTACTTGTCTGTGATGTCGCACAACAGTGCTCTGTGTACAACGCGGCCATGCAGTTTCTGGAGAAGCGGATGCACCGCAGATAATCGGACCTCTTACAATGCATTCGTTGCTGGCCGTCGGCGTTAAGGGTTGCAAAAGTCGAAAAAAAAACGGTTGAAGGGTGTATGGAATCATAAGTAAATAGCCCGAAACCATCCCATATACAAACGATTCTACGTGTGATGGCCAGTAGTTTTCGACTCGGGTACGAACAAAGAAAAATAGTTTTCAGTGAAAAATATAGTACATGTTTCTATCCGATTCAAAATGTTTACATCATTACAATCGTCTAAATATCATGTTATATGAAAAGGGCTCCAGAATACATAAATTCTCGAAGGTTACAACAAATTCGTTGTTGTTTTCATTCAAATATTTATTCTATTAACGATAGATATAAAAGTTTTATTTACTAAAAGGAAAAATAAAAATTAGATACGATACGCCTGTATCCAGTTCCGTCTATTTCAAGACGGCACTCGGGGAACTGACCGATTCTGATCGTCGTTTAACTCGTTTAACTTGCACGTAAAATTACATCATATGTTAACTGGCGTACTATATTTGGCTTACTAAAAGAGCCCCAAACTCTGTGTACCTAAGGACTAAAGTTCTGTCCAAGGATCCAGCCTCCGTCTTCGGCTAAACTATATAGGGTTAGCCTAAGAAACTGCCCTGCCTATATCGGTATACTCGTAACTGCGAATCGTGTATTATTAAGCGCCATTGCCACAAAATATTAACGTCTGTCAGTGAACAGATATTTTAAATAATTGTTAGGTTTCTCTTAAGATTTTCCGAAGCCAGGTCCCGTTTAAGAAATATTAAGGTCTCAAATGGTTTGTTTTTGCAAGACCCTCAACCAAGCAGGAATTCAGGCTTCGAGCCAAGTGGAGGCCAGAGATCACACGGGCCACATTCAGTGAGGACTGGCTCGATTACAATACTAGGAATACTAGAATTCGATTACAACACTAAGACAAAAAGTAAGACCGGGGGATCATGACCCCCCTAGATCCACCTTCGCCCTCTTCACTACTTGGCGCTTGATAGTAGTGTGGGATAGTCTAGCTCACTGGCACGTACCACAAAAATAGCACGTCAATGACCGGCTGTATCTCCGGGTCAGTTAGTTCACCGGCTATACATAGTTCGTCGGGTCAATACTTAAAAGACAGATATAGCGGTGCGCTTCAAGCTCTCATTTCGAATAATCAACCGTTAAAGTTAAAAAGTGTTGTTTTTTAACTTCATTATAGTCAGTTGACGAAGTTAGTCTTAACTATATTTTGACATGTTCAGTTTTTAACTTTAAGTTAGCGGTTAACTATCGTAAATGAGTTTGAAGGACACCGCTCATGGTGTCTTTCTTGTTATTTCGCGACCGTACTTTGCGTTATGAGATCGTTGTTGGTTACATATAGCGCCATGTGTCTTTACTTGTTTTTAAGAGTGGTTACAGTCTTGAAATAAATTTTGTTTGGCGCCGTCATACTTATAATATATAAAAACACACATGCCTACGAATATATGCGCTAGCATTAATACTATAGTATATCTGTCTATCGTGTATTTCGTACATGATTTTTGTTAGAAATGTTTTTATTAATCTTTAAAAACGATTTCGTTCAATTAGTGACTATTCAGTTTCTAGATATTATCGACCCTCCAAGGGCACGTATTAAGATTTAGCTGAAACATTCTAGTTACAGCTAAAGCAGTTCTGATTACAGAATCCCCACCTTGAGGATGACCAGTCAAGCACTTTTCGTGACCTGTACAGCATTTTTGTGATTTTTTTTAATATCGTCAAATGGAATTTTTAATTTTAACCATGTGAACGCATTCTTTGGTTTACCATTTATTTTTATTTTATTTCACTACTTTCTCGATAATCTATTTTTTTTGCATTGTCATGTCGTATACTGGGAATTCCGCTGTTTCTGAATATGCGTTTTCCTCTTTGATTCGCTTTAAAAGCGTTATCTGCGTACATGGTTGGCGGTGATTCAATCGTATGAATGATGTTTATATCATTGTTTATAAATAATAAATTAAGCATAGGTATGTCCAAAAAGCGTCCCGTTCAAAATTATCATAGACATACACGCATTCGACCATAAAATGGAAAATAACAAAATGCTGGCATACAACAGTGAATTTCTGAAAAAGTGTCCACTAAATCATACAAATTGATCTATTTTATATTACAAATCCTAAAATTACATAAAACATAATCCACGTTTCAATACACTGTTCATAACACGATAGTTTACAGTTGTTTTTTTTTTGTTTGTCTATTTTCGTCACAATCAAACCCTATTATATTTCTTTTTTTTTTTACAAAACGAAGCAGGTGCGTTTTCTCCTGCAAACTACCTATTTCCCAGTAGGGTGGACGGAGATCACGCATCTCCACGCGGTACGATCCTTGCACATCTCTCGCGCCTCACCGACACCCATCGACGTTGTCGTGCAAGCTCGTCGGTTTCCGGTGCTTAAAATTTGGCCCTCCTTCAATACGCCGCCCTTTCGGTCCGCACGAGGTTTCCGGGGGGATCCTTTGCCTTTCCATCCGTCACACGCACCATTACAGATCTGCTTATGTTATGATTGCAGACGATCTGGACGTGTCGCCCGACTTCTTCGAATACTTCCTAGGTACTTATCCGCTTCTGAAAAAGGATCCCAGTATATGGTGAGACGAATCAGTGTTTTACTAATCTCTGTATCTATAAGTATAATTGTATAATCGTAGCGCCTGCGCATTGAAAATATTTTCCGAAAAATTATTACGGGGGATATAAAAATGTGACAGAAAACAAATAAGATTATCACAGGCCTACAAAAAATTTTTGGTTTTTGCTCCATTTGTGCCTATGGTCGATAAAGTAGGTAATGTACGATATATTGTCATACGTTATTTTTACTTATCAGCTCTAGTTTACTTTCTACCCCATTTAATTTTTTTCCCGGTCTTTTTCGTAAATAGTCATTATTACAATAATGTCGATAAAGTTTATGTTACTATATCATTATGGCTAGTACGTCCAGATGTTGTTTTAACAATCCTGATATATTTTGTCATGTTTGTGGTGAATACATACTAAAAGATCAGCGTAAATCGATAACAGACACTTTGAAACGTCTGTATTTTGCTTACTTCGGTATTGAAATTCGACACCAAGATAAAGCGTGGGCACTTCATAGTGCATGCAAACAATTTCTTGATGTTTAATACCAATAAAATATTATTTTTTTCCTGAAAACTGTGTTTTTTATATCTCAGGAATTAGAGTTGATAGAAAAAAACCGGTAACACTTTTGATATCACCATGTAAGACATACTTAAAAACAGGTCTCAAATCCCCGGCACCAAAATCGTTGTAGACCTGTGTTATATATGTATATATATATATTTAAAAACAAAACTTTCTGTTGCTTTGTATGTTTGAGCACGCTCATCTCCAAAATTACTCTACAGAAGTTCATTGTGTTTACGCAGGTAACTTAGGTAGCCTGGGCCGGCATATAGGCTTTATTTTATCGAAATCTCCTCACGGAAATTTGTTCATTTCTAAAAATAAATTTCACTCATATGAAGTCGCAGACAATGTTAAAATGATTATGAGAGTACCTCAACAACGTCCATAACCATGGTAACAGTTCAAGACAGTTTCAAACGCGATCTTGAAATCGTATACTCTCAAATAGTAAAGGTGGCTCCAGACACGTCGACGCGCGCCGCACGATCGAGTTTGTCTGCTTAGCTTCAGCCGTATGAGCCGCTCAGCGGGTTGTAATTCTATAAACTCAATACGATTCAATCGGTGTCGTCATTATGTCAATGCGGAGACGACGTATGACATAATTTTGACATACGATTGAAGATGTTAAGTTTACAGAATTGGTCTGCCGATCTAGCAGTGCATCGAACAGTGTGTTTAATGTGAAATTCTGTTCTACTCTATGGGAAGGCAGTTGACACTTAGATCACGTGTTTGGAGTTAAAATAAATCCATACTGTTTAAAAGCATACGAAAAGTATAAAAAAAAAAATGAATTGATATAAAGCATATTTATATTATTACCTATCTATGGACATAAATGATCAACCTTACCATGAAAGCACATACGAATACATATGATTTATTTTTTAACGTGATAACGTCTTATAAATCGATGAACGCCGGCTGCACGCACGAAAAAGCATGACTCATTGTCACGTTCCGTCTAAACCGAGCGTGCAAGCGGGAGCCGTGCAACAAGCGATAGAGAGGCACGATCGGCCTAAGCGTTCAGCTTGTGACGCATCTATCTCTCTTCCGCTCGATAGAGTGGAAGAGAGATACAAAATAATTATAATTATAAAATAATACAAAATAATAATAATTCAGTGATAATAATTCAATTCATAAAAGTATGCAATTTTTCATCAATGTTTCCTTATCCGACGTTATCACGTAAAATTATCGTCTGTAAACCGACTTTACAGACAACCAATTTTTTTTTAATAAAATAAAATCTATAATTTATTAAAACAGATTTAAATTTAACAAAACAAATTTTAAAGAGAAATTAATAGATTTATGTTATGTATGAATTTATTTGTTTTTCAACTTTAGGTGTATATCAGCTTGGAACGATAACGGAAAGAAGGAGCTCATAGATTTGGGTAGCCCAGAACTTCTGCACAGGACAGATTTCTTTCCCGGCTTAGGCTGGATGCTGCGCAGGGAGATGTGGTTGGATCTGGAACCTAAATGGCCAGAAGCGTGAGTATTGATGTTGTGTATTACACTACTCAACAAAATTACTTTTCTTCTACCTTGTTTCGCTTAACATATATGTCGGAAACGTTTACCAGGTCAAGCTTTTCAATTCGCCCATGAGATGTTTTGAAACAATCTCGTTTGTCTAGTTTATTTTCACTGTTGTTACGAACTGATTGGTGAACATTGTATTTCTTTAAAATATCACCAAGAGAATGCAAATTAAGCCTAACCAGTTTTGTTATGTTCGTGATAAATGTGGTTTTTACCAGCCGTTTGGTGTTAAACAGGGGTTAGTGAAGAAATTCGTAGAAGAAAATGGTAATACCTACTTGATAAATAGGTATTACCATTCTGTATAAGTTGTTTTACAAATTACAAAAGTACAAGTTATTTTATTGCATAATCTATGCAAATTTCACACAAATAAACCAAATATTCTATCCGGAAGCTTGTTGTAGTGGGAAGATAGTTGTTATGCCATAATATATATATACAAACTAGTTATGCTGTTAAGTGATTTGTTGATACGTGGATCAAACTGAACTTCATAGAAAATCAAAAACTGAGCAAACTAACTAGTTGTTTTTAATATTATTGTTTTTCAAAATAGTGTCGCGGTCTGGGTTGTAAAGCCAGTGAGTCAGTATTTTTACACCTAATATCCCCAAATAGTTAGTTGTAGGTGTGGCGGTATATGGTGAGGCGTTGTCATGATGAAGGAGACTCCTACTACGAGGTAGTTTTCCTCGAACTTTTTCCAAAAAAACAAGACAAAATTGTTAGTGTACACGTCTGCAGAGACTTTTTTTATCTTCTAAAACAATTGTTGCATGATGACCTGTCACCTGCTTGTCATTCCAAAGAAAGGGGCCACCATCTATTTTCCGACGCTTTGACCTCGTTTTACTTTAGTAGGCAACTCCTCGAAAGGGAACATCCACTGAGAAGACTGTCTTTTGGTTTCGGGATCGTAACAGTAAATCCAGCTTTCGTCGCCTGTGACTATGTCGTATACAGCATTTTGAGCCACCACCGGTAAATCTTTGTACCATTTCGCGGCACCAATTATCGCGACGTAGTTTTTGAGCTTCGGTCAAATTATGAGATATTCACCGAGTACAAAGCTTCCCAATCACCAAATGTTGATGAAGGATTTTGTGCAATTGATTTACACCGATGCCTAAGATCGTCTGTACCTGCTGGTAGGTCACTCTTTTAGCATTCTCTATGTTGCCTTCGGTCGTCGCCGTAGAAGGACTTCCATCACGCAGACCGTCAATCAGATTAGTGTGACCATGTTTGAACTAATTAAACCAGTTGAAATTATTGCAATTTCACACCGTCTGGGATTTATTGTTGCCTTTGAATATAGTTCTAATAGACGTTGCTCTATGAAATTCTAAATATTAGCAACTGTATTGAGTAAAAAAAAAATCAAAAAACATTTGTTTAGAGAAAAACAATTTTAATTTTTCTACTCCTGCAAACATTTGACAACTCGCCACTTGTGTAATATTTTATTATTATCGACGATATGCAAAGGACTTCTAGAGAAATGATGCATTCAATTTTGGAAAATTTATCAGATAACTTATATTATGATCGAGCAAGATAAGCATTCAATATTCACAGTGTGTATAAAATTATTGAAAAATCATGTCTGACATTTCTACAATAAATTGTGCTATGTCAAATGTAAACCCTTTTTGGGACATTGCAAAGTACCTACGGAATCGCGTTTCTCATGACCATAATATATGCTATAAAAAAAACTATAATAAATATAAATTCCAAAATTGTTCACATAGTTTCTTAGCTTTATGGTATTGCGTTTTGTGGCAGCTTCTTCGACGACTGGCTGCGGGACCCCCAGAACACCGGCGCACGCGCCTGCGTACGCCCCGAAATCTCCAGGACGTTCTCCTTCGGGAAGGTGAGCGATCTCTGATGTTTTAAAGATCATTCTTCTTGGTTCCGTTTGCATGGTTATTACTGACATAATGCAAAACAAAGGTGTCTGAAATGGATTCTTTAATAAGTAATAAATTGTGAATGTTTATTTGTTATCATTTCTAATACTTGTAAATAAACTGATGAAAGCTTTTTATCCGACTATGCATAAACCATAGAAGAGTTATGATTTTAGCACCATGTATATTTACACTTGTATGTATGTATCTGTTCCCTCTCAGAGTTAATAATACTTAATGAATTCAATGTAAATTGTAAAATTATTATATTTTATTTTTTAATTAATATTGTTTTAGGCTGATTGCCATTCAGTGGGCCTTTTAACATTTTGTATTCCTAATTCCATGTGTACTATTGTAGAAATAGTATCAGTCATGGGCCTTATATTTTGACATACTTTATTTGCTTTGGCCAAATATTTCTTCCTCCAATTTCGTATGATATCATAGAAAATATTGGTATCTACAAATACTATCTATAAAATAGAAACAATAGTTAAAAAAATCGAAAACAAGAAAAAGTAAAAATTAAAAACCAAGATATTTTAATGTAATTTCTTATTGAAAGTTTCAACAAGAGTCTAAGTAAATATTGGTGCCTCGATTTAGATTAGTAAATAAGAAAACATGGTTGGTTATCCATTATTTAATAAGTAAAAATAATAACTTGTTTCCTAATTTTTAATGTTTTTCGTAATCAGGTTTTATTATATATAATTTAACTGCTTTCCAATTAAGCGTTACGGGCTCAATCGCCACATCTAATTTGGTAGTATAGGAGTATTCAATCTATTTTACAAGAGACGTTCTGGAAGGTAAAGAAGAATATGAAGAATAAAAGTTGGCTGGAGCAGTTTATGGACGTTTCTTCTTAGACCTCACCCGTTCTCAATTTCACCAAAAACTTCTGTGACGGGCGTAACAAACACATATACGTATGTTTTATATCTCCCAGCCGATGCATATTATTATATCACTACGCTCTTTCGCAGGTGGGCGTGAGCAAAGGTCTCTTCTTTGACATGCATCTGAAATATATTCATCTTAATGAAAAATTCGTGCCTTTCACGACGTTAGATCTCGGTTATCTCCTCAAGGTGAGTCAATGATTCATGTATTTATTTGTACCTATAACTAGTGGCTATCAGCGGCTTCGCTTGTGTGGACACATGGACTAGGTTTTGTTCGATGCCAATCCCGGTCTCACACCTCAATATGGGTACTGATTTTAACATCTAAACACTCGACATATCTGAATACTGCTAATGTTTCTAAGTAAGAATCAATAGTCGTTCACAATTTTATTTATATTAAGATTAGATTTTGGCGTCAATGGCGGGGTCAGTCCTGGTTTTGATTTAAATTTGTAGAATGATTAAATGAAAATGTAAAGTAAAATATTTTGTTTTTATAAATTATTATACCTTATAATTTTAGATTTAGGACCTAGATTAGAACCTAGATTGTAATAACGAGTTCGATAGAATGACATTTATATGAATTATTGTAAACTATTTTTTACACCCTTAACATATCAAACATCACTTTTTCTCCTCGAAAAACGTTTGAGTAGCATAGCGTTTTTCCCACTTACTGATATTGATGATAATGTATCGAAAGTTTTACTAAAATCATACAACTTGAATATAGTAATACTATGACATTTGAATGTTTTTTTTTTTTAATATTTTAATTTTTTTCAATCACTAACTATTTTTTTGTTTCTGCACATGGATGAATTAACAATTAAAGTTTATTTTTTGATGTGGTCACTGTGATCATAATTTCTAATTTCATTATTTTCTAAATACCACTGAGCTGTTAATATTTATTTTTGTATCATATAGATCACACGACACGAAGCTTGTACTATTTTGATGTATGTCTGTGATACATATTAGCAAAATTTGAAAATACTACAAAAAAAATTAAATATCCGAAAATGAGAACATGATATTTTTTATTACAACGAAAAAAAAAAAAACTTTGAAGGAGACATACGACGCGACCTTGGAAGACACGATATCGTCTCTGCCGGCGATGTCGGCCGACGAGGTGGCCGCCCTGCCCCGGGTCGACCCCTCGAAGAGGGCGACGACCGCCGTCCGCGTCGTCTACACCGACGCCAAGAGCTTCCAGCGCTCCGCCAAGAGGCTGGGGCTCATGGACGACTTTAGGGTGAGTCGATTTTTTGGCCGACTTTTAAAGAAAGTCTTATGTTCGACGTGTACGCCTACGTTCATAGAAATTTAATATCGAAGTTGATGTAAGGGAACGCGGTGCAACGAGTGCATTTCGAGGGTTCACGACGACGTTCGGGACCGGCGGCTTAACGCACTATCGCAAGCACGTGACGGATGGCTTCTGACTCGAGCCGTAAACTCGTGAACCCCATAATTTCTTTGGTTAAAAGGCGAGGTTGTTGTACACTGAACTAGCGTCGCTCTTTGAAGTATACTCTAAAAGAAATTCTCTAGGGACTGTATACATCGAAGTGGATACACCCAGCTGGAAAATGTGTGGTAAATAGACAGCAGTGAAGAGATTGTAAAGGAAATAAATATAGTTTAAAAAACTAAAAAACTCGCTTTGATGATCACATCGAACTACAAAACGAAAAATAATTCTTAATATAGGCAGAAAATATAAATGAACGAAAAAAGATTAGTATTATTGTGAAAAAAGCGTGGGGTGCTTGATAAGTGAAAAAAATATGGCACAAAGCACCCCATGCTTTTTTACGAAAAAAGATTAGGATTATTGTGAAAAAAGTGTGGGGTGCTTGATAAGTGAAAAAAATATGGCACAAAGCACCCCATGCTTTTACAATAATACTAATCTTTTTCGTTCATTATATTTATTTTTTCGTTTTTAGTTCGATGTGATCATCAAAGCGTGTTTTTAGTTTTTAAACTATATTTATTTTATACTTTTAGTTTTATCGATTGTCAAAAAAAATTGTATTCTGAGTTCTTGTGAATGTTTGGACGTGACGCACATTTTTTTTTAGTATCGTAAATCTACGACAGAGGGTGTACGGATGGGAAATTCTTTCCGAATGGGAGAGTTAGGGTCAAGGTGTTAATTTTCAAAAATGATACTAAAGTGGATAGTATTGTAAACCTTTGATAGAGGGCGGATGATTGTAAAATTCTCTTCGAATAGAAGATTTAAGTTTGTGGTCTTAATTTCTGAGAATAATTCAGTTTTGACGTTTTTACGATAGAGTTTAATATGAAATATTATTTTATCATGAATCCATTTTCTTTATAGATGAGTTGATTGAAAATATGAACTTTTCTACTTAACTTCTATATCCAAAATTTTAATTATATTCATTTAAATTTCAAAAAAGAAATCTTCAGAAAACTAAATATTTTATCAACATCAAATTATGACATTGTATGAATTAATCCTTGTACCTATTTTTTATATTAATTCTGTTTATTCGTAAGTCCCTATTTTGAACTGATTAAATTTACATCGATACCAAATAGAATTACCAAACCAAATTAATTAATCCTGGCGATCCTCACCAGGACAATTAGACAAACTTATCAAATTATTGTATTGTCACCGGTCCTTGATAAGTATACAAAGTTTCAATAAAATCTGACCGTTCAAAGTGGATCAAAATCGAGTGCAAAGAAGTCGGTTACAAACAAACAAGCAAACAAACAAACATACAAGTGAAGCTAATAAAAGCGTGTTAAAAATCCATTGTTACGTTAAAACGTTAGATCTTATCAAAGTGACATAATACCTACCACGCCTACCCGCAGGGATATGTAGGTATTGATACGGTTCATGTTATCGCGCTCTTATCGTTGCCCGATATTCGTTTGTAGTTTTTTGATATCCGATATCAATGCCAACACGGATTTAACAATTAGCTAACAGTTTCCTGTGGCTTCGTCTATGTACATCCGCATGCATCGGCCGCTACTCAGCGATCTACCTGCACTTTAGTTTTCGGCCTGTTTCCTCGTTAACAAATAAGCGAATGCGCCATGACCACGCTATAAAAAATATCGTTGTATGAATAAAGAACTAAAAATTCTCGTTCTTTATTCGCACAATATTATCTTTATAGTCTAGTAAGATGACGTCATAATATATGACGTCATAATGTATGACACAATGAAATTTTTTCAAGATAAAGATAATTTCAGAGTTGAATGACACAGTTTACCTTTGAATGGAATTGTTAGTTGAAAGTGATCAGACAAAATCGCTGTTTTAACAACAACAACAATTACACAGATAAACAATTAAAAAACGATTCTTTTAGCCTTCATATATAAAGAGTCATATAAAGGTTAAATTTAAGCAACAATGACTGCTGCAGCTAAAATTACTTATCAAAAGAGTAAAAGGAAAATCTGCATTTAAAGCTTTTAGCAACTTAACATCTTTATAGTGTTTGATTGTAAATTGACAACATATTGAATCTATTAATACGAAATCTCCATTCTTTATTGTACCATTTTTATGACAAGTTTTATTTATCAGGTGAAAAAAAAAAATCTTTGAATAGAATCGAGATCCAAAGAAGTTCAACTTTTCTCGTGTATCTACACACACAACTGATATATGGAATATATACCTTAATTTCTTCAATTCCAGAGCAACATACCCCGAACGGCTTACAGAGGGGTGGTCACTTGCTTCATCAGAGGTCGTAGAATCTACATCGTACCTAGCTATCCTTGGATACAATACGATGGCAGAGAGAGGATCGTGGTATGAACTCAGGCATACAGGGAACAGCATTTTTTTATATACAAAAAAAAAATTTACCAATTCTCCAATCAAGGAAATAAAAAAAATGTTTTCTCAGGTACTGTTACAGTACATGTGTAAAATACAAGAAAGTATTTTATCTGTTCTTATGAATGTAGTTATTGTGATAAAAATAATATATAATATTGGTTCTTTTTAGAAGAGGAGCCCACGATGCTAAATCGTGATTTACTCGAGCGTCATAGAGACCTATTGAGTTGTGAAGCTTAGATGATAAAAGGAAAAAAATGTCATATAATATGTACCTTTTCATCGGTGGGGCAAGCGGCTACAGATTTTCAAAAATGTAAAAAAAAACTGTTGCATGGACATACTCGAGCGCGTCAGATATTGATAGCATCCATGTCCTACGTATTTATAAAAATGTAAGTATATTAATCTGACTGTTTCCATAATGGGGATGGTCGTGCGTAAGGGTTGAAAATGAAAAAAAAAAACCTAGCGCGTCAAATTACCTAAGGGGATGTTAAGTGAACCTAAAAAAAGCTCTAAATCTGACGATTTGGATATAGCGCAAACTCGCGGCCATTATTAGAATGTGCAAAAAAATTCGCCATTTTGAAATACTCAAGCGCGTCAGATTAAGATATATACGGTTCATCTTTATGCCTTAGATGTGCTGTCTCATAATCTGACGATTATTTGGAGGGATTCGCTTTAATCTGACAATTAAAAAAAATAATCATTAATTTTTTTAAATCATTGAACTCAATTAATTGAAAAGCTCAAGAAATAGCATGCAAATAAAAAAGTGTATGTTTTTTTAAGTAGAATACTTTTATTTGCAAGAAAATTATTACAAAAAATCAATTTTTTTGCATATTTTTTAAATTATCATCTTCATCGGTAGAATCACATTCCTCCTCTGGCTCGATTTCATTCCGGGGGGGGTATACAGGCATCATGCAGCTGCACGCATTAAACTTTATCGATGAATTTTTGTTACTTCGGCTTGTGGAAATCGTCAGATTATGTTTTTCGTCGTCCTTGAATTATTTCCTTCAAAATAATAAAAAAAAATTTAGCCACGCTCGAGAATGTCGAGATGACGTTTTTTTTACAAGTTTGTAACCCTTCCACTTCTTTACGTAACTCGCAAATTGTCAGATTAGTGAAATATACACTTTTTAACATGTAATTAACTCGCCCTATTTTAATCTGACGCGCTCGAGAATTTCAGATAATCAATTTTTTTCACTAATCTGACTCCTTATCCCTGATGGGCGGCGATATATATGGGGCTCATATTTGCTGGAGGTACTCAACAGGGTACAAGGATGCCCCCTTACGTTAATCTGCGCGCTCGAGTAAATCCCGAAATCTCCTCTTGGGCTCCCCTACCATTTATAAATTATCATAATTATTTTTTTCTTTGAATTTCTGTAAATAAAAGATACAGAGGGCACGAGAATGCAGGTTCATTGTCAAATTCCACTAATTCACACTTTCCACATTTCTTTGGAACAAAGGCAAATAATTTTCTTTCATGCTAAACAGTTATTTTAAAGGATGACATTATACGGTTTGACAATCCCTTGGCTTGACTCACACAGTCATATATGAAATATTGTCCATTTCAATTTTTGTTCGGGCTAACTTTTCAATATAATTTTTTGGCGCTTTTAATCAACGTCTAAGAATTTCCTACGAATTTCATCGTGATTTCAGTGGTTATCTTGTTCATAAGGAACAAACCAACAGACAAATCTATACGCAGTTTATAAGACTAACGTGGAATATTGTTATTTTTAAATTACAATTATGTAATAAAATGGCAATTTTAATATGATTAGGATCTTACAGACTGGCTTGAAATTGAATTTAACACTAGTTAACACTATTTCTTAGTATCGCCGGTGTTCGTTTATTTTAGTGTCAGTCAAATCTTTAGTTCACCCCTTATCGGCCTTGTCACTTAAATCTATTGCTCAAAGGAGAAATTTCACAAATGTATAGAGCCCTAGCTTGAACGTTGTAAGTTCCGTTTATTCGTTCAATTTTCAAAAGTCGACAGATGAAAGTGTATATGTGTCATTTATATTTAATGTAGCCATACTTTCTTTTTCTTCTGTCTTAAGATACTTTAATTAATCTAGGTTTAGGTGAGTTCTGAATGCATTCATCGGACTAATATTTTTTGTTATGATAATATTACATTATTTTCTAAAAGGTAATTTGATGTTCTATGTTTGTCGGTCACAAGGTGTTAATTACAATCACAAAACATGGCCTAGCACCCAGGTCTTGACCGCCTCAAGTCCGCAAAAATTGTCACAACATTTTAGCATAGGATTCGACTGTTAAGTGGCCAAGATACAACAGGGTTTCCCGTCATTGTTTTAAGTTCTCAGTAGAACCTTCATTTTTATACTGATGGCATCAGGGTCATACAATCAGAAGGATCATCACCCATTATCGTCACAATGACTTCCATTGTACTTTTATTTATTACTTGACATATTTTGTATTAACATTTTGTGTACATATGAAAGTCATAACAATTTTTTTGCATATATACATTTTGATAAGAAAATCAGCCCTGTCTACCTTCCATTTAAATTAATACGATAAGTTTTATACTAATAGTTACTGTATTTACCGACTTTTAGGTTTTAAGCACTTGACTGTTGACAAAAATCGTCAAAACGTTAATCTAGAGAGATGCAGGAATTTTCCGAGAGGTCATGGCTATATTGCTAGTGTTTAAATAAGACATTGTCGATATCGGATAACAGTTCACTTAAATTTTTGCAAATTCAGTGATGTGGTAAAATGTTTAAAATAAAATCTAGAAGATATTGTGACAAAAAATTATATGCAAAAAAATCATAGAAAGCAAAACTCTTTGAATCTTGTCCATAATCTGTAAATATGTGTTATTAAGCAAGACTGTGATGAAATTAATTTTAATTGAATATCCAGTGCTGGTAAATATAATTGTAAAATGTGCAATTTCCTATTTATAATAAATACTTTATCAAATACCCAATCATTTCAATAAAAATTAAAATAATTGGGTATTTGTCAGAAAATAGTGAATTTACTTAATCCAATTGAGTGGTCAAGGGAAAATTTGAACTCGCAGGGAGAGAAATATGCACTCAAATAATGATTTCAATTTGACTCACGAAGCTGCATATGCAGTTTTTTTTTTCAGTTGGGCTATTGGTTAACTTTTGCCTATTTGAATTATATGTTATTTTCTATTTGACTGCATTCTGAGTTTTATATTAAATCAAAAAATCTGAAAATTGTGTTATTATAGAAAGCAGTTCTTCGACATGTGCATGCGCGCAGGTAATGGACAAGCTCTACTTGTCCATATTCCAGATTTGACTTACATGTTTGTTATCGTTCTAAAATTGAAAAGTGAATGATTGAAAAAATAATAAGAAATCAATTCCTTCTGGCCCCTCTTTCACTTTACCACTTATAATTTTGTGTCATGTAGTTTAACTTGTAGCGATACAATTAGTTTTTTTCTTTGTAAAAAATGCTGCCAGCACTAATAATTAGTAACAATAAATATAATGATAAAATTAAAATAATGTTTTGTTATGCATTGGTTTTATTTAAAAATACCCTCTATAAATATTAGAATTTTCATATTATTGCAGGTAATAATATTCTTGATATAATTCGATTTGTAACTCCTTTCTGATTATATTTTTGCTATTATCTAGTATATATCACATTATATATGGTTTTTGTTTGTGATCCTTATTTTTAGTGTCAAACAAAGGCAAGGGTCACTCGGTATGGGGTATGTTCATGAGTCTTTTCATTACAAAAATGTTTAGTTCCTGTAGTGGGATATATTAATATTACATTCTGTAATCAATAAATGGATTTTAATGAAATTTGGTATGTGGTTTGGTTTTATGTTGATTATTTTGTCGAAATATCTCATTCCAGTAAAACTCAAACTTAATAGCATTCATTTGCAGTCTAGAGGGGGGCAGATTCGAATCCTGAGCGAAACCGACATTGGAATCGAAAAAAAGACAAATCGGAATCAAGAATGAGACCACATTGCAATAAAGAGCAGGTCAGGAATCAGAATTGTTGAAGGGACCTGGGTAGAAATCGAAAACGGAACTCCCACTAGAACCAGGATTAGGACAGATAACGTAACCAGACTTGAGATTGCTTAATATAATGCGTAATACGCGGACGGAGCCGCCGGTGGAAGCTAAGTTTATAACACGTTGAGAGCGCATAGCACGGAAATGAAACAAATCGAATATTTGAAAACCATTTTTATTCATGTAATAAATATATCCTTTCAGTCGGCATTATATATTGCGATTAACCAGGAGGCCACTGCATCTGCCTTCCTCCCAGAATGTGGATATGGAGGTGGTAAACGCTTTGAGCAGCATTCTTTCCATCGTTTACAACCAACCGAAAACCTGTCTGATCCAGACCCTGCTGGGCGGCCACCTTACGTGCTACAACTAAGAGATGCCCTGAAATACAATAAAATGAGGATCATGACTAGTATCTTATAATAATCTTTTGATTTCTTAGCAACAAAACAATAATTCCAGAGAAATACATAATTTGATGTAGTTTACTATACTTCAAAATAATATTATATTTTAAGCCAGAATATAGTATGTATATATAAAATAATATAATTATAAATAAAATGTGCATAGTACAGGATCTTCAGAGTTAACAAAAAAATTTGATGGGTAGTGAAATATTCATTAAAGTAATAATAAAATTTGCTTTGCAGTATATTTTAAGCAAAGTTAAAATAATTTTATTTAAATTTACATAATAATTGAAACACTATTTTGTAATATAATATAATATAATATATATATATAAATATAATAAATATAATATAATATAGCCTCATATAAGAACATTTTACAAGAACAAGGTGGATATATTTTAAATTTTAAATATTTTCAAATCTAATTGCAATATTAATTTTTATTTATTTAACAATATTTTGTTAAAGGTCTTGTGAGCTACAACCAAATATCAGCTAATCATCCAGGGACAATTCTGAACCGCATGTATCAGTATATTGTATGCATTAACATGTGGCTATCATTGACAGGGTGATTAAGAAATTTGATGGTAGAATACGAGAATTGTAGTTGAATCTTTTTTAATTTTAGTACAGTATCATGTCTGAAGCATTCGGTTGTTTGAAAATTGTGTGAATGGGTTCAAACCAACCTTGAATGTTAAAACATTTTGACATTTTTAATTTAATAAGAATGGTGGATATATTTTTTAATGGGAATGTATGGCTTGTATATAATGATATTATTCTGGATTTGATTTTCACTTGTGCCTTTGCCCATTGCTGATAGTATACTTGACTCCGATACGAAGTCAAACTGTTGGGGCCTGTTTGCTTATTTCTGCATTTATGATTTTGTAAATATTCCATAACATTTTAATGTTGTATATTATACTCTATTTTTCATTTAATTAATATTCAACTTTCCATTTAAGTCAACCAATAGTAAAAACACAATGTCCATACATCACATTTTCCTCATGCTTGATAAGAACTAAAAAATTATTAAAAAAACTATTTTTTTATACAGATTATATAATAGAACAATATATTTTTTTAATGTTATTAAGATCTATTATCATAATGAAAATAAATTATAAGCACAACTAAGAAAACATTTTAAAATTTATTTCATTCATTTATTTATAAAAAACACTCAAAATTTTTCAATATGTAATCTGGTATTTATAGATGACATCATTTGCATTAATGCTACTATTCAGAAATTGCAATATCCAGATAAATTCCCAATCTATTTGGAATTTATTTTTCAAATTTTTTAGGTATATATATCTATGAGGGTGGCTTTATAAGGATTTCTAGTATAAGAAGTATATGCATTATAACATTAAAATTATTTACTGGTTTTTTTGTTTTATAAATGAGGACTCACCAAGCAATTGTTCATCATCATCTCCAGACTTTGATAGCTGAGGTATGGCTTTGCGCGGAATGACGAGGATGTGAGTCGGGGCTTGAGGATTTACATCATGGAAAGCCACACACTGAAATATTTAAAATTGCATCTCAATAACAATCGAGTTACATATGCAATAGAAATACAAGGATATTTATTCTATAGTGAAAATATTAATACAGTGGAATCTCAATTATTCGAACCTCGATAAGTCGAAATCCTCAGTAAGTCGAAAAAAATTGCCATTCCTTTCCGATAAACCCCTAAATATGCGGTATCTCGAATTATTTAGACTTTGTAACTCGAACAAAATGTTATTTCCCTACGAGGTATTGATAATACATATTTATACTCAATAACTCGAATTTCAAAAAGGAGATTCCATAAGTCATAGTCAGTAAAATATAATTGCGTCTTACTTGGAATTCCCTAAAATAATAGCAATAAAGTCCAAAATGAATGTTCGGGTTTGGGGCTTCTAATCTATTGTTTTTGTCTTGTACACGTGCAATGAATGAATACATTCATGAACTTTCTAAGTAACACAGCTGTGAACATTGTTTGTTCCTTGCACACAGGACACAATTACTTTTAGTGGAGCTTGTCCTTCAGTTTTATTTGGCTGTTAACTAACAAAAACATGAGTACAAAACGGAAACTAATATCTAATAATAGTATCTCAAAGTTCTTGTTAAGTCGAAAACTCGTTAACTCAAATTTTTTTGCATTATCCTTGACATTTGAGTTATTGAGATTCCACTATAGTTTTCTTAATTTTAACTGGTATTTTCTGAGTCGACTCAAGCAAAGTCAATCTGCACCCAGCATTCGTACTATTTGGATGTAAGAAGACCTGTGTCATTTTGCTTTATAAATAGAAAAATGTCAAATGAAAATATTCATAACAACGTAATGATAATCAAATGAAAAGGCACAATTATATATCTAATTATAAGATTTTCTATATTTTATGCACAGACACTACTTTTTAATAGGCACTGTTAGTACCTAACACACTACTGTCTATCATATTACTATATTACCTATTTATATTACAACTTTTTAGCTTTCGCAAGCATTTCAAATATTGAAAATGTAAAATAAAAGTCAATCTAGAAAATTGACAAAAGCATGTAGAAAGAGATGAAATACCAATACAAAAAATACCACAACACAGAAACATCTAAAGTAGTCACTAAAGTGTTAATGTAATTTGACACCAACCACACAAAAAATAGTTTTGGTGAATGTCACCAAAATAATATTTGTTAACATCGACTTTAGTTTTATGTCCAAAATTCTATATTTGACTTTCCCTATATGAGAAAACGATTTGCATAAGGCAATCTTTTCCTGTGATATAACTCATGCGTGTTATATCATTTCTAGGTTAAGCTTATATTTTCAACTTTGAGCGAACATCAGTTCGGTGTATGAAATGCACCAGGATGATGGAGAGCTATTTATTTTATATGGTGATACCGATAGGAGATATTAAGAAGTAGCAGGAAACGTAAAGGTGTCGCTGCAATAGTTCCAATATGGTTATTTCTTCAATAATAAAATAATTGTTGTAAATATTTATTTTATTACTTCATGTCACTAGCTTTATTCATATAAAAACTATACTGGCTCTGAAAGCATGTATTTTGAACATAAACTTAGCTGTCAAAACATTAATATTTTGAGGGATTGGATTTTAAACTTACTTAAAGATAGTTTAACTTAACACTATTTACTCATTAAACAGCCATTTAGATATTAAGCAATTTATGAATAGACTGTAGTGTAACTTAATCAATGTTTATGCATTTTAATGGCAACATTCTACTAAAAAAAGGTCTAAATATTGATTAAAAAAAAATAGATCAAGTCATTACATTTTATGTGGTATAAGCTTTTTAAATTATTATCAACAGTTCAAGGTATTTTGTTTATTTTTAACATGCATATTAATACATATTATACAAATCATACAGTAGAAAAGATTGATTACTTTTTCCAACTAAAATCACTGTTTATCACACTTTCACTTTGTTTTGTAATAATATACAGGTTTATAATTCCACCAGAAATATTTTGATACATCTTTCACTGTAAATAATGAAATATATTTGCTAAAATAGGATATTTAATCGAAGTGTACTTCAGACCGTGTCGACTAATAATATATTAATGAACAAGGCTTAAAAACTGTTTCCTGCTGCCCATGAAAACTCGCTATCCCAGAAGAATCACTAGTGTGTTACTGGCCTCTTAGGAGAAAATATAATACCTAATGAAGATGGATTGGACTGATGGTAGAGGGTGAAGGGGCGAAGGCCACCAAAGCTCTTTCACTAGAGGAAAAGAAGTAGCAGAATGTGCTACCTCACATTCATATTCTGTGAGTGTGGTATTTGTGATGCGATTTTGCTACAATAAAAAAATATTATTTCATTATACACATTTATAGTCTTTTACCACATTTTTAATGTATTATCATATTCCTGGTAGATAAATCAATGAATTTGCACATCTGTTTCAGTAAAAACCAACGAAATGTTACATCTCTCTACCATGGAAAATATATCTCTCAATTTTAAGTCAATGCATTTCTCAATTTATTTTATAAATTCACATTATGATTTAATGACTGCATTATAAATATTTTAGAAGAAGGAAAGTATAAAATTTCTTCATAAAACATTTAAACTTAAAGACTTAAAAGTATTTTAAGACTACATTTACAATGACTTAAATTATAGGGCTATTAAATTAAATACAAAAATATCTAAGTGGAGGTTAAACAATAAACAGCTGGCAGCAGGTGATAACCTTATCTCTCAAGGAAATACCTGCAATTTAACACTAGCGTTTTTTTTCTATAACTTTACGTTATAGAATTGCAAATTGATATTATTGTTGGAATTTCTTTTAGTTGAAGATCAACAAATAATATTAGGATTTTATCATCACTTAAGTCAAAGTACGAGAATTATGGAATTTTATTGCGAAACCGGCCGGCTAATTTAAAATAAGAACAAAACGGAAAAATAGAAATTTTCGAATGTAACCTAACGTACTTGATCATCTTCATACACAAATTTAGCTGGAATTTCTTTTCTCAAAATTTTCCCGAATATAGTATCGCCTCCTGGAGACGCAGACTGGGCAAGCTCAACTTCTCCACCCGCCATCTTTAATCTAAATCAGCAAGGGAATTTTAGAAAATATTGATCAATACATTAAATTTGTCAATCTGTGTCAATGCTTTTATCCTGTATTGCCGTTATACAAATATAAAAGTCCGCCTATATGGAAACAATTTTAAAAATCCGCTAGATGTCCCTATTCTATGAGTTTCGATCGGATTTAGGCTTGTTTTCTACTTGGTTGGCATAATTAATCAATAAGTCAAAAAACTGGTAATAAGCATAAAAAACAAAATTAAAAGAATTTTATAAAAAGACTGACAACTAATGTTAATGTATAAAAAATTATAATACGTAATTTTAATACTCTAGTATTAATAACTTTAAGTAAAACTTCAAAGCTAGTTAATTGTACCTAAAGAAAATTAAATAAAAATCATCCAAATTTTTATGTAAAATACCACCAGAAAGAAAAGTAGATTAAGGATTTACAGTTTCTTTTTGTAGTCCCTTGTTTATTTTATTTACAACATCGTCTACGATATTATAATTTAAATAATTCATGTTTTTAGTCATTTTATTTCCCGCAAGAAGAATAGCATTTTATGTTTTTTTAACTTATTAAATCTTTTTGTTTTATCTTTACAATCCCAAGTTTTATAATTTTTAATATCACCTCAACCACTATTTATAGCCGTTGCAGTAAATGGTATAACAGCAAAATTAAGCAAAAACAAATGTTAACAAAGGTGATATTTGATACATTGAATGCAAGAATGTCACAATAAAAATAAAAAAAATTGTACGTGAAGTCCCTTCGCGAGGAAGAAGTGAAATTTCGTAACGTGAAAATGAAAATAGGAACGGATAGAAATTGATTATTAGTGAACTCATATTATTTCTTTAAGACAAACTTGATTAACTTTGCTACGTTCTACCTATGTGTATCTTTTTTTTTCTCACCCTCTCGCGTTGGAATATTGGACGCTACTCGTTGCTAACGCTCGCGCTGGCATGTAACAGGTATATTACGCGCATGCATTCGAGTGCCACGCATTCACTCTAGCTCTGTCTCTTTCTATTCCTCCTCCCCAGGAACGATAAACGTTTAACGCAACCTTGTTGGAAGTCGCATTAAAAGTTTCACTTCAAAAATGACTTAAACATTTATATGTAAGTAGTTAATAAAGTACTTTACGATGTTTTGAGGTTGACAACGGTTTTGTGGAAGACGAAATAAATATGATTGGTTGCAGCGTTTCCAAGAGTAACCAAAAACTCTCTGCGTTTAGTTTTCATTTTAAATCAGGAACATTTTATATAAAAGAATTAGGTGCAGTACAATTATTTTTTTAGTAGTAAATGAATTAAGTAGATTGATAAGCTTTTGTTTGACGTTACATATTTATTTTCCTTTAATCAATTTTGAGAAATACTCATTTCATTTTAATAAAGTGTTCCTAATAATTTATAGTTCTTTGTTGATAAACTAATAAATTTCTTATCTACACATTTCATAAGCAATTACCAAGGCGGATTTAAACTTAATGCCACACCTAGGCGTTGTATAAAATGCCGCCCCAACACTGAAATTTTGCTTAAAATAATAGTTTTGATATCTTATTTTTAAACAGTTATCATAAATTATTTATTGCAGAAAGCTTATTATATATTATATACTTTCATAACATATTTTTTTGCAGTAAGGATTATAAATTTTGCACCAAGAGCGAATCATAATTGCATTACATTAATTTCTTTCACAAGCAAACATGCCTTATTTTTTGTATTATTCATTTTCTTTTTAAATTCATTGATTAACTATAGTTTATTTCCCGAAACGTCTAAGAATTACTCAAAAACATTTTTAATTTTTCAACAAAAACTACAAATTAAATTTTTTCGTTTATTTCAGAATATAAAAAAATGAAATATTATTGTTTTTAATCTTCAAGAAAGTACAATAACTAAATTATTTTCATTATTAATTTCAAGCAAAAGTGCCAATATCGTAATTTACAAAATTTCAATTTTACAAATAATACATGAATCATATTTCTGAAATTATTCATTAAAAAAAAGATGAGATAACAGAATCATTTCATTATATTGAGTAATTTTGATACCATCAAAAGATTTTTTTCACTTGCCAAATTTTGCCGCATTACAAAATTTGTCGCCTTGGGTTTAATCTCGATTGCCCCCAGTATAAATCCAACGCTAAATGTAGTGTGAGTACTTGCCAACTATTCACATTTAAAAATTATGTTTTTATTCTTGAATTAAAAATATATATTTAAAAAATTCTAATTTTTGTCTTTTTTATGCTATTTAATTTTTTTTTTACAGCTGTAGTATAAACCGATTAATGTTCTCAGTTGTATGATGATACCGTCACTATCACAATACATACATTCATATTCTGTATTTTGCAATAATCAAGTATGACCTTACTAAATACCCAAAATCTTCAGCTGGTTTTTAAAGTTGAAAATAAAGATAAATAATAATGTTTACGATATTTTTGATGTTATTTAATGGAGTATAATTTGTATCTCTCCAATTTTAATAAAAATAATAGCTTACTTTACGACGCGTATCATGTAATTAATACCTTATTTCGTCTCAAACGTTAGTTTTGCCGTATAATCATCAAAGTTTTACTGTTTTAAAATAATTATCCTAACCACGCCATAAGTTTTTACTAAGGCAATTATCAAAAACTGCAACGGCGCAAACATTTCTATCATATTCTCGATTTTGAGAGACCAACATCAATGTATTAAAATAAGTGCTATTTGTTGGTAACTGGATAATTCGTTTGTATCAGAATTGCATAAAGAACTAACTTTATGTGATTAAATTAAATAGCATTCAACATTTTAACAGGAATTGCAAAAAAAATTCTCTTAAACATTTAATTAAATTGATTAAATGTTATTAAATAATAAGTGTTCATTAAAGGTTAATAAAAATAAAATATCGTCTGGTTTACTAGATGTTTAACACTATTTATTTTATTTTAATCTTATTTTTTAATTTATTATTTATTTTAGATAATGGCATTGATTTAATTTCAAGGAATCGTATCCAAAAAATTAAAAAGTAATTGGAACGTCAAAACCTGTGGAAATTTGGGTAAACAATTAATGTGCTATTAAATCGTGGTCATTGATTTATGTGTTAAAGAAATAATTTTGCCTTTATAATTTACGTATATTTTAAATTTAGTATATTAGACCATTATTTCACTTTCCAATTAATGCAAGTAATTATTTATAAAACAAAAATTGTATGTATTTTTTATTTAGTGTCGAGATCAAGATTGTTTTGAAGCATAATAATGTCTGATAATCGCGTAATTACTTCGATATTTGAAGAATTCCAGAAAAATTTAGACCAAGAACAGGAGTTGCGCGAGGTAATAAACTGGTTTAATTAATATTTAATGTTAAATTCATGACATTGTTTCATATTAAGGTTATGTTTGCGTGCATATTTTTATGAAAACGGTTGCCAACAGACTATACGCAGTACCTGCAAAGAAATAGATCAATTGTCTCGAGAGGTCTTGACCGTACTACAAGTCATACACAACAATGAACCTGCTAGTGAGTATTGTCAAACTAGTTATACTATTTATTAAAACTTGTATATTACTATTTTAATGATGATTCAGTTTCACCTTTATACTACACTAGATTTTGCCCGTGGCTTCGTCGCGTGGTCACATTATACACACAGACATATAACACACAATTCCTCATTTTCTATATCAAGTAATCTTGCTATCATTAATAATCCGATCCCGTTATGGATTAAAGTTTCGATTTCACAGTTATTTTCGATTTGATCACATTCTCTATTTTAACCTGTGCCTCTCTTTTTTTTTTTCGACCACTATCGATTACGATATCAATCCCGATTTCGATATTGATTCTGGTTTTTGTTAATTATTGCACAGAAACTAATTAATGGGAGGTATAAAATATCTTGCGTATAATGTAGAAAATATTGTATTTGTGTATTAAGTTTCATCTAAATCTGTCCCGCCATTTATGCATAATTAAGTTACAAATAACCGAACATCGACACAAAGTATCACATTTTTAACGTTTTAATAATAGGATATAATACTGAAAAAGACGCAATATAAAACCTATAAATTCATTTTCATTTATTATGACTTTCTTATTATTAATCATATAATTACACTCAGATTATTGACATTGTTTTACTTTCGTTTGTTTTTTCACCCTCTCACACCGTGTCTTACTCTTCCGCCTCCCTATCTATCCTTATCGCCTTCTCTAACACCGCTCCTTCTCTAAACAAAGCAAACAATAAGCATGATCGACAAAATAATAATAAAATGAATGACCTTAAAATTTTCTAGTTATGAGGAGTTGTACAGATAAATATGATGAAAAAATTGTGTGATCTAGTAATACACTAAAGTTTACTAAAATCAATTTAACTATTGTTGAGCTATAAAAAAACACAAACTAACAAACAGTCATAAACAAAAAGTAGCTTATGTCCATAACCCAGTGTGAAACTGTTTGTCATTCAAATCAGTATAGCGGTTTAGAGGTGATGACATAGCAGACAGACAGACAGAGACACTTTTACACATAGCTTATACATTATAAAATAGTATACTCTATTGATATGTTTAAGTTCATTAACATTATATTAACTATTGTTGAGCTATGAAAAAAGATATAAACGAACAGACATACATACATACTTAAATTAGGCTATGTCCTTTCCCGGGATTCAAACTATTTCCATATCTATTTTCATCTAAATCGGTTGAGCGGTTTAAGCTGCTAAGGTAACAGACACACTTTCACATTTATAATATTAGTATGGATTTGTGTATTTATAATATATATATATATATATATATATATATATATATATATAATAGTAGTTTTTGCACTATTAGTGAAATAATTATTTTATTTCAATTTCTAATATTATTGTATTATTAATAGTACAGTGTTCCTTTTAAAAACATGGTAATTTTTTCATAGTTGAATTGTATTATTTATTCTAATATTTAACCTTGAACATGCGTAATTATTGCTACATAACATAGGTGTTTAGTTTTAGAAGAAGAATTGTGATCAATAAATTTATAAAAAATGAATTTTTCCATACAAACTTTCTGTGTGTGATTTAAAACATTGTTCTAAAGAAACTTTCTACAACACTAAAAAAAATGTATTTTTTTTATTTCAGTACCGCAGGCTTGTCAGAAAGCACGCGATATATTTGAAAAAGTCCGAGATGGCTATTCTAAACTCAAAGAAGCTGTTCCAGACCATGAATATTACAAGTATGCCATATCATATATTTTATTAGTTTGTTGGTATGGTTTGGGTCAAATTTTGATAGATATTTATTTTATTATATTTATTTATGAGTTCACACTTATTTCCCACGAGGGTAGAGAGAGACCACAGATCTCAACATAATTGAAATAACTTTTCATGTTTCATTGATATACATCAAATTTTTCATTTAAATTCTTCAGTTTCAGGTGCTTAAAATTTGGCAATTCTCAATATTACCATTTTATATCTTTGAATTAAGTACTACATTTGTTACATTGAATGTAAAAATATTGTAGGAAATATGTTTTTACAATAAATTTTTTTTTACTTGATTTAGTGTTGTGTCAACTAAGAAGTGATAATGCTCATAATACTTAAACCTCAAGTTGTTAATTTGAATTCTCATGTTGGAAATGGGCTTCATTACTGTTATTTGATAGACAATTTGATAGACTTTTTGCATGTGGCCGCTAGTTTTACAAGTCGTAAAAATTTTGCAAAAATAGGTTGTAAGCCCCTATGTAAATATTGCATTTTATTAATTCCTATTCCAAAAAGTTTTATGTTCATTTTAAAATCTACATATAAATACCTATCTGTCACTTTATCTTTATGTAAAATAATAATTTATGCAGTTTGAATAACTGATCTCATCGTAAGAATAGGTAATATAATATATAACAGAAGAAATTTGTGTGCAGGTACCAGGACCACTGGCGATTCATGACACAGCGCCTCTGTTTTCTGATCTCTCTCACCATATGGTTGGAAAAGGGTATTCTGGTGACACATGAAACAGTAGCAGAGGTACTCGGAGGTAGATATTTCCAGAAATTCTAAAAAAATGTGTTGATTCACAAGATCTACAACAACTTGCACCATCAATTGTAAATTAATTCTTAGAAGGATGTCGTCTAATTACAGTCTCAGGTGTATTGTATCAGGAACGTTGCTTCTCTATCTAGTACTATATTGAATGTTTTATAGGTCTGACTAGGGTAGTTATCCTGCTATCCCATGTTAATCAACTTTTTGATAGTTCTCTTTCTGTCTTCTACATTATCCTTGGCAATAAAGTGACAGTACAAATCCTTTTCTGAGAATCACTTTGATGATCGTTCAGAACAACATGCTTGTATAGAACAAAAGATGTGTTACGTTTGTCAAAATTATCTTGTGCATGAAGATATCTCTATTTGTTTAATCTTTAGACTGGTGAATTTCTGATGGATTTTTATGTCTGGCGTGTTGTAAGTAAACCAGATAAGAAAAGTAGTTGGAATTTTAAACATAGACTAATAGTCATCACGTATAGTTGAAGGTTATGAACTACATATTTAAACAATTATTCTGTTAATATGAATTAAAAATATCAAAAAAATGCACTATTGTCATTATTTACTTTTTAGTATTTAATTTGTATATTAGGTCGGGTAAAAGTATTTTTATATTTTATAAGTAAAATGTTGTAATAAATTCTCTTTGCTTGTGCAGTTTGTATCTGGCTAGTTTTGATACCATTAAATAGTTAACATTTTAAAAATAAGAAAAATAAAATGTAGAAATGGTGTCTGCCTTTTTCTATGGTTTTTCTGTCCACCAAAATGAGTAAATCTAAGGTAAAAATTGATACATTTTGAAGTTTTATTATAAAAAAAAAGAAAAATATAACACAAGCGAAAGCAAGCAAAAATTTTGATGTTTATGGACTTAATGTAGTGTCAGTAAGAGTAGCACAAAACTAGTTCAAACGTTTTCATTCCAGTATTTTTTATGGCAAAAATGAACCTCATTTTGGTCGACCTGTTATGATTAAGTCAATGCCATTTTGGAAAAAGTATAGCAAAATTGGTATATTATTTCCTACAACATAGCTGAAGAGTTGGGGATTAAGCACAAAACAGTTTTGAACTGTTTGTAAAAAGCTGGATATATAAAAAAGTTCGATACTTCGGTCCCGCATGAGATTGAACGAGATTAGTAAATAATGTACTCATTTATAATTCTCTATTTAAAAGTAATGAAACTGATCTGTTTTTGAAAAAAAATATCTTTGATGATAAAAAATGTAATACTTTACGACAAGAATGTGTGAAAAAGATCATGGTCAAAAGGCAAGCAAGCTCCACAGACTACAGTGAAAGCCGAATTAACTCACAATAAGTTGATGCTATGTGTGTCATGGAATTAGAAGGACATTATTCATTATGAGCTTTTACCACCAGAAAAACCAACAATTCTGATATATACTGCCAACAGCTGATAAGACTCGATGATAAGACAAAAAGTAGAAAAAAACAGTCAGAATTGATCAATAGAAAGGGTGCATCCACCATATAGCCCTGATTTTGCATCCTCAGAGCTTTACCTGATTTGGACTCTTCAGAATTCTTTAGGTAGTTTTTGGTTAACATCGAGAAAAGACTGTCAAAACTACTTGTCGCAGTTTTTTTATCAGAAGTCCCGAAATTCCTATAGCGATGGGATTATGTCACTACCTACAAAATGGCAACAAGTTGTTGAACAAAATGGCTCATATATATTATAATGAAATGAAAACAAAATGTGATGAAAAATTATCTTGAATTTGTATATAATAAACTTTTCCCCTAACTTTATGTGTTTGGTAATAATTTTTTTTTACTGTAATACAATAAAATTTCTTAAGCACAAGTTGATTTACTATATTAATGACATCTATTTTGTCTTCAATTCTAGGAATCCTATATTTTAATAACACAATTTTGTTAGCCGGTTATTGCATCAAATTTGTATCACTCCAATGAATGGAAAAGACCGATGGATTCTGCACTTTAAGCTCTCCATACTGGTTTAGTGCAAGTTGAGTGGCTGTGGAGCATTGATGTCATTAAAATGGTGATGACATTCGGGATCATTGACTTAAGTTGAATGTCATCGTTCAATTCAACTATGATTGATATTTGAATCTGGTATTTAATATTCAAAGGCAATGCATTGGCTATTCCTCCACTCAGACATCAATCAGTCTGTTGTTGAAAGTCAACGGCCCGTAAACGAAAGTACATATGAATATTTATTTATCACCAGTGTCGGCCGTAGAACAAAGGCTCGGATTCCATTTGGACATAGAAGATTATCTGGTGGGGTTGCTGCAGATGTGTTCTGAAGTGGTGAGTGTTACTTGTGAAATTAATTACAATAAACTAGTGATTACGACGGGTCTCTTACAGTATTTGGGGCTATAAAATGACGAACCGTCTAATTCTAAAGCTTAACACTATTGTGATGAGACCCTGTGTTAAAATAATATTATATCTATTTTGTTTATGAAAATCTTAAAAATGGTATAACTATTGTTTGTTATTGATTGTATCTCAGATGAGGTTGATGTGTTTCCATAATTTACTAACTCAAATATTTCCATGATGATTGATGAGGTACAATCATTAAATCTGAAAAGACAATAAAAGATAGTCATATCAAAAGTCATATTTGTAGGTTGTCTTTAAATTATTTATGCAACTTGGGACATTTTAAGTATTTTCGCAACATATAAACACTCTGTTGATATACGTCTATGTGTATATACAGTCCCGATTGGCAGTAAACTCGGTGACAAGAGGAGACTACAGCACACCGCAGCAGATCTCCAAGTTTGTGATGGAACTGAACGCTGGCTTCAGGTGTGTAGAAATGGATTTATGTGATGTATTATTCAATTTTTTTTAACCCTGATTCATAGTTTTCATTAGGGTCTATAACTTAATGTGCCCATCCGGTTTGTAAATCTCTTTATATGGATAGACAATTTTGGTCCGCTATTAAAAAATGTGTGGAAATAAAGCAATAGTTTCAGTGAAATGGCACTTAAGTTTTCAATAAACCACCAAAAGGTAAATTATCAAAGATTTAGTACACACACACACAAAGATTGAACATCCATCACATTAGAGCCAAGGAGCCGAGGAGGGGGGCCAATATTTTAGTTATTAGAAATAACTGTTTTGAAATATAACAGCCATTATCTTATAACATTGAAAATGTGTTTAAAACAGTATTTATAATTTGAATGTATAATACTACTTTTCTTTGTGTTTATTTTTCTCTTTTTTCATTTATGATAATGAAATCTTTATTTCGACAATTGATGCAAGTCAACTGTTAATTGTGGTAGTCTTTACAAAGGAACAGATGTTCAATTTGAGAAACCTTAAAAGTGATTTTGATATTTAATAAGACTGAAAAATTCTTTCATCATGAGGAAGGAGTTCCTAAATTTTTTTTTTAAAACTGTCTTCCAAGCAAGTAGTAAATTCGTACGATGATGTATTTCAACCATTATGTATGACTTATGAAGTAAAGATACCTTTGAATTTCTATTGATAGTTCACTTGTGTAATACTCGAACGCTTCCAATATATCGTTTTAGATATATGAAGTCTACCGCTGGATATGAGCTTCCTCTCTAGATTCCCATGGCATATGGTCCTGGGCTACCTATAACCAATAGTGGCCTACAATCCTGACCAGGTTGTCGGTCCACTAACGAAAGGTCACTCAACGCTGCAAAGTCCAATTTGTGATGGCCACTCTAAAACTTTTTGCCCAGATGTTATCAGTATTATGAGCAATGTAACCTGACCATTACCATTCCAATGTACTGGTTCTGTGTGCTATGTCGCTCACTCTGATTCTTCTGCGATTTCCTTGTTTTGGATTTTTCTATTCAAAGGAGCTCCAAGCACGGTTTTTTTCCCCCGCACATTGAGTGTCAGATTGTTTATAAGATCGACAGTAAGGGACCACATATGAAATCCATATATCCTCAAAGTGTAGTGTCCAAAACCTGTGATTATTTAAATTCGTCACCTGATTTGATCCATGCAAAGTTTGATGTCTATATCATTATTTTATGAAGCACACTGGAGTTTCTTTTCCATTAAAGACTAAGATTTGTTTTGAACATGAGGATGTTAAATGGTTTTTAAAATTGGTTTAATTTTTTATATTAGGTAGGTTTATTGGTTGCTAGCTTTGTAGTTTAGATTAGAAAGAGTATGTAGTTAAGATCGTGAAGGTTAATTATTAACCTTTACAATCTTAACTAATCTACCTATATAAAAAATAAAATTGGTCAAGAAATTGTCGGAATATGTTCATTATAGAGTTCCGAAGCCATTATTACAAAGAAATGTACTACAGATGAAAGAAGTACATTGTTATACTTTTTCCTTATTTCCCCGCACAGAATAGTTATAAGCGCTTTAGTCGCCTATAACTAAAAAAAAGGTAGGTGTATCAACTATTACTGTTAAACTAATGCAAAGTAAAGAGCATTGGCAGAAGAGTGTATCTTCATGCCACTTACGTCCTTTTGTTGAGAAGTGCAGGTTTTCGGCAATAACTCAAAAACAGAAGTGTTTGTTAAGCGTTGTCTTTGTTATTTTATTTATATTTTTTGGACATATGGTTTAGAAAATAGAGGGGGGCACACAATTTCTCCAACTTTCGGAGCAATTATTTCCTAACTTATTGACATGTTATTATTCACATTCACATTTAAAGTGTTTTTAAAAGAATTGTCGAAATATGTGCCACTCATTGCTGTTTGCCGAATTTGTATAGTATTGAATGCCCCCTTAGAAATATTTATTCTTGATAATTAATTACCAAATTAAGTAGCGGCTCAGACAAGACACCTACACTATAAATTTCGCATATATGTCTTGTAATTTTTGAATAAAATGCCTATGGCATATGGACAGACGGACTGACATGATGAAACTATAAGGGTTCAGTTTTTCCCATTTTCGCTTGGTAGCCTATAAAAGGCATTATAGAAAATTATTTTATTTTTATATTATTTTAAGTTAAGATGTATTTTCAATCAAAGCTTTTTTATATTATTATAATTAATAATTTCAAAGAACGCACATTTATTACTTAAATTTAGCATAGACATATTTATTTCAGTAAAATTAAAATTGAAATGTTATTGTTTGAAATTTTCTCAATTAATTATTACCTGACACGCTAATGTCATTTAATGTTTAGTATGAATGTTGTAGTTACACATGCTCAACTATGGAAAATTACACTAGTTCATTATATTCCATTAATTCACTCACAGTTCATTAATTTGCTATATATTACCTATTTCATTACCGGAAATACCATCGGCATTTATGAAGTTAAGACCGTTTAATGGGCAACTTTTCATTTTTCAGATTGTTAAATTTGAAAAATGACCACCTAAGAAAACGTTTCGACGCTTTGAAATATGATGTAAAGAAAATAGAAGAGGTGGTATACGACCTTAGTATCAGGGGCCTTCTACCGGCGAGCGGCAACGCGGACGCAGCTTCCATGTCTACGGAATAAGTGTATTAGTGTAGCACTGTGATTGTTTTATGGCACTGAATAGCCGCAACTTCCAATTTAGAGGTTTAAACAGTGAAACCTCTTACAATTGTAATTGGCCCTATGGCCGATTTGCAATGAGTCAGCATTGTTAAAATAGTATATCATCTTATGAACTTGTTTTAAGTTGATGGGAGAAATCGAACATTACATTTCTGAAAGAGCAATTTGATTGTTCATCATTTGTTCTTAATTGTTTGATCAAATTTAATAACATTATTTTCAATTATATTGTAAACTTTTTTTTATATATATACTAATTTGCACATGTGATCTTTTGATTTGTATCACCTGTGAACATATTTTATCACCAAAAGCATATGAACTTAAAAAAAAAATTCATATTAAGGTGATTCAAAATGACTACAAAAAACTAACGTGTAGAGAGATGATGCTGTTTGGATCTGTTACAGAAAAATATTTAATTTTGTCCTAAATGCTAATTTGCGGTCAGACAAGTCCAGTTTTACATAAAGCTGTTTCTTAGTTTTACACATAAAAGCACAATTTATTCTAAAATTATTGTATAATTCAAATAATATACCAAAATTTTATTTGTTTTCAGACCTTTTGATTTTGTGCTACTAAACACAAATAATACACATGTCCATTACTACAATTGGAAAACTTTTCAGAAAAGAGTGACTACACGCGTATGCGTGAAGCTTAGTAGGATGTGGCATAAGTATGGCCTATGCTACACCCTTTTAGATTGCGACAAATTAGTTGGAAAAAATAATTTATGAGAGTACTGCATAACCAGATGCCCAAAATTTTGTTTATTTGTCAATATGGTCAAAGTATATGTAAAAAAATATTGTTTGATGATTCTTCAATCATGGAACACCAAAAGTTTTTGAATCTGAAGAATATTACTTACCATTTTCAATTTTCCGACAGCACATAGCGTATGGCCTTCACAAATTAGTCTGGAAAAAAAATATATTTACTTCATTTATAAAACTGACTAAAATGTAATAAATAATCTCTCTACGCGTTACAACAGAATAAAATCACATATCTATTTCACATATTCCTAACTTTTTACAGATTGTTCTGATAATATATCATTGTAAATTTTTAATAGTTTTTTAAATATTTCTAATACTTGAAACTAAGATAGTGATGTCAGAAATCAGTGTACAGGTCTGATATCACTATTAGTCAAAGGTAAACAAATAAACAAAGACAGTCTTCAGGTTTCGATGCCGTTTTGTACATAGTAAAGGATAATACCGCCATACTGTCTTTTTTAAGCATATACAATCTGTAAAGCCCAAAGTGGCAACACCAGATCAAATAATGCGGAAGCTGTTGTGATTGCGGACATCCTTTTCACACCTATATGATTACTACGCTGTTACATGAGTCATTTCTTTCACTCTTTATTTGTACATATCTCAAAAGAAATTTGTGTTAATATTACAGCTATCAATTTTGGTAAACAAATAATAATTTACAGTCGCATATAAGCGTTTATAGACGCAATAAATTAATTTCTGTGTGCATTCACACAGACATAAATACTGCCAGTTTTTGAAGGGTTCTTAAATTAAATTTAAAATAACCAAGCAATCCTATTTCTTAAATATTGCTGATTTTTCAAGGGTTTTAAAATTAAATACAAAAATAGCTAAGCGATCTTATTTCTCTGAAATCACGTAACGAAATTCATATTTTTTTGTCATGTTTTTTAATGTTAATTGTGGATTTATCTTTATTGTAATAACAAAACGCACGACGTAATAAATTTGTATGAAATCGACGCGTTTTGTTTACCTGTAAATACCTCATATTTATTGGCATTGAAACACATAAACTTAAATTAAAAATGCAAAGTACGTCAAACAAACGTTATTTTGTATGTTAAAATTGATATGTTTTTTAATATATAAATTCATTTATATATTAATTAATATCCGACCAAATTCGAGTCGGATTCACAGGAAAAGTTCTGTACCATCTGTATATGACTTTTTAAAAATAATTAATGGTAAACAAGAATAAATATTAAGATTAAACAAAAAACGCCGATAAAACACGTTTCTTGTATGTAGACCCCTTTTCATTTATAATTTTATTTGTATTATTTGTTTTTATAGCATCTTTAGCAATACACAGTGTGAACATTTCAAGCATTTACTTATTGCGATCAGGAAAATCGAGCAAAAAATCGGCAAAAATAGTCTAATAACTTGATCAAACCATTAAGAAAAATGATAAACAATAATTTTCCTGCCAACTTAAGATGTGTCTATGGTCTTATAGTACTGATTATTTAAGACTCATACGAGAAACACCATGTTACTTTCAATATGCAGAGCATTTGTTTTATTGGTATACTACTTATGTCAACTTTTGGTACTGCGCAATCGCGGCTGTTATTGATTTGGAGAAATTAGCATGCAATAAAGTATGTGCATTATTAAAATAGGTTAGCTGGTCAGCTTCGGTCATTGGAAGTCCAGTGTCTGATGTAAGCTTCTTCTTAAAATAAGTAGTGTTCAAGGAATTGATTATTTGAAATTGTCACTAAATGCGAGATATTGTTTGTGAGAATTTTCTCCGGCTAGTTTATAATATGCCTGTGTGTTATTGAATTTATACTCCTTGTGGTGAGTTGGTGAAAGTTGAGAGTGAAATGAGATGTTTAATGAAATATAGCACTGAGCAACGTTATTGTACGGCACATCGAAAATACTCAGCCATGAAAATTGATTATTGAGTGTTACCATCGTCTAGTATTTTTTGTAGTTGTACATTGTATATTTTGAATACAACAATTGCAATAAAACAACTAGCATTCAAATTATAATATTAGGAAAAAATGTGGGTAGACATACAAATGGTGCAGAATTACCAAGCTACATCATGATTCACCTTTATCAACTGTCAACTATGTCAATCGATGTTATTTTTTTTTTTAAACTGAATCCTTATTAAGGGCCGTTCACAAACTGCGTCACCCTAAATTTCGCCATTTCTTACCCCTCTCAACCCCGTCACGCTGCGTCACATTCTTTACGACCCCCCTATAAATATTATATCACGAAAGCTAACCCCTCTGTTAACCCTGGTGAAAAGTTCGTTTCGATTAATAGTATAATAAATATTAATATTTTAAAATATTTATTATATTAATAATATAATTTAAATAAAGCAATAAATATTTAAAAAAACAAGCAAATAATTTTGCGACTTCATTAGACTTGGTATGTAGCTGCATTGAGTTATTGTAACGACAATGTATACATTAAAATACTTATATATTTACACATTCAAGACGAATGACTTTCTCGTTACATTTTCTTAGACCGCCATCTCCCCTTGTCACATTAAAAGATCCCCCAAACCCGGTTTGCGAACGTATTTCATGAATGGGCCCCTTATAAATATTTTTCTACACTGAAGATACTAAAATAAAATTTCTTGTATTTTTCGCAACATACTACTACGTTTTAGTATTTCTTGACAAGATATAGATGAGTGGAAGACCTAGCACAGAATTCAAATTCAAAATATCTTTATTTCGTAAGTTATAACACTTAAAATACATCATAACATTTAAAGGATTTGCAGTTTTTTTAATATTTACCACATTTTTAATTACCACTTGTTCGTTAGGCAGTTAACTCTCAAAAAGGACGGGCAAGAAACACGAGGATAGCTCTTTTCAAACCAAAATTATATAAAAATACAACCATGTAATAAAACTATTGCAAGAAAAACAAATCTGCAGGAAGTCGAGTTGGATATATTCATTTATCCTCAATATTATATAATACCCTTTTTTGCAGTGTTCCTTTCATTAATTTTAATATTAAAATATTAATTTTAAGTTTATATAAGTGCAAATTTTTTAAGTCCTCAGGAATCTTATTGAACATATTGGACATGTAATGAAACAACTCCTCTAATATGTAGGGGAAACGCTCTTCCGACAAAACTTTCAACACTGTTGATGATAAGGGGCCACATCCAAATTACGTCACATAAATTAATAGGTTTTTGAACCCCCCTCCCGTCCTTGTCACAGGTGGTCACATGTAAATGAAAACAGCGATTTTTACAAGTTTTTTTTTGTTCAAAATACTTTAAATATTGGACTGAACAAAAGACATAAACCCTTTTCGTTTTCGTATTTCGGATGTGACGTCACAAAGCTTTTGACCTGCTCCTTGTCGCGCGTTGTCACAATTCGTTGACCCCCTAACCTTCCTGCCGTTTGACGTAATTTATGGTTGGCCCCTAATTAAATAGCTTACTTATGCTAACTTCCGTATTAGGCTGCAAAGATATAAAGACTGGATGGTACGAAATTTACATGTGTACAGCTTTCTATATAGCTAACCTTTATAACTCGTTTTCTTATTGAACATGTAGAAATTGATATGTTTATTTAACATTGATTTTTAATTTTGTAAATATTTTACTTATTCATCGTCCTTTCATATATATGTATATAAAGTACATAGGATATAATATTTTTATTGGTTTAATGTTTAAATTTACAGTACCCTAATGTTTTAGTACGTCTATGATTTGAGTCATCAGCATGACCGACTTATTATGTGTTTGAATTATTAGAATAGTATATGACCTTATGGTATTGAATGAGTGTAACTAGACTGTTATGGCCCTATGATTCTTAGGCATGTTATTTTGGGAAAAGTTACCATCAATTGGATACATATTGGTGTGTAATTAGAAATGAATATCACCATGATTTGGTATGACCAGGTTTCTGAATCTTCATGGCTACAACCATAAATACAATTACAATGGGCGACAGTTGCTGTAAATATACAATATATTTTAAGTAACACGAGGAAAAGTCTAGAAAGGCATTTGAGAGATCTCATTATGTTTATAAAATAAAACATTTGAGTTAAAAATAGAAATGAAACTTTATGATTACCACCGTTTGAGAGGTGTTACAGTCAACATTCAACTGATTAACATAAGTAAATGTAATAATACATTTGTTACAATTAACAACATTTTATATTAATAACTCAACGGGCAGCAATGTTAGAAAAATTAGAAAAATTGTGCAGATGGAAGATGCAAATTGAATTCGGCCATGCAAAAAGACTATGAAAAGAGGTTATTCATGTCATAGACAACTAGATCTGATATTCCGCCCAACCGCATTTTGTGGCTCCGGAACTTGTGCTCTACGAGTTACTCGCTATCAAGTGACATAAATGGGTCAACACTGAAGATATGTTAATATTAAACCATGGTGCTAATTTAATATAGGTCCGCCGCAACCACTTTTTTCAATCAATTGTTATTTGATGATTGATAACAATAAATATTTGGCCGTCCCCGAGGTTCATTGAGGAAGCAATAAAAAATGTTTTTCAAATTTAATACTAGTAACATATTAATGGATATTTTAAGTCAACACTAATGAGTTCATAATTATTATCAAAAGGTTGTATATTATTTTAATCATGGTAATGTGACTAGTATAATTTTATTATTATTTAGATGATAAGTACAAAATGATAATTAAAAATTAAAGACTTTGTTCTTGTGGCATACTTTTTTATTAAATTTATTTAGTGTATTAGAATTTCACCTGCAGCATGCAGGAAGCAACCCCTCTAATCTGCTCTTTCGCTACAAATCTTCCTCCAACAAATTGAATATTTATGCGAGAGGATAACGGAAATCAAACACCTTAAGAAGTCTTAAAAAAATTGTCTAAACCGCCAATACAATTAGTATATAATTCCTACATAAGTTTCGTGCCAATTTAGTACATCATCAGGAAATATTAAACAATCATATCCACAAGTCTGCTAGGAGTATTAAAATCACTAATAGATGTCCCTCCAACATGCGACCAACGTCATCCAATGCCAGTACATCACAGGGTGACTGAAGCCCATCAGCAGTTACAGGCAGCCCACCGATAGCCATGCTTGTCAATACAGTCACAATAACCAACACCAGTCATCATCTAAACCAGGTATGGGTAACCTTTGACATGTGGGCCAAACTTTAGTATGCAAATACGTTCGTGGGCCGCATTCAATACTGCATTTTAAAGTAGTGTTCATAATTTTTAGCGATAGATATCAGACATGAAATAATACGACAATGTTATTATAATACAATTTAATAAAATAACAAAATGAAATGAAAAAAATAGGTACATTATAATTAAATCGTTAAATTTGAAATTACTACAAACTACGAAAGTTAAATAGCGACACCGAAATCGATGAGACACTTGAGCTTGAATTTGGGAAACTAATCCATCGATGTTTGGATTAATTCTATTAATTCTAAAAAAGACATAAAGAATTTTCCAAATTATTGTCAGTCAGCCTTGTAAGATGTTTTGATTTATTAACTTTCAGCATTGAAAAGAACTGTTCGCATTTGTAAGTACTGCCAAACGCACAAATTAATCTTCTTGCTAATTTTCTAAGCTGCGGAAAATGGTCTTTTTCGAGGTATTTTTTGTAGAAATCGCACAACTCCAAGGTTAGATTTTAGGAATGAGTTTTCTCGAATCGCTATCAATCCATTTGCAAGTGTATTAGAGCATTTCCAAATTTACGATAAGGTTTTGGATTTTGTCTTTATTTGTTCTGTCAGTGAGTTCAGTATAGGATGCTTAGTTGAGTAATGCCTCTTTATATTGAATTCTTTCATCACTGAAATGGATTCATTACACAGCAAACAAATAGGCTTACCATTGTGCAAGATAAAAATGGACTGAAAAATTTTCAGTCCATTTTTGTTGAAACTGCCGACCCCCTGCATCTACTTTTCGGGTTGAGACCGGGACTAGGGACCGGATCCAAGAGTAGCAACGGGATAAGAATGAGAGCCGAGCAGAGAGTGGCAACAAAATCGATTAATATGAAGTATTAAGGAGTAGATTGCGTCTATGCAAGCGAAGCGGCGGAAAAAAGCTAGTAATTAATAAAATTATGTTTATTTAAAAAATAATAAATGGACGTATTGTGAATTTTTTTAAAGCAAGAGGAAAAAAAGAAAATTTTGTGATGTCATTAGTGAGTAGTTTGTCATGTCCTGAAACTACAACAATATAAAAACTCCTATATCTATGATTATAGTGTCCCATGGAGACTATTACGAGGGCTCCTATATATGTATCTGAACTGGCCACAAATAGAACAATATTTAAAAACGAATTTACAACATTTAAAAATGGAACTCCTTGGCTGTAGAATACACTTTGTTTCATGTAACTGTCAATTGTTGATTATTGTGGCGTCATTTTGAAAATTACTTGTCCATGACCATAGATTTAACTCGTTAAAATTTTAGTGCGATGATTTATTACCATTTTCGGCGCGAGCTAACTCAAAAACAGTGCATCGATCAACTCACTTCGGCTTTTGGGGATGAAACACCATCGAAAACCACAGTGTATCACTGGTTTAGTGAGTTTAGTCGTGGGTGGTCTATGCTCACGGACAAATTTAAAGAAGGTCGCCCTAAATCGGTTGTTGTACCAGAAAATACTGATGCTGTGCGAGAATTAATGACACAAGATCGTCATATTACATAGCGCGAGATATGCCCAGGCGAATGCGGCGATACAATGCGCTGAAAACGGTAACATGAGGTGTTCGCCGATCAGGGAATGGTCGCAAATACTCACAGCCGGCAGCAGCAGTCTCCGTTACAATATCCGTATAAGAATATTACATTGCCATACTCTTCATTTGTAAAGGTTTGCCGGGGCTGATAACCTCGGTTACGTCGCGATGGGTCTTCTGCGTTTGCCATGATGAAATGATTCGTCGAAACGACGAACGAGAAATCACAGAAATCGGACGTTGAAATAGCCAGTAAACAAAACTCGTGCGTGTGCGCATGCAAAGTATTTGAAACGAATTAACATAATAAACCTAACAAGGCCAATCCTGCCTCACTCACTCCCTTATTAAGCTTAACTCGGCCCGGCCCGATGACGTATGAACATTTCTGAAGCGCTCGAAGCAGGAGACGGGTAAAACGTGATCCCAAAATTGGTGTCTTATTCTTTGATAGATTTTTTTGTTAACATGTACTTAAGCTATTCCCAATTGTAATATCTCATTTAAAAGGTATATAAATGAAGATGTTTTTGAAATGTTTTGCACATTTAATTCCTTGGATTTTTTTTTCTAATAATGCTGTTTATTTCCGATAGGGGTGAGTAAAACTTAATAGATTACAATAAAAGTGCATTTTATTAAGTGCATATGGATTTTTGCCACCTTTTTATTATTTATTATGAATAGTTAGAATATCTCCTAATGGAAAACCACTAAAAATTAGACTTAAAACTCAAAGTTTTTTTTATATCAGTTTTTAATTTGACCAAATCGTATTTTAATTAAAAAATATGAAATCTCGCCTACTAGCTCAGTAACTGTTGAGTTATGGACGCAATGTTATATAAACAAATTGATTGTCTGTATATATATATATACAGGGTGTCTTGTATATATATATATATATATATTATCGAATATATAGAAAATAATAATATCTATATATATATATATATATATATATATATATATATATATATATATATATATATATATATATATATATATATATTATTATTCTCAATAAGAGAATAACACTTGTTGAATGATCAAGACATCTGTTACGTATGAAGCGGTCAAATATTTCTGAGAAAGGCTCTGAAGCATTGAGAGAGTTTGATAGAATCATGTGTATAATAAAAATATGAAGTCTCCGGCAGTGGGACTTATCCGACGTCGGCTTTTGGAGTAAAGACGAATCGCATCAGCCCAGTGATGAGACTAAATACGTTGCAATGTTACGGTGACTTACGAATTTAGAATAAATTCATGTAATATTAACAATTAGTTTCAAATCTCTTCACTACGTTGGTAGAGCTTAGAACAGCTTCAGCTGCGGTTGACGCGGTCAGAGTGCGGCAGCGGCCAGCGACGCCACGGAACATAGAGAGACCCAGACACACTCATCACTAAAAAAAATGTTAGATGGCAAGGGCTATCATACCGCGTCTGAACATGTCAATGGACAAAACCCATGGGATTGGACTGCTCGGCTATCAGGTTGCTTCATGTTATTTCTAAGTGTTGTACTTATTAATTATTCAGTACTTGGTATCGGTGAGCAAAAGGATACAATCCTTAAGTTTCTTGCCCGTTCCTGTCAAGGTGAATTAGCATTCGAAATGGATGGTAATGTTAATGTTGAAGATAATTCGTTAATAACTTGTTTTAAATGTAATTGTATTACCTAAGAAATAAAGGTATATTTTTACACACACACACACACACACACACACACACACACACACACACGCACTCATGCAAAGGCGCACGCGCGCTCACACGAACACACACGCGCACACGTATACGCACGCACGCACGCACACACACAATTTGGTTTTATTGTCAGAATGAAAAAACATAAGTTAGCTATTAAATATTTAGATAAGAGAAAATGAAAAAGGTAGAAAAATAATAGAAATGGGATGTGAAGTTATGAATAAATAACACTCTTTATCATTTTATTTACAGAACATTAATACGATACTTAAACAAATTCCTTACAACTAGTCTAATATACATACAGGATATTTTCAGCTACATCTTAAATAAAACTACACTAAGCGTTTGTAGCTAAACATAAATAAAAAATATCAAATAGGGATACAGGAAAACTATTAAATAAACATTTCAAAGGTGTGTCAAAAGTATGGTCAATTTTGAAAAATAGACACAGTTCAATGTTTTAATTAATCTTCACATCTGCTAATACCAAAGAAATGAATTTTTGAACCCAAAACATAAAAGTACTTCTAATTTCTATTTCTTAATAACTTTATATAATAAAAAAAAAGTATTCCGGTAAGATACATTTTTCGAGTTTCGACCAATTTCTCTGCCACATACATGAATCCATAAACACAGACTGACGGACGTCCAACAATAAAAAAAAGAGTGTGTGTACTTATGTACACGCGTTAGAAGTTATACTTCTTTGGCGTATGAATAATATTTAAAATAACTCAAATGCAGTAGTAATCGACAATAAATATTAAAATCAATCAAAACGATTTTGTTTAATTGAAAATGTTTTATTAACGTAACAATATAACAATACAGTACAAATATATAATCATTATTCATTATGTGAATGAGTCAAATACATTTACAAAAGAGTGTGTGTACTTTATGTACACGCGTTAGAAGTTATACTTCTTTGGCGTATGAATAATATTTAAAATAACTCAAATGCAGTAGTAATCGACAATAAATATTAAAATCAATCAAAACGATTTTGTTTAATTGAAAATGTTTTATTAACGTAACAATATAACAATACAGTACAAATATATAATCATTATTTATTATGTGAATGAGTCAAATACATTTACAAAAAGAGTGTGTGTACTTATTATTCAATTATTTGTTAGAAAAATAATAAGTTCGTTAGAAATATATCTATATATTATACTTACATGGTTAACCTCTAATATTTAAAAACACTTCAAATTTTCACAATTTTTCACAACACAATGTTAAAAGTTTACAAATAATGTTTATATATATAATAAATTGAACAAAAAATAATAATTATAGAAAATTAATACTCAAAATTGATTATTCATATGAATACTATATTTTGCAAGAACTGGGTTATGAATATAAGTACTATGTAATATATAGTATGAACACTCAGTATTGTAACTATATTCAGTGTTGAAAATATATTTTTTTATTATTTCTATTCTGTGGCTAACTTCATCATGTCGTTTGTGCGCGCGCAGCTCACAAATTCACTCTCATCCAAACGTGCCAAAAGAAGTATAACTTCAATAATTGATTTTAATGTTATTATTTACTATATTAAACAAAATCATTATTTATAAAATATACCATATGTGCTAGACAGATTATTTAACTTGATATTAATGCACTCATATTACCCTGTAAGTGTTATATTAGTAAAAAAAAAAGTCATTTAAGTTTCGAAAGATTGGGTTTTTTGACATGTCGAGAGTAGAGCACCACCTCGACTCTCCGCTTGTGAGGCGTGCAAAACACGTTCATCCTTCAATCCACATTACAGATGACGAGACAAATGTAATTTGCTGAATTGTAACCGCCGTGGATGACCTGGCGCGAGATACCCGCGGTGACCGCAGAGCCCGCCGCTCCAATAGCACGCGTAAACATTTTTAATTTTAAGTCGATTACGTTTATCTGGCAACTTGTAAATAAAATTTGTGTTTATGGATGACTAAGTATTGATAGACATGAGTATTAAATTACATCAAACATGTATCTAATAGATAGCAATAGTACAATATTACATAAGAAAGAATAAAGTTCTTAAGGATAAACCGCCCAACGTCCAGTCAGCAGGATTCTTCGTTTTCCCGTGGACGTAGTTTTGTCGTGATGACGTGGGCCGTAGCGCGCTGCGGCCGGGCGATACACCATCGAGACTTATGCCTAAGAACAGCAGCAGGAGCCGGCGCGGCAGGCGGCACAGACGGCGTTCAGACTCAAGGGCTTACGTGCGTGTTGTATCCAGCCGTTCGTGCGCGCCGGAAGGTCTACAACAGCGTCAGCGGCGCCGGCGCAAGTATCTTACCAAGTGCCATTTGCCGGTGCCAGCGCCGGTGCTGTCACGTGTCCGCAGGCCGCCGCGCGCACGCCGCGGGGGCACGTGTTGCGCTGCAATAGGCGTGTACACACTAAAAACAAATTGAACGGATTAGATTAATATTTTTAGAAAATAAATTCGGAAAAAATAGACATTATGACACGCAACAGTAAACACCGATCAGAAAGCGTTAGGTCACGCCGCGCGAAACATCATTGTTGTTGTTGACATTTTCATACAAAGAACGTGTTACTTGATATTATTTTTCATTTTCAATATTTTTTTTCATATTGATACACTTATTCTTAGCAAGATATTGAAAGACAAACATATATCACCAGGCAATAGAATTTAGCAAGCAAATGGCAATAACTTCCAGAATTGACGCTGTTAGGCTTTTGGCAGATTTTACGCTTCAAACAGCGACTGTTGCTTATCGGAATTCCGCAACGTTAAAACTTCGATGTAAGTATATTCGACTGTAAAATATTTATTATAAGCTTAAATAGCAATATTTCAATTTTAAACTATTTTCTACAACGTACATTTATCTTGTAGGCCTATTATTTTGACATATTTTGATGTTAGATAGTTCTAACGTTATTATTCTAGTCAAAATAATAACATCGTAATCGAAGTACATACAAAAAGCGATAAATTAATAAACTTAGGTAATGTCAGGTCCTCACGAACTCCTTACGGAGATGACGCCGTAAGTTTTGTGCAACTTAAGCGTGACAGTGAATGTTGTATTGTCAAGTGCAAAACATGTGCAGAACATAAAGTTCGTGCCAAATTGTATGGACGAACACTAGTTGTTAACGGAGAAGACAGTGTTATTCTCACAGTCCAATGTCCAGACTGAGTAGCTTCACAGGATGGCTGTAAGCATGTGGGTTCATCGCCGAAGCGAGGAACCGTCGTGCACTTCGGTGGAGTGCTACTGGAAGAAATCCAAAGTACCCGGAGTCGGTAGTAATCTAAAATGTATGACAACGAAATAATTGTCCGAGGTCAATACCATATTACCAGCAAATTCGTCTGTTTTGAAGGCGTTTTTGGAAGAGGCAAGGAAAAGATTAATCGAAGATTGTAAATTATTAAAATACGAACTCATTTACAGTTCAAGTGAAATATTAGGTTGTCACAATGCATCAACTTACATGCAAGTTTAAAGAGAAAATGTTGAAGATGTTTTGAAAAAAATTAAAATAACAGCGCCTTTAATAACTACAGTTCAAGAAGTAACAAGAGGGCAATCCAACAGCGTTCTTTAGTTTGAACTGAGGTATGGTCGAACAACTGCTTCCAGAGCATTTGAAGTAAGTTGATATTGAACCAGTGTTGGCACACTCATATCGGTCATATTAAATAGTAAAATTCCAAATACTGGATCCATGAAACGTGGCCGTGTTCGTGAAGATGAAGTAAGAAAAACAGTAGAAAGCAAATTGAAAAAAAAATTAATAAACGGCATAATATTAAATTCCAAAGGTTCTATGCTTGCTGGTTCTCTGCATGGGATTTTAGGAGATGGAATAATTGAAATCAAATGTCCTATTAGTAAAAAACATATAAAAGTGATTTAAAAAATGAAGAGGCTAGGAAAAATATCATGCCCAAATGCAACTTCAAATGTACTTATCACAAAAAAAAAACTTGTCTTTTTTGTGTATCTGACCCAGATTATTGTAAAAATAAAAAAGTTAATGTAATAAATATACCGTTCAAACTGCAATATGCTGAAAATTTGATAAATAAGAAATTGTGTAACTTTTGAAAAATTGATATATATCCTTTATTATACCAAAGTGTAGAGTGAGTGTGAAATGCTTAAATGTATAAATTTTAAATAAAAAAAAAACAAATAACAATCACTGCTATTGTCGTCATTCTTTGTTTTATTAATATTTATGATCGTTTCTTGCTGCTGTATGTCCGTTTTCTTGTCTTCTTGGCATTCAAATTTACTTGGAGTACAACCAGGTTTCATGCGCATTTGTGATACTGTTCCCATGATATGACACTCGTAGGGTTGCCAACCGTACTCTAAAATAGAGTATTATACTTTATATCATGTAGGTGTACTATAGAGTACACCAAAACCAGAGTATTTCAGCATATTCTATTAGTGTTATAGAACACTAATAGAATATGCTGAAATACTCTGGTTTTTTGTTTTGTGCTGTGTTGTTATGCGCCGCAAAAAGTATCAAAAAATACCTTTTAAAAATTCAAAATAAACGATACTCTTTTTATAAGTCCGTACTCTTTATCTACCTCCCTTGCGATCAGACATACTCTATTTCTTCTGATAAAAGTTGACAACCCTAGACACTCGGTATAATTAACCTATCATTTGCCAACTAGAAAAATAAAACGTGTGCGTTTATTACTACCTATTTAACACTGAAATCGATTTTATATCATAAAATTAAAAAAAAAAACATTCAAACTCAACTTGGTACCTATTATGTTATTGATTGATCGATATTCTCGAGCAAAATATATCAGTTTTGTTCTACATTCAGTTTAAATACTTAAGTTGAAATGATCTTCACAAAAATATATTCTCGTTTTTGTCGAAAAACAATCAGCATCGTTCCTTCTTGCAAGTGATAGCCGTTTTTTCCTTATTCGATTTGATTCGGGACATACTTAAGTAATGTGTTTGGCGTCTTTATGCTTGTACTTTTACACTGGCGCACCATACAGTACTTATAATATGATGAGTTCATTTTTTAATTAAATGACACTAACAATCTTCTATACAAACATTTTGTATTCCACGGTTTTGCCACTGAAGACGCCATGTCAGTCTTGAGTGTTTGCGAGGGAAATTTAAAATTCTTTAAAAATGCAAAATACTTATTGCAAATATTTAATTTTTCTTAAAATAACAGATTTTTGATGTTGTATGCGCTGGTTGCTTATCGGAGTAGTCGTATTCACTCTATCCTCGAAACTTCGCGCAGTGGCAAATCAAAGGGACGGAAGAGAGAGGAACTCACCCTTCTGTGTGATGTTGTCTTTACTCTCGGCGGCTACCGTGGTTTCAAGTACGACTGCGCGTCTGTGTTAGTTTTACACCGAACACGTACAATACACTTGCGGTTCACAATATTAAAAATTAATAGTTATAACACATAATATAATGAGCGATTTACGGTTGCGTTCGCGTTCGATATACAGAAGAAAGCGAGTGCGAGTAGGAACAAATTGGATTGCGGGCGTAGAGGAGGGGCTATTACCACTCCATTTAATTTCGAGAATACGGCGTAAACAGATGTAATACATAAATCAAAATTTATTACTAACAAGTTTTTCAAATTTCGCATAGTAGCCTATTGTGTATTTTTAATATTCGATAAATCTATGAAGAAGAATTGAGAAAAGCTCCTCGGTTTACCGATTTTACCTCTAAAAATATACTGACAGTAAGTACAAAGCCTACTATCACACTGTTGACTAGGTGGTTTCCTTATTTAAATTCTATCGTGTTGTAAATGTTGCATATCATAAATGTAACACATTTTTTTATAAATTTCAGGCCTACTATTCCAAAACGTAGTTAGTTCCAAAGTTCAACGTCCCTAAGTACACAACATATCGGGGAGTTGGCGCTGAACAGCTCAGACTAAACACCGCGATCTCCAGTTCCTTCGCGATCACCGTGGTTAGCGACTTCGCGTCGTCCGCGGTCATCAACGTCAGCGTCGTCACCACCACCATTCAAACGCCCCAGACCAGTCAAGTACGAACAAAAAACAGGTGTTTGTTTCTGTTTCTTGAATGCTTTGTATTCATTTTAACCATGTTTACTTTACAACATTATGTTTAAGGAGGCCTGTTGCTTCTTCTTCGGCTGCACACCGACATTTTGAGAAACCGTTACCCGATATACCGTTACCGTCGTGTTTATGGATGTGCGAATACGCGTAAATGTACTTCTTACAAATAATGAAGTAAAATTTTAATTTTCATGAAATTTACATATACTAAAAAAACATTTTTTTAAATTCTTTTTGTTAATAAGAAGAATCAGGCATAGGTCGATTCCAAACGGATGGTGTCGATGGAGAACATGCGTCGGGCACGGGGGAATCGCTGATAGAGGCGGAGGTCGACGAATTCGGGAACCCAGAGAAATTTCAGATATTGTATATGTTACCGTAATAGAGCCAATAGAATATACCCAGCATGACACGACTTCACAGGTATTATAAAATCTAGTAGCGCTAGTTACTGTTTCTGTGAATCAACCGACGAATACTCATCAAGTGGTAACTTTCGCTGATGTACACGTTTCTTCCGTTGAAGACATGCCGAGTTCCTCTAGAACTCTCCGTGTCTCATCACCAACAGAATCGCTTTTGTATCCTGAAAACGGAAGTGATTAGGAATATTCTGACGAAGGTGGCGCCTAATATCAAGTCGGAGGTTCAGCAGGATTTACAGGCCCCCCGAAAGGACCCTCCGACTAATAGCGCCCCGAGCACTTCACCCTCCGAGAAAATCAAAGCCTTGATGTCTGTGATCTCTATCATCGACATCGGCGAAATAGTGCTACTCGCAAACAAATTCAAGGCCGCCGCGAATCCCGTGGAAAAGGTTTTAATTTTAGCCGAATACGCCCCGCTCATGGAGGCGATTAAAAATAATAAATTTTAACCCGTCCAATAATGTCACTAGTAATTCCATACCGAGTCGGCAAACTCGGTTAATAATCACAACAACACTTATCCATGCGACGCGAAGCCCCCAAATCTTGTACATTGCAGCCGAGTGCATTGTTTTGCAGTTTTCGCTTTGACGTCCGGCAAAGCTGCTGCACTATGGCATCATAGTGTCAACCTTAACGACAGAATCACTCCAAGGGAGAGGTTTTAGTGGGTAAAAATCCCACATAACCCGGTCTCTAGGTCGCGTGGCCGGGTATCTTTCGTCCGTGAAGATTTCCACTTTCTGCGCATCAAACTAAAAAAAGGAGTTTTTTAGTCAGTTCGAGTCCAGCGGCCGACGGAGAAGAAGTTAGAAGAAGAAGGGAAGCAGCCCACCGCAGGGGTGAAGCTCTTTTAGTGCAACGACAACGGCGTTTCATTCAGAACCTTTTCCCGTGGAAGAATATTACCCCGACATACACACGGCGTGAACATACTCACTATTTTATTCTTCTGTCATTTAGTTTGTATAGACGATTTTCGAACTTGGAAGTCACATATAGAAAATATCGCTTTTTCTGTGCGTTTTATAGTTAAATATACATAATAAAAACGTTTTTGTAGATGTAGATTTATTTGTAAGTAAATATATGACTTTGTATGAGTTTTACTTCCGAAATGCATCCAACACGTATGCAGTTGGATGGTACCTCGGTAATCTTTCAGAGGACCAATCACGTTACATAGACATCGGCGGCCCTCACGAAGAGAGGGCCGCCGACCGTTGACAGTAGTCATTCACGGGCGCCAAATAGTTGTGCTCGTTACGGTACGACCAGGAATTGATGTTAGAAAATAGCATAGCTGTCTCGACGGTGCGGCTTCCGATCCAGAGAGATTTTGAGATTCGGGACGTTTCGATTTAACTGCTCTAAGTTCGATCAGTCTAATTAATTGGTCGCTCTCTGAAGGACGAACCCGGGAAATTACAAGAAATAGTATAAGAATGCAACTGTATACTGCATTCAGCCTGCATTACCCCAATACTTCACTTAGTGTACAGTCTACTATAGTACATAGCATACGTGTCGGTACATCGGAAATCAAGTGCTGCACTAGAGGTGCATATATGCAGAAATAATACCTCTAAACACTATGTGTCTACAGAGGTAGACACCTAGTGTTCAGAGGTATTATTTCAACGACGTAGGTTGGCGAGGCGCCGCTCCTGCGAAATAGTTAGCCGATCAGTAAAAACACAAAAATGGGCCGTTAAGCGTTCCATACGCGTGCGCTCGGTCCGTCACAGGTAGCTCAAGATAAGTAAATGAAATCAGCGCAGGTTTTTCTATTACGTTTATTACACCATCAGTATATCCCCCATATTAAAAAAAACAGATCGCGGGCCATTAATATAACATTTCTTAGGTAGCCACTTCTTGGCTTAGTAGTTTATTTTCATTATGAATTAGCCAATATCGTGATTTGCGGAGAATTTCATTAGACTTTTTTTGAATTGGAACTTGTCCATTTAATATTTAGTGTTTAGTAATTTACATATATTTAATTCGGACTTAAAATTAAATGCGGATAATATTATATAATAATAGTGGATTTTTAATTTGTTTTCGTTGTCATATTATTTCAGTGGGAGTTTTTATCGTATTGCGGTATATTTTGATTTAGGAATCCACAAAAAAATTTTCGGCGTCCGTGCTTGGAGAAGACATTAGCACCATAATGTCTATCCTCCAGGTGGTGAGGAGCGCCGAGGTTTCTGACCTCGCGGCTAAATTTAGGAAGATGAAACACGGTGTGGATCGCCTTAAAATTATTTTAGACAAACAAGATCTGATTAATTGGTTAGAAAACCTATAATGTCTGCGCCCGGGCGTTTAAATTTAAATTTAGTTGCACGTCACAAACCCAAAAATATGTCATTGATTTCTTTAAATGCCAATGGCCTAATCGGTAGTACAGCACGATTAGGCAAATGTGCGCTGGAGTAAAAAGCGGATATAATTATTGTGCAGGAAACCCATTTGAAATCACGTTTTCCAAATTCCTGCAAAATTAGTAACTGCATATTACTACGGACAGACAAACAAGGCGCTCCAAAAGGTAGAACCGCTATACATTATAATCGGGCACTATACTGCTGTCCGATTGCCATCCCACCGTTAATTAATATAGAAGCCGCCGCGTGTAGGCTCAGTATGACAGGCCATAGTAATCTGATTTTAGTTTCAGTATACCTATCACCTAAAAAAGAATTGCTCCCGAGCGATTCAGAAGTACTTTTCGCCCTAGAGGATGCCGTCATTCTCTTCGGTGATTTCAATAGTAAAAGTACTAATTGGAAATGTAACTATTCAAATAGGAACGGTAGAGAGATGGAGGCTCTCTGCGAGAGCCTCCATTTCGATATCGTAACTCCGCTCACTCCGACTTATTATCCAAACAATATTAACTATAGGCCTGATATCCTAGATATCGCGTTGAAATTGAGCTGCATTGAGCTCCTACAGTGGCTCAATTCGGATCACAGACCCGTACTCATGACGTTAAGCTCTCTCATCGCGGACAGTCCTCCATTAACTAAAACTATTACTAATTGGCAAAAGGTGTCGGCCGCGCTTGAGGAAATCGGCACCCCGATATTAAATAGCATTCCTAACGACATCGTTTCGACAGACGATATTGACAATATGATAGGTGTCCTTACCAACCACATCAGAACAGTGATCGAGAGCAGCTGTAGAACAGTTCCAGCGAAATTTGATCGCAAGGTGCTGCCTGGAGATGTTATCGAACTGATAAGGGATAAGAATGCTGCTTTGCGTCGAGCGGGCAAATACCCAACATGTGAGAATAGGTTCCGTGCGCGTACTCTCCAACATGAGGTGAAAGCGCGCATGAACGAAGTTAAAAATGATAATTGGAGCGAGTCAGAAATTTTGCCAAGTCATAAAGCATACTGGGGACCCGCTAGAGCTCTTAAAACGGAAGGAGCTGTCCCCACTCCCGCTCTGAAACGTCCCTATGAGTTTATCGCGTTCGACGACCGGGAAAAAGCTGAGTGTTTAGCTGACAGCATTGAACATCAATGCTCAGACAATTCCCCATATGACTTAGAACATATTAGGAGGGTGGAAGAGGAGGTTCGTCACAGAGTCTCCCTCCCACCCAAAGACGATCTGGATCCAATCACTTATGACAAAGTCAGAAAGCATATAAAAGGTCTAAAAATCAGAAAAGCACCAGGTAGGGACACCATCAGCAGTAAAGCAATTAAATGCTTTTCTGCGCCTCTCGTAGCTCTATTGGTCGCGATTCTTAACGCGTTCATTCAAAATTGCTACTTTCCTGCAGCTTGGAAAGAAGCTGTAGTAATAGGTATTTTAAAGCCGGGGAAACCACGCGACCTCCCCGCCACCTAATTTACCTAATACACTCTTTTGAGTGTATTAGGTAAATTATTTGGAAAAAACACTCAAAACTCGCCTAAGCGATCATCTCATAGGAAAAGGCCTTATAATTAACGAACAATTTGGCTTTAGACCTAATCATTCTTGCCCACAACAAGCCCTCCATCTTGTGAAATATATTTCGGAAGGTTTTAAAGTCAAAAGACAGTGGCGGTCTTCTTTGACGTAGCAAAGGCCTTCGATAGGGTCTGGCACGCAGGTCTCATACATAAGCTCTATAAATTAGAGCTCCCAGATCGTCTTGTTTTAATAATCCACCACTACATTAGTAATCGCCACTTCTCTTTCAGACTTGACAATACGTACTCGTCAATGAGACCTATTAGATCTGGAGTACCTCAAGGCTCCACGCTCTCTCCACTGCTGTCTCCGCGTACGTAAACGATATACCGCGACCGTCAACAGGTGTCCAACTCGCGTTGTTTGCAGACGACACTGCACTATATCTTAAATCGAATAGCATAGGGAACATTCTCCCGAGGTTGCAGAGGGCCATTGATGAGCTGACACAATGGCACCGCCTCTGGAGAATCAACGTCAATCCTGACAAATCAGCATCCATCTATTTTAATTACAGTTCATATAAGGTACAATTTCCGGTACCTCTTGATACCCCCCATCTACGTATTTTAAATCAGCCAATTCCGTGGCAACATCACTATAAATATTTAGGCATCACGATCGATAATAAGCATCTCCATTTTAGAGATCCTACCGCTCTTGTTAGAAAACTAGCATTATTCTACTTATCTCGCTTATATGGCATGATAGGTAGAAAAAGTAAAATGTCGTTACGCAATAAACGTACGATATATACGATGTGTATCAGGCCTGTCATGACATACGCGAGTCCAGTTTTTGCTCATGCACGACCTGATTGACTTAACGATCTACAAATAGTGCAGAATAAATTTTGTAGAAGAGCAGCTGACTCACCATGGTGCGTCAAAAACTCTGTACTTCACCGGGACCTAGAGCTCCCAACTATTTCTAAATATATGAAGGACGCATCAGAGAGTTTTTTCGATGTAGCGAGTAGCTATCCAAACCCCTTATTAGTCTCGGCTGTTGCATACGAACCACCTCCTCCATACCATTTCTGTAAAAGACCACGGAATGTCCTATTAGATCCCCTCGACGATCTCACCGTCGAAGTGGAAAAATTAATAGAGTTAAATAAGGTGGCTGCTGACTAGGAGTAGGGATTAACCCAACCATTACGACCTTGTAAGGTCATCGAATCGGTGCGCTTCCCGCGCCTCCCGGACTCCCCCTTTTGAAGTTGCAGTCCGTGTTGTAAACTTCACGTGACCTCCTATGCCGAGGTGTCTGCTTAAAGATGTAAGACACCCATAGGGCAGTCACACGCCGACGGCATCACTATGTTGAAATGGTCGCGTTTAAGATGAAAGCAAGCAAACGCTGTCGCCAGCGTTTACTTGCGCCACTGCAGATCCTAGTTGTCCAGGAGGTTTTTAGTCTGTGAGAGTCGGACCCACGTGAGTGCCAGGGCGCATAGACGGCCCATAATGGGTTTTTCTCCTCCTTCTCCTACCCTTTCGCATGAGGAGAACTACAAAAAAAAAGTGGGTGCTAAATCGAGGTTGAGTAAAGACTTACACAACCAGTTTTAATGCACCATCGGCTAGGGAGACAGAGCAAACCGCAGGCACTTCTAAGCAGCAATGCAATCCGGGAAAGTTGAAATTACCCATTCGGAAAACAACTTACCTCGGAATCAAACTTAAATATTACTTATAATAATAAACCAGTCTCACCCATCAAGAAAATTCGGGCAGGCAATGATTTAGAGAAAGCATTAATGACGGTTCGTGTAGTTAATATGCGAGTAGTTCAACTTTGACAACGACTGCGGTAATTTTAGATGGATTGTATGTGTTATTTGTCAAATTCTTGCTCAACACAAAATCTCAATTTAGTGTATCGCAGTTTCCTCGAAACTTAAAAACTATGCCGGTCTACCTCGAAACTTTGCACATGTATGTTGTCGAATTAAATACTATAGGAAAAGGGAATAATTAGGAAGTAAAAGGCTTAACCACTGTCGCGTCCTGGGATCACACACGCGGCACCGCACAATTTGGTTTTTAATATTACGTTTTCCGTTCAAGCGTTTTACACGTCGCATACATTACAAGTTACCTTTTTGTCTTGTCAGTAGTTGCAAAAAAGCGACACCTATCCCCCTATTAACAAGAAAAGGGAACAGGCAAGGATACATATAATTTATAATATATATAATTGTGTATATGTATATATATATATATATATATATATATATATATATATATATATATATATATATATATTGTTTGTGTATTAAACCGTATGTAAGCAAAATTAAAAATACCCTCCCAAGAAAGGCTGAAGCCTTTATTTACCGTGAAGCCTTTATTTACCGTAACATATATATAATGTTAAATTAAACCGAAACTTAGCCAGTTGTCATCCGATCTCCGCTCCAAACGGTTGCGCTACAGCGCTCCATAAGTGCAGTGTGTGCCTAGTGATCAGTGTCCTCATTTTTGTGCGTTGTATGTGGGTGTACGCCGAGCTACAACGAGTACAGGAAGTGCACAGCGACGAGCCTGCATTATCCTTTTGCTAGGGTAACTTAACGGTGTCAACAACCGGCACGTGTTAATAACGAGTTAATTCGATAACTCACGCAGTGCCGCGATCTACCCCGCCTGCGGGGTCGCGCAGAGCGTTGTGTGCCCGTCGGATCCCGCCGCGCGGCGCTTCGTTTGCGGCCTACCGCACCGCGATCTGTGTGCCCCGCGCTCCTCTCTACTCAATTCATATCGTTTCGCCTACATACCATGCGACCCGGCCCGAGCGCCATGCGGTCGCGCATCACGGTATCCTACGTGGTGCTGTGGGAGCGTTTAGCTACGGCCGGGTACTCTCGCGGCTGCCACAATGGACAGCCAACGCTTAAACGTATTCCTCACGGAGCACGGTCACTTCGATCTCCTTCGGGATTTTGAGGCGTACTGCTCGTCCCCGGCCTCACCCGATCAATGCAATCTCAATCTCTAACCCGAAATGGAGGTCGATTCTAACCCCATAAGGGAGCCCATTAAGCGTCCCTCCAAGTCACGACTGTCGCAGGAATTAAGCTCCGATTCGTAGAGCGATGATTTCAATGACGTAAATGACTCGAAAGAGGAAGAGTACACCCTAGTGACGAAACCGAAGCCCCGCCGGCTTCCGCCACGGCTGTAAGCCACGTACGGACCAGGCTCCGTCCATCTGTCCGGGAAAAAACTGAAGGCGTCGACCTCGGCTCCCCCAGCCCCCCCACAGCGGCTACCGCCGCTATCAAAGCGCCGCGACGGCCGCTATCAAAGAAACATACTATTCCATTCCTTGGCGGCCTGCCGGGAAGCCAAACTCACAGGACGCTCCAGCGTCCAAAATTTCCAAATCGGCAAAACTATCGCAGCCTATTAAGGCCGCAAACTCCAAGGTGCCAACGGATCCCACAGTCACGATCGACGAGGCTGACGTCATCGTCACCCCGCTCCGAAAAAACCCCAACGACCGCCACCTCTTTTCATTCACGAAAAGGGCCGCTGGTCAGAAATCAGAAAATGCGATTCCAAAAGCATTGTTATCCTTAATGGCCGCAATACAGCAAGAAGCCTTACAATCCAACCGGCGACCGTCTCGGATTTCTGGAACTTATCTGCCCTACTTGCGACACTTAAAGTCGCATACCATACCTACTCCCTAAAGGAAGAGCGCGAATTCCGCGTTGTCCTTCGGGCAATGCCTAAAGAAATCCCTATTGAGGAAGTCAAGAAAGATCTGATAGCTCAGGGTCTCCCAGTAAAATCGGTGCAACGGATCACAAACCGCGCCTGAGAGCCACTAGACCTAGCGTTAGTCACAGTTAACACAGTCACAGATACCGCAAGAAGGCGTTCATCCTTCAGAATCATAGCGGTATGTTCTCTTACAAGGATAAAAGTGAACCAGCCCCACAAAGAAAGCATACCGGGTCAATGCTTCATTTGCTTCAACTGTTAAATTTACGGACATTCGACCAAAAATTGCTTTAGGCGTGCGCGTTGCGTGAAGTGCCTGGGCGATCACGGCACTGCAGCATGCACACGCAACAAAGACATAGACGGGCCGCCCGCCTGTGTCCTTTGTAAGTCATTTGGCCATACGGCCAACTACTTAAGCTGTTCACAAGCGCCTAAGAAGAACAATAGTAATAATAATAAACTCCCTTCCTCTCTGCCGCTAAAGCCGCGCCGCGTCGAGCGCGGTCACGCAAAACTTATCTTACGCGAAAGCAACAGCGGGCCCCGGCAAGAACCCGCCGACTAACAGCCAACCGAGCACGTCACCCTCCGAGGAGATCAAAGCCTTGATGTCGGTGATCTCTATCATCGACATCGGCGAAATAGTGCTACTCGCAAACAAATTCAAGGCCGCCGCGAATCCCGTGGAAAAGGTCTTAATTTCTCAGGACATACACATTGCCCTCCTAGGCGAGACCAAGCTCCAGCCAAGACAGGAGCACCGGCTGCCCAACTTCTGCGTGTACCGCCGTGACGAGTTTTCGTCCCGTGGAATCGCTTACCGGGGTACAGCGATACTAGTGCGGAGGGACATCGTTCACGAAGGATTGGAACAGCCGGACTTCACAGCCATCAGGACCATAGAAGTAAGAGTGGGCGTGGCTGGAGCGGAATTACGTCTGTTCGCAACCTATCGCCCCCCACCGCTCCCACTTCTGTTCCTTCGACATTCACACGATCTTCGATGGCAGTATCCCGACAATCTTAGCGGGTGACCTCAACGACAAGTATACCGCCTGAGATTCGAGAGTCATCTCCCGGACCGGCCGACAACTACTACAGACTCCGAAGAGCATGGGTATGAGGTCGTCGAACCAGATACTACACATATTCCGACTGACTCTCACTTCGGAGCCGACATTTTGGATGTTGTCCTCTTCTACCAGCTCCCATACCCGATCCACGTTGAGATGCTTTATGATACGGACACGCTGCACCTCCCGTTACTGATCACGCTTGGTACCACCGCTCATACGACTTCCGCTCGCCCACTAACTCACCGCAACGACTGGAGTGCATATAAACGCGCACTAGAGGAACTCCACATCGGAAAGTCCTTGTCCTGCCCAGAAGATATTTAGTTGGTGGCTCAACACGTCACCGACAAAGTCCAGACCGAGTATAGTGTGACGACCACATGTCTTCCGGCACCGACAGGTCGCCGATGGGACCTCCCGCCGCATCTACAACTTGCGCTCTAGGAAAAACGGAACCTACAAAAGTTGTGGGCCAGGACACACTGTCCACGTATCAAGCGTAATCTAAATCTCACTGCTCAAGAACTGCGTCAACCGGTGTGGACGTTCAGGGGCGCTGCCTGGGTAGAAACGATTGAACAGGCGATGACTGGAAGTCTCTTTACTTGGTATGCCGCCGTTTAACAAGAGCGCCAGCCCCGGTGTATCTACTGTTCAATAGGACGGGGACGCGCCGCTATGCTACAAAGAATCGAGCGGTTGAAATTGGATTCGAGAGCGTCGAGGAATTAGACTCCCTCACCTTGGACCGTTTCGCCGTGCTCGGACCGCACATTTATACCGACCGTAGCCTCTTAGAGAGCAAACTCGGTGCGGCCCTGACGGAATAGCGGGATGGAGAAGAAACTTTGTACTCGACGCTCCGACTTGATCCCTTCTGCACGATCTTTCAGGTGGAGATGGTAGCGCTGAGCGATAGGGAGGGTGGAGTCAACGGCCGATCACACTGCTGTCTCACATTGCCAAACTGTTCGAGTGTATCGTGCTGCGACGCCTACACCGCCACCTGACTCCTAGACGGGAGAAGTTTAGGTTTTGCAGCGGACATTAAAGCACGCTCAAAATTATCACACACTATCCCCAGTACCCTACAATGTCCATCACCAGTGCGCCACAGTGGCGCGTCTACATCTTCCTACGGCAGCGTGGAGGAGGGACTTGACTCCACTTCATACGCCAATATTTGCAGCCATAAAAAAAAAGAAAGATTCCCTCCAACACCCAGCACCCTCCCACATCTGGCCACAAACCGATATCATACGCATTAGCGGTATCGACACCTACGCCTTGATCTCCTCCCCCCCCACCCAACTTATGCAACCGCCCTTCGAAATCGGAAATCCACTGCAAAAGTGCAGGACGACCATTCACATGAAGCCCCCCGTAAAGCCAAGGGATACGCTCTCATAGTGGTGGAGAGTCTCCCGAATTAGACAAGATATTTCTCCGAATTAAGAAAAATTCTGGGACATGCACCTAACGCTCGCCCCTTCAAAATAGGAGTACGCTGCCTACCGGCCACAGTTGAAGAGTTTAGGGTCACACAGCGGTATGTACAATCGCTGTCCTCCAAAGACCCGGCTGTGACGTGGTATTGCAACACGCTGGCTAACGAACATCCCACGAAGACAGGAGTCCGCGAACTTCCTGGAAATACTAATCTACAGGAAATCTTGACTCCACTACAACAGCTGGACTTCCCAGCGGCTTATCCTCGTCGCGTCCTTCCTCGTAGACACAGATCTGGTTGTCTGTTCTTTGTACAACTGGAACACTCGAGTGAAGATGATCTCAGTAGACTACACACTATCAAAGAACTCCTGAATATGCCATGTGACGAGGTGGTGGCGCGGAGGAAGCGCCCCTTCCCACTCCCCAATTTCAATTCTTCGGGCACTCCTCTCACAACTGCCACCGTCCCATGCGCTGCGTAAGATGCGGTGATAACCATGTGGTAGCCAACTGCGAGAGACCGCGGGAGGAGAATCCACCTGCGCCAATTGTGCGGGCCTCCACACGGCGAACGACAGTAGATGCTCGGTTTTTTGCGGGGAGGTACGCGCAAAAGGACTAAACGTCCCTCCCCAGCCCTCTCAAGGGAAAGACCTGAAGCGTCAAAAGACAGCAATGATACCCAAGGATCCACCACAATCACTCTTAAGACAGTATATCATGGAGGAACTACCCAACTCTTTCATCTTAAACCCCAAACCGACTACAGCTCCTGCACAAAAAGATCACACGGGACTGCAAAAATATGTATAAATCATCAACTACTCAGAAAAACTGCCCACCGACTCAGCTTCTCACAGCTCGACACATAAGATCACGCAGTCGAAATCGAAAAGGGGCAAGAAATCAAAGAGGAGAAAGAGGACGCAACAACAGCAGCGACGGCAACAATAGCAACAGCATTAGCTACCAATGAAACTGGGAGTGGTAGGACACCTCCCAGAGGGGAGAGTGAAAAGATCAGAGCACCTCCAGGCCGCGCTGCCTTCCCAAACTACACAACCACAGCAACTACCACCCCGAGACTGTAAAGTCCGACCCCCACCACACCTACAACATCAAAGGCCGGTAGAGAGATCACGAGCACTCCTCATCATATCCGATCTAGCCCACGAAGTGGCCAGCTTGAAAGCAGCGATGTCAGACATGATGAAAATTTTGATATCCATACTCCGCGCGATCAATGCAGGATAGGATCTGACGCAGAATATTTTAGAGGGCCTGTAACTCGCGGGAACGTTCTGAAACTCAGGATCCTGTACTGAAACCTGGAAGGCATTATTGGAAAAAATCGTGAGCTCCACGATCTCGCACAACTCGAGGATATTCATATAATACTGTTCAGTGAAACTAAACTACGGCCACAGCAGGAGCCGAAAATTCCCAACTACTTCGCCTACCGTCGCGATGAGATCTCCGCACAAGGGCCGGCTTATAGAGGCACAGCAATGCTGATCCTGGGCTACGTTATGCACGAAGTCGAGCGACTCACGAGTTTTGAAATCATGTGCTCGATAGGTATAAGAGTAGGCTCTTCGTACCACAAGATAAGGTTATTCGTGGCTTACAGATCCCCGGGTACCCGGATGTGCGTTCAGGACATCCACTCCGTTTTCAACGGTCCAACTCCCACGCTCATAATAGGCGACCTCAACGCCAAACACAAGACATGGGCTTGACACTCCGTCTCCAGGCAGGTAGACTGGTAATGGAAGTCGCCGAACGCCTAGAATATGAGATGCTGGGCTTGGATGCTCCCACGCACGTTCCAACCGATATGCGACACAGGCTGGGCGTACCCGACATAATGCTAGGCCACAAGATCAGAAAGCCGATGCACGGGAGGTTGTGTACGGCATGGTCACGCAGCATCTGCCTATCCTCGTGACTGTGGGAATCGGCACCTCCAATTCGCCACAGATAGCATCGAGGCAACGCATGAACTGGGAGAAGTTCCAAACGTCCCTGGAAGCTTTGTATCTGGGATCCTCCTTCAAGAGCGCCGTTGACGTGACGGCTTCTGCCAATCTTCTGGTGGATAAGATAAGAGAGGCGCAGGCAAGGGTCACGACTCTCCTTCCAACATCGCGTCTCGTCGCGGTGACCTGCCCTCGAACATCAAAAGGAGGCTACGGCACAAACGCAGGTAAGTTGTGGACCCACTGTCCCAAGCTGAAAAAAGAATTAAATGACTTGTCCAGAAAAATATCTGAGGCAGTCAGAGATTTTCGTTACGCGACCTGGGAAGCAACCATTAACTGGGCCAGCGAAAGCTCGAGGAATTTAAACCAGCTCTGCCGCTAGATTACCAAAGCCGCAGCTCCGAAGTGCCCAATCACAGATCGCTCGGGAGTCCGTCGATATGATGCCAAAGCCCGAGTGGAGGTGATAGCCGAATACCTCTCTGAGCAGTTCATCCCGAATCCCCCTGCCACTTCTCCACCATTACAAGAGCACTACGCACAGGTGTCGAACCGTGTGAAGAAGTTCGTGGACACTTTGCCCCCCTCCCTTTCAGGAGATTTATTCATAATCCCAGCCGCTATACATAAAATAGTGATGCATCTCCCCAACAAGTAGGCCCCGGGATCGGACGGCATATCAACAGCCGTGCTGAGGCATCTACCCAGAACGGTAATTGTGGCCATGAACAAAGTATTCAACGGAATATTTCGTACAGGTCACTTACCGAAGTCGTGTAGAAGGGGGAAAGTCATCACGATTCCGAAAGCGGGAAAGGACCCACAAAAACCTTTTGAAGAACATTTGGTCTATCACCCTGCTATCCCACGTGGCTATATTTGAGCGTGCTCTGCTAACCAAACTATGCCTTTTCCTGACCCTGCGACAGGTGCAGTACGGGTTCCGCAGTAGTCATTCCACAACGCTGCAGCTCACAAGAGTATTACACCGCCTCGCATACGAGAGGAACTGCGAGCGATATACGGTGGCGGTACTTTTAGATATGCAGAAGGCCTTCGATAGGGTGTGGCGTTATGGCCTCATCTATAAACTATTAGACAGCTCACTGCCGCCTGCACTTACAAGAGTCGTCGCCAGTTTTCTTCAACGACGCAGTGTCTGCGTTACCATCAACGACATGCTATCTGCCCCACGCCCGATACGAGTAGGAGTACCGCAGGGCAGCTGCTTATCTCCCGAACTATACACTCTATACACCGATGACATACTGACTCTGTGTGATCATCTTGAAGACTGGGAGCATGACGTAATGCTGTCGCTGTACGTTGATGACAGCGCGTATTTCGCATCGTCGCGAAGGGCCGACCTAAGCGCGAAGAGGATCCAGGGTTTATTTGATTTGCTGCCCGAATGGCTGCTTAATGGAGGATGACAGTCAATGTCAGCAAGACGGCTGCTCTATCGACTGGCAGCCAACGCATCATGCCCGATCAATTGCGCCTGAGAGATCAAGCGGTGGAATTGAAAACATGCATCTTATATCTGGGCCGCATCTCGACTGTTCACTGCGTATGGTACCTCAAGCGGACTACGTCATCCAGATGCGACGTACTGCGCGCGCAAAATTACGCAATTAACTGGTTTTTATATAAATGGATGTAGATGAAGTAATTTAATATGGAACTAAACATAGTGGATCACTTTATGTTAGTTATCCCAAATTTATTTGTGAAAATCAGAAGAACTAAGTTACGAATAGGTATAATAATGGCAACACAGAACTTTTCAATTAAAGTCACATTAAAATACGTAGTCCAAAAATTTATATACCAATGCGAATAATATGAGGATACATTGACGTACTATAATTGACCAGTCGTGGACTAGCGTCATTTTTTTATTAAATTTGTTGTAAGAAGATCACTTTACGCCTGAACAACTGTATTAATTACTTTCTACGTTCTGCAGTCACAGTCTTTTTTCTCTTTCCTTGGTTTCGTCGTGGCTCATCCAGCGACCGGGCACAAGGTGTATCTGCAATTTTGAATCGCACCTCAAGGTTGCGACGTTGACAAAGGCTTAAAATATATAAAAAATAGTTATTTATGATATCGAAGAAAAGTGTCAATGACCCCAGAAATTTACTATTGTACCATACGGGTGAAACCGAGGACGGAGAACACATTAAAGTAAATAAAAATGCACATTATGGGTAAGTCTACATAATATATTTATTTAAACATCATCAAAGTGCGTGAAGAAGTAATAAAACCGTGAAGTAACAGTGATAGCGTCAATAAAACTGAGTGCTGGGTGAGGAGGCGACTACTCGTTGAATGAACTGAAGAACGTGTAATAGGAAAATGTCGCCTTCAGGATCTGGAATTGAAAAGGCACCGCTGTTAAAAGAAGGAATTGTTTAAAAACACACGTTAGTTGCAGTTTTCAAGTCATACATGAATGTCTTATCATTAACATGTTTTTAATAATAGTTTCTTCATAGTTCGATGAGGTACGATGTACGCCCGGATGTTTATAAATATTTAGTCATTGTACCTTTAAATAGTAAAAAGCATTCTTTTAACAATTAAAACAACAACAGAAACTACACCGAGCGGGGCGGTACGACGCGGGGCGGGGTGCGCGCGCGCACTCGTTCGTAGACGCCGACTGGCGGCAGGCGGCAGCGGTGGGTTGCGCACCACTTGTTATTGCACACTACAAGCTTAATTATGCTGTAGAACAGCTTTTCAAATACAATTTCTTGTATTTGATTTTTGTATTAATTTGTACTACTTATTATCGCCAACCATGAACTTATTTTCATATATTTTAAAATCAGATAATCAAAGCTAGATAATTTAATCAATTGGTCAACAACAGAAAGTGAAATAAATACAGAATTTGAAATAAAGTCCGTGAATGTGACTAGAAATAATATTACTTCAAAATGAACGTGTAAAGATCAGCAGTAGCTCAAATTTGATGAGAAAAATCAGCTCAAAAGAAATTAGTGGAGATCTGTTACACGTCAGCATTTTGTAAGTTAACGTCTTCAAATTAAATTTATTTCGGAAATTTGTAGAAGAAAACGAATAGTTTGAAATAGATGAGTTTAGTGTTGTTATATCTGTGAAATAAAAACTATCTGTAACACAGTAAACCCTTAAAGCTCTCCCTAATATTTGGAAGTCAGTTGACCTTGCAGTTCATCCCTAATATATAATAATAATATAAACTCACGCGTATTTCCCAGAAAGATAAGCGAAGCTATAGATTTCCACGTGATGTGGTCTTTATATATCTGTTGTTTTTTAATAACATGTATCAATCTTTACATGCAGGCTGGTCGCTTTGGGGAAATAAAAATTTGGTCCGTGTATAATATGCCATCAATTTGGTCTGCACAGAATTTTCTAATGGGACACTTGGCGACCTTTCGACCAGACATATTTATAATATAAATGTGTTTTATTATTCTACATTCATTCATCCCTTCCTTTGTATATTATACATTGTATTTTTATAACTTTAAAGTAAATATTACTACATTAGGATAAATAATTGAAAATTTATAAAGTGTAAAAAATACCTTCCTTTTTTAGAAACAACATTTCTTATCGCAGGCAGTGGTGAGGGCAGCGCAGCGGCAGGTGAGCAAACATCGTATATTAAACGAAAGCGTTGAACTCTGTCTTTCTCTTTCAATACTTACTGTTTGTAAAGAAAGAGAGAGAGAGAAATCTCTACAAACGAAGTGCACAGAGTTGGATAGACGGACCGACGGACGGACGTAAATAAAACAACAATATGCAAATCATTGAAAATTAAATAAAACTGCCAAGGTAAAACTTATTATACAAAATTTGTAAGCAAATTACTTTTGTTTTACGAAATGCCATGACTAAAATTTTTAATTAATAACTGTCGAATAGAGCGACCGATTTAGTTTGTTTTGGGTGTCATCACATTATGTTGTTTTTTTAAATTTTTTCCTAATAGTGATTTTTTTTAAATATAGCCAGTGATCTAATCACTGACAACGAAATTAATTTAACCAATATTATGTTTGTTATAATGCGATTAGTTTGAAGTATTTATGCTTGACAATGGATATGGAATGAATTTTGGAATAAGCATGATTGAGGGTTTACGTCACAACTGCAAAACGCAATAAGTGCAAGTTCCGTTCGAGCGGCGAAAATTTAAGATAACGACCAAACCACCGCGACATACCTTTTTTTTCTATTTTAGCATTAAATCGTCGTTCTAACCACACCACTCTGCGACATCACTGTTCCCGCACCTATTTTACAGAGATGCAAATAACGCAAATCCACCGCATTGATTCTACGTTCATTTTTTTTTGTGTCTTACACAACCTTCACTACCGTACATATTGGTAAGAATCAAGACCCACCATGAACGGTCGAACACGCTTGTCATGAGACACTTTTTAATTCATAATAGCAAGCAAGGCCCCATTCATTTCATTTCCCGCATTCACTCTCCTTTTAATCTCCATCATGTTTTCCGTCATTTGTGAACGAACCAACCATATGTAAAAACGCTTTCATGTGCTCGCTTCTTTCATACACCATGACCTTATTTTTGCTGACATTTAATTTCATACGTTCTTTCTTGACAGGATCATTCATTTTAGTTACTCTCCTCTGGAACTCGCACCCCAACGGCGCAAGTATTACTTGGTAGTCAGCGTATAGGAGGCATTTGACAGGCAGCTAAACCATTCTTAATCCAAATTTATATTTTTTTAAATTATGTAAATGTCTATCAATGACTGACACCCCTGCTAATGTCAAACCAGCCATTGTATGTCCCATTTATTCTGACGCGTCTGTATAAAGATTACAGTACCGACATCACTCCGCTTTTCATAACATGTATGGGTAGGGTTCTCCATAGATAATTCCTTTTCAACGTGTTGTAAGCTTTTAATAGATCTACAAAACTACAGAAAACCATTAGTCAAAAAATTTTTCGTAATATAACGCAGAGAAAATTTTGGTCCGTACACCCCATCCCTTTTCTGAATCCCGTTTGTACATAACAGATCTTATTTTCAGACTCATTCACACGCTTTCAATAATGAATTTCATATACAGTTTTTTAAATTTGCTGAGGGGGCGTATGGAGCGATAATTTTTGCAAGCCTGCCGTGAGCCCTTATAATGGGGTACATCATTAGATACCCTATGTCTTTTTTGGTATTATTAAAAATCTGATAGAGCAGGATTGCCAATATACACCTCTCAGAATTTGTGACGCAACCTTATTATAACCATCAGCTTTTCTAACTTTCAGTAATTTCATTTTCACCTACATTCATATTTACAATTGTAGAAACATTATTGGCTGCAACATATCCTCACATGCAAAAACACTTTCCAAATAATTCTTCAAGCACTGTCCTTGGAGTAAGAATATGACTGTTCCTATTCAGTAAACATCCGTGACCCACGATGTTTTGAAATTATTCCTGGCTTACATCTCCATATTCCAGACAACTTTTGGTTAACTCGGAAATCATACGAAAATCAGTGTTATTTTTATTCCCATTCTATCTTCATTTCACACGTTCTTTAGCGGTGATTTCAACATTTCTATATGTAAATCTATCTCTTTTAGTCAACCACAGACAGTAAACTTTTAAAACTCTTCTTTCTTTACGCTTTTGCAGACAGTAAATGTTTTATTCTTTTCACCAACTACTTTCCTTATTTCTCAACTTCACGATTCATCATTTTTCTTACTAACACTAATTTCCTTTATGATACTTCATTCAGCTAAAACATTTTTTTTCTTTATTTCTCAAAGCAGCCGAATATAAATTATGCGAAACAAATTTGGCACTGGGAGATTCTTTGAATGGTACACAAAAAGACTTCTTGATCTGGAAAAATGGTTATGAGAACTTAAAAAAATATTTATCCAATACAAAAAATTACAGATTAATACATTATTAGGTTTCATATTCATTGGTTCAATCTCGTATTAAATTTTACCTCCGAAAATATTTATTTCAAGAAGAAATATGTCATAAGATATTTATTGTGAAAATGCCCAGTACTCTAGAAACTGCGAGATAATTTACAGGAATTGCTTACCAAATCAAATCAAATCAAAAATATATTTATTTCGTATGTAATGAAATTACACTTGAAATACGTCATTAATAAATTCATTTCGACATTACCTACCGCCCATTCCAAATGCTAATTCACCAAGAGAAGAATGGGCAAGAAACTCAAGGTTTGCTCTTTTTACTCATCAATACAAAAGGTTTAGTCATTTATAATTTAGTTGACATTTAAAAATAATATGAAATAACCTGATAGGCGAGCAGCTCAATCCCAGGGGCTTTTTTCATTAAGATATTCTAATACGGTATAATAGCCCTTGCCATATAATTTTCTTTTAACGAAACGTTTAAACTCAGTAAATGTCAAATTTTGAATTTCAGTTGGGATCTTATTATAAAAGCGCACACACATCCCCTTGAATCATTTATTAACTTTACTTAGACGAGTCTTATGAGCAGCAAAGTGAATGAATGAATTATATGAAAGGGTACGAGGATATCACCCCGAGCATGGTCTGCACCCCGACGTCGGCGATGCCCAGGGCCGAGATGCGGATGGGCGTCTGCACGCGGCGCAGCAGCATCAGCACGGCGCGCCGGTTGGGCACGTCCATGCACTCCCACGGCACCGCGTACACCGCGTTGATCAACCTTTCACTCTGGACATAAAACTGGTTACATGTTGCAAACGGCAATGTACACTTTTCTCTTTTTTTTTATAATAGAATAAGCATAACCAATCACGTACGAAAGAAGAGGTATTAGTAACTCGTTTTTGTATATTCAAATGGTGGTTTTGAAGTTGTTAGACAGGGATTTTAAATTCTGTGTGATGTGTTTCAAGTTCGTTGTTACTAGTTATCGACAGATACTGCGCTATAGGACGTCACCTACAACACTTGGTAGGCGAACGTACCCAGTGCTGGTCTTAAGTTCCGGGCGGCACGATCCTATAAAAAGAAGCGGCGCGCAAAATCTCAGTCATTTTTCCGTTGGATATTGGTAAGAAGTGAAGTATTTATTTTTATAAGTGAAAATTAAAAAGAATAGTAAAATATCTCTAAAGCGAGGACTGCGAAATTGATTCATATTTTAAATATTTTTTTAATATACAGAGTTCACCAAATATGTAATTGAATCTGTTATGATTGTGAGTTTATTTATTAACTTTGTTTTATGCTTACCGTTGCACCAAGTACCTCGAACATAATTGAAATATGGCAGAGTTGACCGAATATGGCAAAAGTAAAAACGCCAAAACGTCTTAACGCACTGTAATCCTGCAAATATCAAAAAAGGTGGTAATTAGAAACAAACAAGTAATAATGCGGCACGTGCGCACTGACACCGATGGGAAATTACATGGCTCAGCAGGTGAACTACGGTGAGCGCTCCCTGAGACACGACTCTCATTTACTTCATTGATTATAGGCAGTGCTGTTCACACCATAGGTCATTCCTCGAATCACAGTATATATTCCTAGACCATAAAGTACTGACGGACACATCAAACAGCGCGGCAAGAAAAGTTACATTCGACACTTGGACCGTGTAGGGCAAGTGGTGCAAGCGGGTCGTTGCGCGAGCACAAGAGCAAAGGATAAACTAAAACGCAGACCGGTGCAGGATATATCTCACAAATACTAACAGCGGAAGTGAAAGTGAACCCTTCGCGGTCCATTCGACGTGCGTGCGCAGGACTTGTCGGATCAATGCCGGCTGTGCCAGGGAAGCCTCGAACGACACACCCTGCTTCCAAGCTGTCCGGGCGCGTACAAGCGTAAAGGGGATGACATAAACTGAGATTCTTTTCAGAATTACTTTGGAAATAACAGTTAGGACGGTGCTGAAGCAACGCGAGTGACCACAGAATAGGTTGTAAGAAAATAAAGAGAACGTACGCCCCTGTTGAATTATGAAAGTTAAACTATGACATGTATTCCATAAATGGTATTGTATGCGCTACTTCCTTGATCGGGGTTGTCCCTTTCACCCTATCCTCGAGACTTCACACAGTGGCAAATCAAGGAATGGAAAAGAGACGAACTCACCTTTCTGTGTTGATGTCTTGACTCTCGGCGGCCACCGTAGCTTCGAGTACGGCTGCGGGTTTGTGCTGGTTTTATACCGAACACGTAATATTCACTTGCGAGTTGCGGTTCACAAATTAGATTAATAATTGTAACAACATATGATGAACGGTTTGCGGTTGCGTTCGATAAAATAGAAGACAGCGAGTGCGGGTAGGAAACAAATTGGATGGCGGGTGTTAAGGAGGGGGTTATTGCCACTGCATTTAACCTCGAGAATACGGCGTAAACAGGTATTGATATTGTAGCCAAATTTGGTGCTATCGCTTATGTAACATAGCATTTTTTTTAATTTTATAGATTATGTTATCAAATTATAAGGATGATGGCGAATGATAAATAGATAGTACTATAATTAAATTATTGTTTCGTAGAAACAAAAACTTATAGGTTAGATAAATTTCATAGGTAGACTATGAAATTTATTTAACGTCTTGTTAACAGATTCCATTGCCGTTTACCGTAGATTCGAATGTATTTCGAAAATCTATCCACGGTAAATAATTTCCGTCAAGTGTAAGCAGTTTGATTTTGGGAAGCTGAATAGCATTATCAGTACGCGAAAAACTACTTGACGAAGCAATTTCTAATACTTCATTTCTTTAAAAAAGTTTAAAATAGGGACAAAATTACATCATATCTTGCACTTCGACCAGAACAGCTAGACACAGATTTTCTATAGAGTCCCTTTTCATAATTTCCAAATCAATATTTTTATTCAAAAGTTCAATTTTTTCTTGAATTTCATTAAAGTTACCCGACATCGTTTGAATTTTTGCCAGTTTTAATTGTAATTGTGTATAAGACGCACTTGCAAACTCGGAAGTAAGTAAGTCGTCTTGAAATTGGATTCTTGCCAAACACAGAGGTTTATCGTCGTGAATTAGTGTGGCCGCGGGAAAAGGGAGTAATCGCAGCGCCCGCGCACAACCGCGAGCATTTTATGCACTGCATTTATAAAACGAAAGCCAATAATGTTGCCCGCTACGGAATCTGTTTTCGAAAATTCCTATTAAAAAAATATTTTATTACATGTTAATAGTGCCCGCCGAAAATATTCACTTACATTAAATAATGTTGTCTGCAATAAATCTTAAACTCGAATTAAAAAGTACGTAAACTACAAAAAAAAAATAATTTAATATTAAAAGAAAAACGTTTCAAGTAAAAAATACCCAAAGAAATTGCCCGTAAGTTAATATAAACTAATTCAAAACAAAAACTAATCTAAACCGCTACGAATTACCTTCCTAGTAAATCTTATATTAATTGCCTGCGATGTATTTTAATAAAGAATAATTAACCAAGAAAAAAAGTCGCTTAAAGTAATCGCACTATAATATTAAATAAAATTAAAAGGGAACACCCAATTAAGAAAACTTACTTAACTTAATTACGATGTGATCGTAATATTAGATATAATAATATGCCCGCCTCATATTAGGCAAGAAATAAACCACATGCCTTGTTTAATCAAAATTAAATAATATATATTTATAACACAAAAACAAAATGTCGCTTTTAACCTTTTATGTTTATGTATCGTGCTACCGCTTTTTGTAAGTTAAACGACTGTTTGCCTTCCAAAAAACAAACTGTCATACCCGTCTGGCACTACCTAATATAATGATATATAATAGAATTAAAAATTTGACCTTTGCCGATAGTTATTGTTTACGACTCGAATGAAATTCAAGAACCTTCTGATAATCAGATTGCACGTCACTTTAACAAACCCCGCAATGTACTTCAAATGAAGGAATTCTAAATATTATGAAAGTACCCGCAAAATACCGAAACAAAAAAAATAGGATTTTATGATTGATTTATTACGAAATCCGCATGAAAACCCTCTTTTTCCATAGTAAGCTTTAATCCTTGATCACGCTCACCAAAAAATGTACGCGTCCAGGACATTCTTGAGGAATAGTCAGTTTGGGGGCTAATCTGAATTTTGCCGACGCTACGTGTAAGGCTGCGTCCAGGCGCTCGGCCGCGATCGTCTAGTGGCACTGTTGTGTCAGTTTTATTTTCTTCACTACCTTGAATTGTTTTTCTATATAAAAGGCACATCGATTCCCCACCAGTCTGCATAATTTGGTTTTCACTCGTCTGCGCGTGAGCGAAGTATCTCTTATCCACCCGCAAGCGCGTCTCAATGACGTTTCTTGTGCGCGTCTCGCCCTGCCTCGCGTCTGTCAGTTCTATTTTGCCTATGGATGGCAAACTATAATATTAAAGGGGGGAAAAGGCGTAAACACTTTCATTTATATATCGATCATTGTTGCTATCAACGAATCAAAGTTTCATTTTCCATTCAGATGCCAATACGACTTCTAATCTTTTTTTCGGTCTTAGATTTAGTATCGATCCTGATATCATTGTTAATGTCGGTTTTGGTGTCTTTCTCAGTTCTGCTCCTGGCCTACTCTCGATTTTACTCCACGTCTTGCTTTCAATTTTGCTATCGGTCATGGTTCCAATCCGAAATCCATGGTTTCAAATCCATGGAACCGGAAACAAATGCTAGTATCAATATAAAGTATGGGATATATTATTCGGGGACACAGAATAGTTTTTATTGGTGAAATGATTTTTAGAGTAGATTCACCAATTCGGTTCAGTAGTATGCGGACGAAACCGGAGACAGGTGCTAGGTTTCGTTTTTTCCTGTCAAACGCCTTTCCGGGTGCTCATACAAGATTTCAATATCCACATATACGTACGAGGGCTGCTATTTATATGTCCGGAATATCAAAATGATATTTTGTTTCTTTCTTTAGTTTACTATGGTTTTATTGCTTTTCAAGATATTCGCCATGATGATCACTATACATTTGCATACGCTGAAATCAATTTTTAAAGTACTTTTTCCATTCTGATTTAAGTATTTCTAAAACGTGCAGCTTGAACGCATCAACGGCCTCTTCGTGGCTCGAAAAACGTTGACCACGTAATTTACTCTTCACGCTTGGAAACAAATAAAAATATTTGGGTGCCAAATCGGTGCTGTACGGCGGATGGCCCGTCTATACGACTTTTTGACCTTCCTAAAACCGAGTTCTTTCGGCCAACCTGTGAGAGCTAAGAGTGTCAATTTTCTGGTACAGCCAAATTTTCTTGTTATATCTTATGTATGCTCGTTATACTCATTCCCAGGGACGCCTTTATCTTGCGATATGTAACATGACGATCTTCCATTATTAGTTCCGCACAGCAGCGATATTTTGTGGTACAACAACCGATTTAGGGCAACCTTCTTTAAATTCGTCCTTGAGCATACACCACCCATGACTAAACTCACTAAACCAGTGATAGACAGTGGTTTTCGATGGTGCTTCATCACCAAAAGTCGAAGTGAATTGATCGATGCACTGTATTTGAGTTAACCCACGCCGAAAATCGTAATAAATCATCGTTCGAAAATTTTCACATTTTACATTTATTCTCAAAAAGTCGCAATAACATACTTTTCCAAAACTAACACTAAAGATAACCGTACGCCACCCTGACGTACGGTAGGCAAAAATTTACGAAAGTATTGCACTTACCGGAGTGATACGTGTGTATCCTGCAAGCGTCAACGGCCGACTGAGTTGGCAGGAACGGCCAGTTTAGTGACGCGAGAAACTAACGAGTTATTTGTCAAAATCAATTACATCGATTCGACGTAAATTATCTAGCTAGGAGTTAAAAGGCATAAGTCTTAAAAGGTTCTAAAGCCTTTTACGACTTATACCACAGAACCAATTTGAGTATTTTTAGATTTTGGTATAGATGTGAATGTGGTCTGGCTATATATTGAACGAGGTGCTTCATTTTGGTTTTATATTGAACATCGCTTCTTACCCCCGATAACACCTGCAGTAGAGACAAGCAGCAGCCGAACAAATGGAATAAATATGAAATTGCAATCGTGGGCCCGAACAACGTCGATACCTCATCTGTAAAACTTAAGAAATAAAAGCAGTTAAATGTTTCATTTTGTGAAAACATCATTTTGTAGCTGAGCATAAGTTTCACGAAGAGTTCTGGCCACTTATCTCGATCACTACTAAGCAACCAAAATATGAATAAAATTTAAAAATATATGAATATGAATAACATTTAAAAATGTCTAATTTGAAATAAAATCAAAAGACCGGGGACGAAGCCGCAGGCGGACTGCTACTTAAGAATAAAAACAGTTATTGAATGTAGTTTTGGACTTCAAAAACTTTTATCAGTGAGATTTTCAAGAAAACACTGGATTATCTATGACATAACATGATGTTTGGTCAATTTAGTAGGATGCATCACGGTCATTGACTGTGAAAACCAATACAAAGCCACGTTTAACTACTGTGGCTTCTCATTCGTGACCAATACAATGCGTTCAGTCGCGGGGTGTTTTGTGAGGGACTATCGTCGGCGAAACACTTCACTTACGCTGAAAATTAAAATACGTAATTTAGTTAAAATCAACACTTGCAAGCGTCACCGAATATCACTGTAACGAAATAGAAAGACTGGAGAGGACTGACTAAAAGTTACCGAGTGGCTGAGCGACTGAGATTGGACCGGATCGCGTCTAACTTGTATAGCGGTTTTGGGGCGGTGGGAACATAACCCTCAGAGGGGTTTTCCCCATTACCCACTCCTCCCTAGTGGGAGTATAACAAACTGTCAGAACCTCCTTGGAGGTTCTAACAGTTTGTTGTTTTTGCGTGCTACCTATACTATCTCTATCGTGGCCAAGACTTTTCATGCAACTTACACATTACGCGTATATCATTTTACCTGATGATCATACAGTGATGACTTATACATTGGGATATGTCTTTGTACACTTGTTTATTTTCTTCATCGTCGAACATCTCGACTGAAATTGTCATATCGTTTACTTCAATGAAAGTCTTGTTCTTGGGCCGCGGGATGCTCGTCAGGCTGTACTTCAGTATGTAAAGGTGTCCGATGATTTGAAACACGGCCAGGAGAGATAGAGGTCTAAAATGCAATGGTATGATGCTACCGCGCATGTGACATATATAACATATAAGGTAATAGGAATCCACACATCTTCTACATCAACTTTTGGTATAATATAAGCAGCACCAAATTCCAAAGTAGAGTTTTCGACTCTGTTGTTGGTGAAGGCGCCTATTTGGTAATTGTGGTAGAAGGTCGGAATGTTGTAAACTATCCATGCGACGTAGTTCATCACCACCATGCCGATCGTGAAGTAGTACGAAAATCTGTCTACCAAGTTATTCACCTGAAAGTTAAATTTAAAATCACAAATGCAGAACGTTGTTTGTATTTTCATCGCCAAGCAGTAAAGGGCCTATCAAGTGTTCGAGCGTCCAGCACATTAAATACTTTATGTAATATCTTTTTCACATTTTATCAAAGGAACATATCGTGGGTAGGTTATACTAATATTGGATATATATTGAATATTACAGTTTTTCACACAGATGCACAGAAACTAAATAATTGCAGATTGGAATTTAAATGAAAATATTTGTGATAACAAATAAACAGCAGAACTCCAAATAAACAATATTGTTTCGTAAGTAATTAGTTTATTTACAGCCGTTCATCGCAATTATAGACAAACGTGGGAAAAAAATTGCTGCTTGTATCTCTCGCTTAAACAAATTCATTATGATAAAATTTTCTTTATAAGTTGTCGTTTGAATCAGAAATATTTTTTGTTAAATTTTAATTTACAGATTATTAAAAAACTTTTAAGCTTATTAAGCTTAAATTTTCTAGAAATCTAAAGTAAGGATAAGATTTTAAAACTTTTTAAATTAGATCTTACTTAATCAATTCCTGAGGAATTAAGATTTACATAAATAATAATGTGCCTTGTTTGAAAGTTTTTCTCCGTCACGAATTCTCGATCAATTTGATAATTTTTTAATTGTCTGCAATTTCCTATAAAATGGTTTAAAGGGCAAAGCTTAGGTTAAGAATTATTTAATGTTTTCATAATTATTGTAAGGACGTTTTCAAATTTATTTCCATGAAATTTCTCAAGATCTGAAAAACACTTCCAAACATTTTGAATTCTTCTTCTCAAGTAAATTAAAGCGAGAAACCCTTTTTAAAGACCACAAATACAATCTTTATCGTTATGTCTTTCCATTACCTATTTTATGTTTTATTCAAATTGTAGTTATTTATTTAATAAATTTTGTAATGCGGCCTTTTTAATAAAGCAGTTCTCAATAAATATTTCCCGAAATGTACTTGAGTGAAGTGTTAAAACTTTTGGGATTAGCGCTGATTAGTTTCAAAAATTTATAGATTTATTAATTTAACTGTTTAGTTACATAAATATTTTCAAAACAGTTTAATTTTTACGATTACCAAAAACTATCTGTACCGATCTAAACGGTGACATAAAAACTTCGAACTGCGTTAAACCTTTCTAAATGAATACTACGTTACTATTTAATTAATAGTTGGCGTCTTCTGTACAATTATCGTGGTTCGAGGGTTAAGATAAAAAAATGTAGAATACAAAACAAAAAGAAAGTGTAGTGCACTACGAAATGATTTTAAAACCACCATTCTATCGCGATTGCATTGATAACGTACCGGTCACTAAAAGAAATACTGGTATTACAAGGACAGCCTTGTAATATCATCACAGAACAGCCCGCTCCTGCAGTACAAATATTGTTTTTGTATTGGCTGTATGACCCCATAATAAAATACCATTGGTCATAAGACTATGAAAGGAAGTAAAATAAATAATCTGGTGGTACTTTTATTTGTAAAACACCGAATCCTTTTGACTTCGTACGCTGCAGAAATAAGCTTCTTCGCCAATTTCGTTATATTGAAATTCCACTGTAACTTAGTATCTAAAATCAGACAAAGAATCAGGGTGGTGTCCACAATAACCAGTATTGTGGACACGATCTGTATATTGTGGACAATTCAATTAGACAATCAGAATTATTCAAACGTAATCGAGTAATATGTTTATGTCGATCCATCGAGTATTAGACTAGAAATTTTTTTTTTCTATTGTTTTCTTCTTATTGGGCAAATGAATATTAATTGTAAACCACTCGACTACTTCCGACATAGTACTATTTACTTCGTCAAAATCTGGTTGTTGTCTATTAACCTTAAAAAGCAAGGAAGTATCACCAGCAAACAGTACAATCCCATGCTCGTCTTTCACAAGGTGTCATTGATAGAAGGATCTTTATTATAAGTTAGAGATAGAAGTGGTTCAAGAATTGAACCCTGTGGTACATCTATACTGACTGCAGATCCCAAAGACCTATCACCATCGATATTAACCCTCTGAACTTTGACACTCACGTATGACTACAGAAGTCCACGTGAGAGCCCCGGACGCCGTAGTGACGTAGTTTCCTGATCAATGTATCACGATGAACGCAATTAAATGTTTTGGATCAATCACAGAAAACACAGATTGAGTCCCGTGACTCCTCCCAGACACCAAAAATCTGCTCAATGAGCTTAACACCGTCATCGGTTGTTGAGCGACCCATTATTTGACTTTTTAACGTTCATCAAATTATTGTTATAAAAATACCGCAATAGTTGATTCACGATCAGTTTTTCGAAAATTTCACTAAGTGCCGGTAGTATTGATATCGGTCTTAAGTTCGAACGGTCGGATATACTACCCGTTTTGATATTTGAATTACTTTACATCATTAGGTCCGGAAACACACCTCCATCAACACAAGCATTAAAAATCGATACGGAGCAATGCAGTGTATTATTGAAATCATTATTTTTATTGAAAGGTCATCAAGATCAGCAGCCTTTTTTATACGTTTAAAGGCCTTAAAAATGTCATTATTATTGACATATAATTGACAAGGGAAGAACAAACAAAATAATTTTATTTAGATTTGCGATGCTATTTAGTGTTGAATAAAATTTAACGATACTCTTTAGGACCGTCTTTTCGCTTCTACCAATCACAATTGTTATAATAGTATTGGGATGGAAATTACTTTTAGAATCTTTTCCTAAGATACATATGAAGCTCCTAGCACACAAATATTTAGTGCGTTTCGTCCAGCTAAGCGGCGGTCGAGTAACAAGCCCATCGACTTTCCGAGCTCATCACCACGTTGTATTTTGGCCATTGGCCACGTGTTCCCGGGGCCTTATTACGTAAAAGTAGAAATCGATTGCGATTCCGGAATCGATTTGCGAGTCGAAATTGTTAAGTATAAAGAATGTTATTCTTATACGCAATTTTGAGTGATTTTAAAGCGTTAGATTAAATTCAAACTTTGCACACTTATCGAGGACCGATGGCTGTACAATAATATGGTACAGTTGAACTGATCTGATGAAGGAGCCAGAAGGTAGGCACAAGAATTCTATAACGGAATAACATAGCCTAGTCGTGTTTGAGCTTGTTAAAGTTGTCTTGAGATGTAGTCTCATCATAAGTGATTTTTTACGGTTTGATGATGGAGCCGGAAGGTAAGTACTAGTACTCCATAATAGAACAACGTAACCTAGTCGTATACGTTCTTAATAGAATTTTTTTAAGTGGACTTTGGCCATAATTGGCTCTGATGATGGAGCCCGACGGTTGGCGTCGGAATTAATACATCATAACGGAACAATATATCCTAACCATATTTGGGCTTGTTGGAATTGCCCTGAAATGTATTTTGACCACGATTGACTTTCAGGGTCTGATGATGGAGCTTCAAAACTTCCAGCTCCGTTATCAGACCCTGAAAGCCAATCATGGTCAAAGTGTATTCCACGAGAATATCAACAAGTCCAAAGACGGCTAGGCTCCGTTGTTTCATTATGGAGTACTAGCGTCTACCTTCCGGTTCCATCACCAGACCCTGGAAACCAATCACGGTTAAAGTACATTCCAAGACAATTCCAACAAAATTCCAACAACCTCGAACACCGCTTGGATACGTTGTTCTATTATAGAGTACTAGTGCCTACCTTCCAGCTGCATCATCAGACCCTGAAAATCGCTCATGGTCAAAGTACGTCTCAAGACGATTTCTACAAGACCAAAGACGGTTATGATACGTTGTTTGATTATGGAGTTTCTGTGTTTACTTTCTGGCTCCATCATCAGACATGAAAGCCAATTATGGCCAAAGTGCACTTAAAATATTCTATTAAGAACATATCCGACTAGGTTACGTTGTTCTATTATGGAGTGCTAGTGCTTACCTTCCGTCTCCATCATCAGACCCTGAAAATCACTCATGGTACAAGTACATCTCAAGACAACTCTGACAAGCTTAAACACAACTAGAATATGTTATTCCATTATAGAATTCCTGTGCCTACCTTCTGACTCCATCATCAGATCAGTCCAATTATACCATATTATTGTAATGTTTTAGGTCCTCGATAAATATGCAAAGATTTTATTTAATCTAACGATTTACATAAAAAAAATAATTATCACTTTATACGAAATACGAATAACGTAAAATCGATTGTAAATCGCTTGAGAATCGCTATAGACCAATCTTTGGTTTGAGAGCGTGATTTTCGAACAATTGCGAAATCGCGATCCCTAACGGTTTTTGAATTCAAATATGCGATTAAATTTCATTATGATAACTTAGTGATTTCATTGTAGAGGCAACACTGGTAATAAAAAGACAATTAGCATTTCGAAATATTAACTTGGGAATTACTAAAATAAATTTAAAATCATGCGAAATCAGAAATCGATTTCTTTTTTAGGCAATAAGGCCGCTGAGCGCGGCTCCTCGGCCGGCGCGCCCGAGGAGCCGCCGCCACACTCCGCTCGCGAGGCGTCGGGACGCGTCCCACGACTACGCCGATGTTTTATTAATAGTGACTCAAATCTTTCATAGATACATTTACTGATTTCTATTACATTATCCACTTGCCGCAGCGTGATCCCCTATCTCCTTTGCGCTAGTTCTTGCTTTGCAGTTATCGACTGCAAAGATGTATTTAAACATAAAATTTCTAACTTCAGGCGTTGTGTATCACATTCGTAACTTAATCATTTCGTTTTATTATCACCAATTTCAAGTAATAAACCTTTATTTATTTTTTCATATTTATATTTTTAGATAAATTTTGATTCCTTTTAATCTGTTTTCTATTGTTTTAATAAATTTTTGATTCATTGCTTTTTTTCGTGTTTACTTTTATTACAGGGCAGTACATTAATTTTTGGAAAGCTCTTGTTTATGGAGTTATCACAAGTCAAATCTATAGTTGCTTAAGGATGATTTGAATTATTTTACGAGCTGGCGGAACATATTGCTATGACCGAATTTCCGACCAACTCATTGAACAATGAGTACAAGATGCTTTTAAATCATTGTTTTCTTGTTGTAATACAGTTAACCGTGTATCTGCATCGCACAATTTTACTTTCAGATCAGCAGTAAGTTTAAGGACGTCCTGCAACGCACCGCTGCTCCGGTCGGACCCATCCAGCGTCCGCTGGAGCTGGTCTCTTTCCTCTCGAGTGTCCATTAATTGGGAATGGAGTTCCGCCAACTCACTTCTCATCTGTTTATTTCTATCTAACGCAGATAGTATTTCTTTCTGACTATTCTCTCTCTCCTGTAGTAACTGCTCGCAGCTGGATCTAGATGTCACTAATTCTAATGGTGTGTGTTTCAGCAGTTCCTCTAGCTGTCGGGCAGTTGCTGTGCGAGTGATCATTTTAACTCAATAATTGCATACAATTAAAAAAAAATCAAAAACAAACGAAGCAACCGTCCAAGCAATTATAAACTCTAAAGTTTATATTCACAATATTTAAATTAGATTATATTCACATTTATTTGTTTTACAATCTCATAATTTATTTAATAATAAGACGCAATAAAAGGCGAAGAAAAAAAATTAAATAAATGTGCCTACTTAATTGGAGGAGAGGTCAAAATTTACAAAATTTACACGGTGCATTGTGTAATTATGGTGATCAATAAACTACTAATAGTAGTTTGTTGATCACTATAATAACACAATACACACTCACAATCAATATTTGAGTATCACATCGCTAATGCCATGGAGCTAAACACGCTTAGATGCTCGTTTTATTAATTCAGATAAATAAATCTAAGACCAAGCCGTGAAACACGTCTGCTCGTATCGACCGCCGCCGCGCATCAGACGAATATGTCATTTCTTCATTTATTTCGGTGATATGTTTTAAAAATTGCAAATTAAATTATTCGTAAATTGTTCTTTATATTAATAGGAAACTGAATGTCAGCCAAACACTATTGAACTTAGGCACTGATACGTTATATTGATATTATCTAAAGATTGCTAACAATCCATTATATTGAAGACATTAGGCTATTTGTAGTAGTGTAGTTAGGAAGAACCGCTGATACCTGTCGATATGTGGATTTACAAACTGATAACTTACAACATATGGAAACGGACACAAACGGACACACAATCTATTCCAAACAATCAATTCGGTTGATATAATCGACTACAATGCTGACATTCTAAAATACCGAGTGACCACAGGAGTAGTGTTATTGCTGACATGATGTATATCTGCCTAAAACTAGGACAAAAACCAAATAAACACTACATCAAAACACATTGCTCACGTAGACAAAAAAATTAAAACAAGATTTTTAAGATTATTGATATTTGAAGCTTATTACCTTTATTACTATTAAATTTGTTTTTTTCGTAAAGAATTTAAAATTATATTAAATCTCACACCTATAAACATAATACAAAATTTAAGCGAATAGGACATCTAAATATTCAATTAAATAAAAAACAGCCTAATACGTGTAAAAAAGTTGGTGTCCCACTGAGAATATAGTTACTTAATTCATTAGCTGATGTAGTAAAAATGTTGAGTTATAGTAAAAACTTTTAGTTTTCCTAGATATTTTGTCATTACAAAATGTCGAGGCTTTATCGTTAGTCGTAATAATGATAACACAGTGACCTCTGTGACTAACAGGTAGACATAAGACCAAGGAACTTATCCCGACATTTCTCAGATTTTGTACGACACAATAAATAAAATAATGCTAAAAATTAGTGATTATTACAAAAGTTATTGGTTTTAGTATCCAATACAAAAATTAGTAAACGCTTCCAAATTTAATAGGGATTTTAAGAGTACATGTATATTTATACGTGGGTCTCTTTCAAACTTTTAGAAAATCAAAAACTTAGAAAAGTAGTAATTGAGATCAATACATTACCCACTAGTATTTGGGGGTCCTTTCATATGCAGCCACTGTTTGCTGGGCGTGCGTGACCACTTTCACTTTTTTTTTGATTTTAGGAAATAAATAAAAACTGCATATTGCGAGATCGCAGCTGAAAGGCAGATAAGCCAGTATTTCTATACCTAATGTCCCCCAAATAGTTAGTTGTTTGTCTGGCGGTATGTGGTGAGGCGTTGTCATAATGACGAAGAATCCTAATGCGATGTGGTTATTTCTAAACTTTTACGAAAATAAGAAGCAAATAATTGTTAATGGAGCAGTCCGCAGTGAATATTTTTTCATCTCCTAAACCAACCATTGCGGAATGACTTGTAATTCTGAAGAAAGAGACCACCATCTTTTCCGACGCTTCGACCTCGTTTTACTTTAGTAGGCATCTCCTCGAAAGCTCACACCCACTGAGCAAACTGACTTTTGGTTTCGGAATGATAAATAAATCCAGCTCATGTCATGTGTAACTATGTCAAACACAGCATTTGAACCACCACCGTCAAATCTTTGCATCATTTCGAGACACCGATTAACACGAAGAAGTTTAGCTACGGACAAAGTATGAGGTATCCACCGAGTACAAAGCTTCCTGACCATTAAATGTATATGAAGGACTTGGGAACTTAACTCATAGCGATGCCTAATCTTGTGCTAATCTGCTAGTAGGTCACTCTTTGATCCGTCTGTATCATGAGCCGCACATCACTGATATTGTCTTTATTCATCGCCGTAGAAGGACGTTCTTAATTCAGATCGTCCATCAAATTAGTGCGACCATGTTTAAACTTTTTAAACCAAATAGTGGCAAGGAATGGAGTTTCATCTTTAAAGGACAACCAGTAGATTTTTTTTTTTGATTAAAATGGCTTTTTTGCACGAAAATGTTCTCGCGTTAAATTCGTATTGATATAAGACAAGCTATTTCATTTTTGCCTCCAATTTATAAGAAAAAATGGCAGATAAATGCCATGTACATATTAAGGTTGGTAAAGAGTTTCACTTTGAAAATTTAATTATGTTTTTTTTTTGCATTTAGATTGCATTGCATTTACTGAGTGGTCAGTGCTAAAAATTTTATGTGTCACTTATGTATAATCAATTGTAGAGACCCTTTTTAAACTGATAATTGTAACAATAACTATTGACGAAATAAAAATTAAAGATCACTATTAAGTTAGGGCGTCTTCTAAATAAAATAAATTATTTTTCCTACCTTCATATGGTACTTGCTTTTATGTTTGAAGTGAATAAGGTGGACTTCATTGAAAAGTCGATCGGCCACTCGATGGTAGTTTTTGAATGTGGGCACCAGGATTCTCAGCTGGAAATGAAATTATCCTTTGTATTTGAAAAAAATAATTATTAATTAAATTATGTATTTTACAAACTATGATCTTGCTTTGGGAAAATACAAAATTTTGTATTGTAAAATTAACATCTTAGAATCATTACAAGCTGGGACCTAAACTATCTTTTAAAGGAAATTAAACAAAATTGAAATTATTATTTAACACGATAATTTAACACGTTTAAATAACCATGTAGAATAGTTCAAAAGAAATAGTGATTTACTGACATAAATTCAATATAAAAATTTGTATCTATATGAAATCATGAGTTTATTTAAAAGATTCCGTGTTTACATGTTCGATAAAGTCCTCGCAGTCATAAAAATTATTTTATTCAAATTAGTATTTACTTAGCAAATACCAGCTAAAAAAATATGCTATATAATTTATGATTGTTTGAAAGACATACATTCATGAACATAACCAGCTCGACTTGTTGTGGGTTTTCTTATTTATGAATTTAAAAAAGGTATGCTCTAGTATTGGCTCATTTTTTTTAGGAAAAATGCCTTTCGAACGAGCGATAAAGTAGCTCTTTAACTCTTTGTAGATCCTTAACATATTGTAACGTATTTCAAGTATTATTATAACTTATTAAATAAAGACATGTAAAATAAAACAACTAAAGACATGAATGATTTATTTTCTAACATTAATCAGAACTTAAATTAGAGAACATACACTCTCCTTCAAAAATCTGAATAATCCTTTCGATTTTTTTTCATTCTGCAGTAATCACTACATCATTGTTTATATATTGAGTATCCCACTCCCCTTAATGAGGTTGCAAGTCAAATTTAGGCTCCAAGTAAATATCAAATCCACAAGCTGCTACGGGTACCTCATTGGAAACGGATCGTCTCAAATAAAATACCTAAAGAACCTCACATAGAGAATTTCAGGAATTATAATCTTAAGTGTAATGATTTATGTTATTATTTAAATTGTAAAATGTAAATACTGATAGATTGTTTTAAAATAAGCCGTAATTTAATCATTACTTATCGTCTAATAAACAATACAACAGTTGTATTACATTACTTAAGACAGCCATAATAGATGTTTTAAGTATTTTTCGTATAAAAAAGATATAATGTCTGTATGATACGATTATCCGCACAAAATTTGTTATATAGTGATGAAGCGAGGGAGGGGGCCATATAAATAGCTAATTAGAGAAAATCAGCTCTCACTTCGCTTTCACACGTCACTGACTATCACATATTGAATTTTTTGTAAGAAAACAAGGTTATGTATCTATTCAGAAAACTTTTTAATATGTAACATATGTATATAGTGTGTTTTCTTAAATAAAAGACAAAGGGGGAGCGGGGATTCGTTTGACCGTTGAAAGACGTTATAAACTGTTAAAAAGCAGGGATATCGGGAACTAACGATTGTATAAAAATAGGATGAGTCTCGATTTTCTGCACTTACACATGTGATTTCTAATTAAAATTAAAAGAAACTCTGCTACTCAGTCAACAAGTACTTTACTAAAAGTTGCTTATTAAGACTCTGCCGGCTGAGGATCCTGCTCGACGGTTGCAAACCAGCGCGTAAGTGTACCCGGTCCCATACAGCAGTGACCAGTAAAGTTAGGTGTCGAGGAAAGCTTGTTACGTTTGTAAGTTTATGTATATTTTCTCTGCCTATCATCCCCATCTTCAGAGGGTTTCTACCTGATCAAAGTCTATCTGGCTTTGCGCACGTGCACATGGGCACGCGAAGCCGGAGCCCTCGAGCCGCCGTTGGCTCAGTCACTACTCCTAGCAGAGATGGCAGTATCCTTCTACATTATCCTCTCTACCTCAGAACCCAAAATATACCTTCGACCTTCTATCCTTTCCTACTCCCTATCCCATTCAATCGCTCCGAAATTCACAAAATTTAATGTTCGCGAAAATTTAAAATTAGTACCCATAAGGGTACTCGCATTGCCAGAAAATTTCCGTACTAAGGAGCCAGGAGCTCTAGGCTCAATTACGGCGACGACGATCGCCACTCATCACTCCTGGTACCCTTGAGGGTCGGAACGAGTACTATAGAAGTCCGCTGTGATACTTGGAATGTCTGCGGAGATACGAATGATAAAACTGATGATTTCTGCAAACTGATTACCGGATATTCTATGCATGAATGAGATTAAAACGAAAGGTAGTGATGGGATGATCAAACACGGATCCTTCGATACTTATTGATCTGGCTTTGAACAGAGTCAATGAGGATGCAGGAATGTTGGCTTGATCCTATCAGAAAGATTATTTGAATGTGTAAACTGTTACGAATGTGTTAATCCAAGGCTCTTCTGGCTCCGAATCAAAATGGAACGGACACAGGTTTTTAGTTTTGGCGTATACGCCCCAGACATTTCCAAACTGCTCGAGAAGCGGGAGGAGTTTGCGCTGATGTGAGGGACATATTAGTAAAATGTGACAAAAGCAAAAGTATCTTAATGTTAGGAAATTTTAATAGCCGGTTCGGTGCACATCGGAATGGATATAAGAAATTCTTTGGTAAATATGGAAATGAAACAGTGAATTAGAATTATAATTGCTTTCTCTTACTGTGTTGAGTGGTTAACTTGTGTGTGAATAACACGATGTTTAACCACATAGGCATATGCTCACATACTTGACAAAGAGAAGAAGACAAAAGCATGATAGAATTTATAATTGTGGATGATCGGTTGAGAAGCAAAGTTGTGGATACGAAAGTGTACCGTGGCGTCAGTGTTGGCATAGGACACTTCTTAGTAGTGTGTCGAATTAAGGCTTTATGAAAATTGGCGAGACCATGCGCAAATAGTCACTACAGAGGTAGAACTAATAAAAGGTGAGAAGCTTCAGGATCAGAATGAAAAAAATGAGTACGCGGAGCGATTGCAAAATAATTTGGCAGAAATCAAACGCTATGAATATCTAGAACTTGATGAATTGTGGAAGATAACGAAATATGTATTATTAGACGAAGCAAAAATGTACGTGAAGTGAATAAGAGAACGAATTTTAATAAAGAATATAATGAAAGGTTAAATTTTGAAGTAAGAAAAGTAAACAGTGAAAAGAAGATAGAAGTCCAAACTAAATGTGACTGTTAACATCAAGGGTTATTGACAGAGTTAGCTTGGTTCAAATAAGATAGAAACAGTGACAACGGTTAAAGAGACATGAATTTTAATATTGGTGATATATTTAAAGTACAATCACCCCAAAAAAAAATCATAAATTATCACGCTATTTTAAAGGACCTCACAAATCACAGAGAAATGATTAAATGCTTATTACTAAATTGAATCATCACAATGCAGGTTAAAACAAGTTATATCTCATATTAATAAAGTTAAAAAGTATCTTTCATTATTTTATATTAGTACTGTTTAACCGTGATTTTTTTAAATACTTTAATTCAAAAGTGTCAAATTTTATTCAGTTTTATTTGTTTGTCATTATTAAGTTTCTTAACTTTCCATTACGAATATTGAAAAATTTTCATAAAATTGCAAGTTACTCTTTATCATCCCGAATTTTAACTATCAAATTTTCATCAGATGTTGATGTTTTAGTGTCTTAGGAATCTAGTTCTACAATTTTCCGAGTAATGTCTATACGTCTGTCACTCCCTCTCTCTTTTTCTCTCTCTCTCTCTCTCTCTTTCTCGCTGTGTGTGTTTGAGTTTGAGTGTGTGTGTGTGTGTGTGTGTGTTGTTTTTAACTATTGTATCGTATTCTAATCACGATCCTGAACCTTTCTTTATAATAAGGAACAGTAAGAGACGCTTTGGTCTGGCCATAGGTTTCCATGTTCACACATCGACAGTGTGTGACCGACCACCAGGGCGGCGCCACTATCGACCGTTAACATGCATTTTTACACTCTACTCTCGTAGATATCATTTTCCGTGGACTCATGCATTAAAATTAACTCACAACTCTTCGGATCGGTAACTTCACGACACAGTATTTTCAGGTCCTCGGCTAGATCATCTTCACGTCACCAAGTGTTACGTTTTTCCGTCCACAGTATTTAAATGGAAGATTTTGTATAATATTGTTTATTGCCTTCATATCATTATGGTTTTATGTAAGTGATATATTAATTTGTAATTAATCCTTATTTAATTGAAACAGCTGTATAAATTTTTGGTAGTTTCAAAATATATCTATCAAATAAAAGTGATTATTTCAAACTCGGTTTTCGATGTCGAAAGGTATTATAAATTTATGTAAGTTTTACCAGGATTTTTTAAAAATTGTTCTTGTGAATGTAACAACCAAAACATTTCTAATATGTAGTTTTGAGAACAGTATTTATAAATTATGAAATGACTGTTAACGTGTCAATAAATTCATATTTAAACTACAAAACCATATATATCTGTATTCAAATATCAATTACTATGAATTCTGACTTTGTAACACTTCAAAGTGAACATCAGTATTTACGAAGAAATTTGAATTTCCCTCATAAATTCATAACTTGAAAACAGCCTCTGAACGAAATATCGTAGTGTTATTTTGATTGTTCATAATTTGCTTTGATTAAAAGTGAAGGAACTTTTCGCATCTTAATTCATGTCATTCGATAGATTAGACAAAGAATGAAATTCAAAAGTATCTGTTTTGAGTTTTGTCAACGTCGTTCGATCCTTTACCAGACTGCTCTGTCGCCTGACATTTGTCTCATATCGAGGATCACTGTTTAAGGTGCAAAAGTTTGTGGGCTTTCTTTTTCGATTTTGAATTCGATCGGAAAAGCGTCAGGATAGGCCTTGTGAAGAGCGAATTTCTTTCAAGGAGATGCGATGACCAGTCAATTTACTACTGTCTAATGGTAAATTATATTGTGAGTTTTTCTTAAGGAGAGGATAAAATACGAAAGTTTATTCAGAGAAATGATTTGTGAAACCTGATGTTCCGGTGGGGACACATGTCTGTGGTGGTCATTCACACCTGCAAGGATGGATGACAGAAGTTTTGATGGGCAGACGCTGGTTAGCGTTCCATACCTGAGGCATCCTCAGCTTCTAATATTTTGTTAAAACCCATCTGTCTCCACTGCCTATTACCGAGGTTCCATCACGTCAGATGAGAGTTCAAGCATAAATATAGGTGTAAAGTAAACCCAGATCGATATTCAAAATCAGATACTTTATTCTTTTTACACGACAGTGATCATCTTTATCAGCTCTCAATATTAAGAAGCTCGGTTATATTTCTGTGAGATTTTAATTGTGAACATCATAAAGTTTAATTATTGATCAGGGATTAATTTTGATACATAGTTTTCTTTATACATCTTATCTCGGGACGTCGGGTGTTTGTTGCTGTCGTGTGACGCCCATTACTCTATAATCATAAATAGAATACTTATTATAATTAACAAATCAGTTAGGTATTTTAAACATAAGATGAAACCGTATGATATGTCAGAGGTCACATAAAAAGAAACGTACGTCGTGAATGTCACATCTATTTGAATACAACTATATATTGTACTTGCTGCCTTTTATTTCTTTTTGTCTTCTAATTCGCTTTTGAAAAGCGTTACAACTTTACAAGTAGTTCGTAAGGCGTTTTCCTTTAAAAAGAAAGACGTAAATCTTACGGGTAGCTCTTTTCTAATTGTACCACACACGAGCACAACGATTACAAAGTGATGACGTCACGATACGACCCGGTGGGAGGCCGAGTCCGCTGTCAGCTCGGTCCGGCGCGTGTGGACCTGCCGAAACAGCACTACTCGCCGGCGCCGGCCGGAAAGTGAGTCGCGTGGTGTCTGATCAACAGAGCAGCGCTCGATGTAGAGGTACTTTGTCTAATGTCAGAAAATTAAACAAAATACATCTTTTTGAAATATAAACACTAGGAGAATTATATTTTCCCACAGAGAAACGTAAAAAATATACATTTTAAAAAAGGGACATTTTTAATAATCTTAATTTTCAAATATATGTAAAGAAAAATATAATTTTCTTTTAAGGGTCATCGTGACAGATTTATAATGTCATGAACCGTAATTGTGAATTCATTGTGATTAAGAACATTAAATGTCGTTTCTTTTTTCACAGAGAAACCCAGTTGTGTTTTAATCACTAAACGGTGTCGTCCATAGAAAATAATATCTTATAAAACGACATTCATTGTTACAAAATGGAAAAGTTGAAATTTACGTTTCAATTAAAATCTACAGTAGACGGAAAGTCTAACTATATTGCAATAACCTCGATTGCCACAAAAGATGACAAAGTTTTCCTGATTCCGGAAGAATATCAAGCAATATCATTGCATCACAAACATATACAAACCTCTAAAGCTTACAGTACGGAGAGAAATACATTGAAAAAAAGACATCAAAGTAGAAGCGTATGGATAAAAATGACAGAAGATACATTAAAATCATACTGTGATGAGGATGGAAACATGATTTTTCAGGACCAATTCCTCGAGGAAATTACACAAGAAGAGTCCTCATTCCCAATAGAAAGAAATTGGATGATCCCATAGTCAAAATATTGGAAAAATTAATTGAAATTCAACAAAACAAAGAAAAACAAAGTATGAAGAAGATAGCCGCCAGGTTTGTGATTGAAAAATTTGATGGAAAAAATATGAATGTATATAACTAGATGGCAGCATTTGAAAAGGAATGTGGGAGGTTTGACATAGTAGAAGAAGAAGAGAGAAAATGGAAATTTTCGGATTATTTCTTGAAAAATCCTGCATTGACTGGTACTTTTCCATGATGATCAAGCATGGTTTACAATCGGAGTGGTCTGAGTGGAAATCAAGCTTTTTGCAAACATATGCCAATAAAAGCTGGACTACTAGCAAGTATGCTTTGTTTTTCAAGTATCAAGCAGGATCATTACTAGAATATGCAATCAAAAAAGAAAAACTTCTATTAGAAATAAAAAAGACAATTGATCAGGGGACGCTCATCGATATAATTGCTGCCGGCTTACCAGATTTTATAACTGATAGAATCAACAAAGAGGAAATTGTACAAACAAAAGACTTATTTAACGAACTTGGCAAGTTAGAAGATCTGGTTGCAAACAAGAAATTCAGCAAAAAGAAGGACGATGCTAAGCAAATAAAAGAAAAGTGCAGTATTTGTAAAAAAATACAAAAAGGTGTGCGCTATCATTCAGAAGATTCCTGCTGGTTCAAAACAAAAGTGAATAATGGGAAAGAAAAAAATAATAAACAAATAAAACTCATTAACAATTCAGAATTGGAATGTGAACTACTGTGTGAAGACCCAAAAAACTAATAGTGCCGCCATTTAATATTGAATAAAGATGTTGAAGTATTTGGAATCTATGACTCAGGATCTAATGTGTCATTGATAAATTCAAGGTTATTGAAGATAAAAAATTAAAAATCGAGCTACTCTAGCAATACTAATTTAAAACAATTAATGGCGTTAAAAGGCAAACGGCATGATAACACTCGATATTTCCGTATTTAATGTGGAAAAAAAAATGAACGTATTTGTAATAGACAAAAATAATTTTGAGTACGATTTTTTAATCGGATTGGATTGTATAAAAGAGTTTTTCTTAACTCAAAATTAAAACTTAGAAGTCAGTCAGAAAGTTCCTATACTAAGAAGTGAAGTAGTTTCTAGGTAAACAAATAAATCGGACATTGCAATTTCTAAAAAAATTAAATACCATAATTTAATAAACTTCAACGAAAACTTCAGAGAAGAAAATTTGGATAAATCATCTAGACTATCAACAACGGGCTGTGATTGATAACTTATATTGAAGAATAAATCTGTATTTGCAAAGGACAAATATGACATCGGATTGGTATTGGATTATGAAGCACACATTGATCTGACAATAGAAAAATATTGCAGTAAGAGGCCGTATCAATTGAAGACAAAAAGATTGAAAGTCAAATCGGAAAATTATTGGAGAAAAATATGATTGAAGAATCATATAGTCCATTTGCAGCACCAGTTACATTAGCTTATAAAAGAGATCAAGATAAAAAATCAAGATTGTGCATTGACTTCCGTGACCTGAATAAAATTGTTGTCCCGCAATCACAGCCATTCCCACTTATTGAGGACCTAACAGTAAAAACCAGAGACTGCAAGTTTGTCTCTATACTGGACCTGAATTCAGCATTTTGGTCAATACCATTGCGTGTCACGGACAGATATAAAACTGCATTTGTCACCCAAGAGGGCCATTTTCAGTGGACTTGCTTGCCATTCGGCTTAAAGACCTCACCAGCTATATTTCAGAGAAATAATGTGTAATATAATACGAAAACATAAGCTTAGCGATTTTACAGTATGTTACGTTAATGGCATCTTAATATTCTCAAAATCATTCTCCGATTATGTCAAACATCTAGAACAGCTATTTGAAGCAATTAAAAGTGAGGGTTTAAGACTGAAATTCTCTAAATGTATGTTTGCAGCTGACTCAGTTAAATACTTGGGTTACATAATACAGAATAATTCAGTTAGACCACTGAAAGACAACTTAATATCAATAAAAAACTTCCCTATTCCGGAAACAAAAAAAAAATGTAAGAGGATTTCTGGGGAAAATAAACTTTTACCATAAGTATGTGCCGAAAATAGCAATCAAACTAGAACCATTACATGACCTTTTAAGAAAAGAACAAACCTATAACTGGACTAAGGCATGCCAAGAAGCATTTGATGACATGAAACAAATATTAAGTTCTCATCCAATATTGACCATTTTTGATCTAAACTTGCCTATCCGCATTTACACAGATGCCAGCATACTAGGAATAGGAGCGGCATTACAACAGCCGCAAGAAAACAATGAGGAGAAACCAGTGGCATATTTCTCAAAGAAATTGAAGAAATTCAAAAAAAAAGAAGAAAGCTGTATATCTAGAATGCCTAGCGATTAAAGAATGTATGAAGTATTGGCAGCATCTGTTGATAGGTAAGCAATTTACTGTCTTTTCAGATCATAAGCCCTTGGAAAACATGAATATAAAGTCAAGAACGAATGAAGAGTTGAGAGATCTGACATACTACCTATCACAATATGATTTCCAAATTAAATATTCTCCAGGAAGATACCATATCGAAGCTGATTGCCTAAGCAGGAATCCAGTCCTAGAGGCAAATGAAAACCTAGATGAACAGTTAAAGGTAGTCAACATTATAAAACTAGAAGACGTCTTAAAAGATCAAGTAGAAAATGATAAAATACAGAGCAGAAAAGACAAATTAATAACAAGAAACAACGATTTTTAGAAGAAAGTTAAGAAGAAAGAAAAAATAATCCTATCGGAGAAATTCAGCATACAATTTATAAAAAAATGTACATGCAGACCTATGCCACATAGGAACAAAACAGTTACAAAAAATGATCAGTTCATGGTATACAGCAGAAAACTTGACAAAAAAACATAAGAGGAATATGTGAAAGTTGTATTGTATGTATGAAGAACAAATCAAGAGGCCAAAATAAATATGGATTGATGTCTCACCTAGGTCCCGCCACAAAACCATTTGAGATATGTTCCATTGATACAATTGGAGGATTTGGAGGATCGAGGTCGACAAAGAGGTACTTACATCTACTAACAGATCATTTCACAAGGTACGCATACATATTGACTTCAAGTACCGAAAGTGCGAATGATTTCATAAAACTAGTAAGAAACTGTACAGAAACTAACGACATTGGTATGATTCTATCAGACCAATACCCCGGTATCAATTCCAGAGACTTCAAACATTTTTTGAAAGAAAAAAACATTCCAATAATTTTTACTGCTGTCGATTCGCCTTTCTCAAATGGATTGAACGAAAGACTAAATCAAACGTTGGTCAATAAAATTAGATGCAAAACAAACGAAAACGGCGTGAAAAAAGCATGGACAACAATAGCACAAAATTGTGTAAAAATCTATAACGAAACAGAGCACACGGTCACTGGATATGCTCCGAGGTATCTTCTAAACGGCACAGATGTTACGATTTTGCCGAATGAGTTGAAACTCAAAAAGACAGAGAGTGACTTGATACAAGACAGAAGAAAAGCTCTGGAAAATAACAATTAAATCTCATAACTACAACAAGAAGATTTACGATAAAAATCGAAGACATCTAGACTTCAAAGTTGGTGATACCGTTTTCATGGACAATGGAAACAAGCTGAATAGGAAAAAGCTCGATGAATTGAGAATTGGACCCTTTATGATCATAGAAAATATATCAAACTCAATCTACAAGGTAAACACTAAGTATAGAAAATCAGAATCAAACTTTCTCCACATCTCGAAGCTGACTCCAGCTCCTGAGCTTGAATACCATGAAGAGAATGTGTGAGTAGCTGTATTGTTGCGTCTTCTCTGGGAGGGGGAGATGTAAAGAAAAATATAATTTTCTTTCAAGTGTCATCGTGACAGATTTATTATGGCATGAACCGTAATTGTGATTTCATTATGATTAAGAACATTAAATGTCGTTTCTTTTTTCATAGAGAAACCCAGTTGTGTTTTAATCACTAAACGGTGTCGTACTTAGAAAATAATATCTTATATATATTGTTATATACTACCGTTTGTGTTTTCAATAAACAATGTAAGTCCCAATGTGTACGCTATGTAACCTTATGTAACCTATGTGAACTTATTCAGCAGAGTTTTGGTGCTTGGAAGGATTCACAGAAAGCGATTTGTGTTTTCTGTGATTTATCTAAGGAATTTGACTGTGTTCATCATGAAACATTGATCAGGAAACTACATCATGGCGTCATGGGTTGACTCCTTGGACTTACCTAAGTGATAGAATTCAAAGTGTGGACATCAATACTGAGAGGTGGTCAGGATCTGCTGTCAGTATGGGCGTGCCACAGGTTTCTGGTCTTAGACAATTTCTATTCCTAGTGTACGTAAATGATCTACCACTTCCTGTTAAGCATGGTCATGGGATTGTATTGCTTACTGATGACACCAGCTCACTTTTTAAGGTTGATAGGCATCAACGAACTTGTGACGAAGTAAGCAATACCATCTCTGAAATAGTTGACTGGTTTGGTATTAATAATCTTCCGTTCAATGAAAGGAAAACAAAACTTGTAAAATTGTTCCTATCTTATTCTAAATAAATCCCCCCAAATGTAATGGTCAAGAATACCCTCATTAAACCTTATTTTCTCGTTATAAAATTGATATTTCTACGCTACGCCAACAGTAGCACGACAAATCGCCCTGCTCTGCATGGTGCAGTGTCAAGTGACGATCCGATATTTCTGAACCACTTCCCAGTATTCTTTTCGTTTGTTTAAAAACCTCTCTAGATCTCCTTAGACATGAGGCGCGTTTGCTCTAAGACAGTCAGCACAGACCAAGTGCATTTGCATCTTGTAAATGGCTTATCCAGATTACTAAGTTAAAGAAACGCACGGAGAGGAAAGATTGTTTATATTTATATAAAATCGAACTTAAGGGCAACGTTTATTCCTTATAACTTACATGAAACCGGTTTTGCATAATAAGATACTGGTGCCATAAATATGACAATCGAGTTCAGCTTGAGTATGTTTTAGTAAACATTGTAACAACTTGTGCTTTATTTTTGTGAATGAAAATACCTTGGAGTTATAATTCACAGAAATCTTACATTTAACCCTTACGTGGATTTACTTACTACTAGCGTTCGAAAAGAATTATTTGTCTTTACGACGCTTCGTCACATAGTTACTCCAGTCGTCCTCAAATCTTTGTATTTCTATTTGTGTCAGCCGCTCATTGTCTACTGCATCCCTGAAGAAGTACTCACGAAACCAATCTTAAGGTTAGTAACTCCTTTCCTTTAACATATTGAAAAGGGAAGAAAACCAATTCTTTTTCAAGAAATACCAATAACAAATACTTACTCTTTTCCAATTCGATACACAAATCACCTTTCTAATTTATTTATTGTCAAAGATATAGCTAACATTTTCGTTCGTTCGTTACTGCTTAGCTCCGACACTTGAAATTTTATTGATGGATTTGTGGTTGATGGACTGATTGTTACAACACTACTGCAGTGACATTGTCATCTGGCGTTTTAAGAAAACGTAAATTGAGCAACTTTTAAAGAGATACTTTAAAATTCCGGTTGAAATTTTGCATTCCTTTGGCAATTATATATTTTAATAATATTTTGATTTTGACGCATGGCACTTTTTGGTACCGTCCGTGTGCTTTCTCCTCTAAGATAAAGTACAGTTCTAGAAAAATTTAAATTGCAGATCCACTTTCAGCACAATACTTGATGTTACAACTAGATACCTAAAGCACTTGATCAGTATGATAAAACGTCAAACACAAGAAACGTGTAGCTTTTACTTTGGAGTATAGATTAATAGCATCTGGATCTCGGAATGTTGAATTTTAGGTTAGATGAGATAAGTCTGAAAAAGTTGTAAAATATACAAAGATAAATGAAAATTTAAAAATCTTCCTTTATAGATAATAAAATTAAATTTTTTAGAATAGTAAAAGAAATATGTACGTTATTTATAGTGATGCCAAAATTGGAAAACCGATATTGGGAATAGCTCATTAAAGTTACTCAAGTAAGTATAATTAAAATGAAGTCAAGGTAGATAGATGCTCTTATATCCTAAATATCATGGCCGCGATGAGATGGACATTCTAAAAAATTTCAAAACGCACAGAAGCTGTACCTTAGCATAACCGCGAGACTCCTCAAAATACACACATGCGGCGCGAGAAGCCTAATCAACCTCTGGTGGACGTGTCCGTTGGTCTCGTGGATTGTACTGAACGGCGATTAGGCACGTATGAGTTTCAGAGTACGGTGATAAGTATACAGAAATGGTAACATGACGAACAAAGACAAGCTTTCAAATCGGGGTTCATGTTATGAATAGATAACAAAAACCCTGATAATAATACCAAATAATGAACTTGGGATTTGCAGCTAGCTCACTCTACTTTGTTAATTTGTTTAATGTCCGAATAAGCAGTTAATGACACGTTAAACCTTACTCATGAGTGGTTCATTCATTGAATGTACGATTTCTAAACATTAGCTTTAATTGGAAGACAATAGAAATGAATAACGGTCTATTAAAAAAAAGGGTATTCCAATAAGAATCCTGATACGTCCATTTGGATGGAAAAATGTATTTTTAAATTGATTGGATTGTATCTGGACAAAGAGATAAAATAGTTATTGAATGAGGATAAACGAAAACTGAAAATTCATATATATATGTATCCGATTATTAATATAAATTCACATATATGCATTAATTACCTACAAATAGATTTAGGTTATGCAAGTTATGTATACATCTGGTTTTCCTTTTAATTCACATATTAGTATTCAATTGTTCATTAGAGCTCGCCCATACATAAAGCGGTGAAAGCATTTGTGGGTGAATGGTCAAATGATATTAATGCTTAGAAATTATAGTAATGCCTAGGCACGGATTTGGTAAATCGAAGTTTTATATAAGAAGATAAAAGAAATGGCTTGAAGAGATTTTTTTGCCGGCCCTTCCACTTTTAGTGAATATAGTAAATAAGCAGATTTGTTTCATAGACTGGTCAGTCAGTCAGTCAGTCAGGTCAATTTGGCGAAAAGGCTTTCATATACAATTAAAAGCATACGAAACTGGTCGAATGTAGACACTGTCAGATTAAATGAATTTAGTTGCTTCCATAGCTTGATGTCGTTTCAAGTCTTGTACTGAAATGAAAGCAATGGTGGATTTAGATGTCTGGAGGCCTCGGTGCAACAAAGGAGTGGAGGCCCCCATGGCCCCAAATTATTTTTCAAATAAAATGGACTTTTTAGTCGATTTTTCTAATAAATTATTTATTGTGAAACCAACTATATGTGAAAACAACTAATTATTTATTATTTTACAAATATATAATTAATCGGAAACAAGAATTATCTGAAATTAAATTTTAGCGTAAACGAACGGGACGCTATGTAACGAATGTTTTTAAAAATATGTGATACTTTTCGTATCTCATCTCAAAACTATGACGAAAATCAAAGCTCTAAAAAATCTCATAAATGATTTTCTAGCCACATGAAAATTCATAAAAAGGCAATAGTAACGGCGATTCTTGTTTCTTAATTGTTCTTTTAGATTGGTATTTTTTTTAATACAGTCATGTACAAAAGCGCATTTCTTAAGTTCCAATATTCAGTATTAACCGGTTTATACTCTCGTGGAGTAAAGGAGACATCATTTTATCTAATTTTTGCTACTCTACGACTGACGTTTCCTGTTTTGGATATAATGTTCCCTTTTTTCACCTCAGGATTTAATGCTTTCAAATCAGATTGCTTTATAACCGAAAACCACACAACTCCTGAGCACATGGACGGTCCAACTTACCAGGGTAATGATGCCCGAGATGGTAGCGATGTAGAGTTGTCCTCTAGTTGTAAATCGACCTCGTGCTGGTACTTGTACACGTAAGCGGTGGTACTGATCAAGCCGGCGATGAACATGACCAGCTGCAGCGCTTTAAACACCACGGCGAAGGTACTATCTTTACTCTTATGCCTCTCCCTCGGCCATGCCATCATTGTTGAAGAGAAGGTTCTCCATATCTTGACGTAGTTCAAGGAGAACGGAGATTCTTTACTGAAAGAGACAGGTAATTTTTTTTACAATAAATTTGTTTTTAAAAAAATATAGCCTGCGCATGAAAGGACAGTGCTCGTAAATAACTTTCGTATCAAATGCCGATAGCACATTCAAGTACGTACGAGCGATATTGGCTACTGAATTTCGTCATGTTGACACATTTGCATATAAGTTTTTACGTATTTAGATTATATTAGAAATCACGCAAGCCACGCTTTACACTTCGTTGTGCACCGCAACCATATGGAATTCTGATGATGCGTTTTCGTGAGTCGTTACGAAAATTACTGTACTGTTGTTATTTGGAATAGGAAGGGGGCGGCTAAGACCGGGAAGAGGACGGCTAGGGTTGTCCGGCCGGGGAAGCTCCGGCCAGCGAGGCTCCAAACACAGGGCTTTGCCAGAATAAATCGGGGGGCCATTGAGAGTTCGGCCAATAGGGATGATGGCAAAGTCAGGGCTTACGATAGTCAAAATTTTAGAACCACTACCATATTACGGGAAAAATTAAAGAACTTTCTGCTCAGCATAGACAATAATGCAGGGGATGTCAAAACAGTCGTACATCATCGTATCGAACGGATTTTCATGTATTCATCATACGCAACAATCAAATGTTTGAATAAATATTTATAAGAGTGTGAAGCATTTATCGTAAACTATAAATTCTTATACCTGAAATGTAAGCCCTGGGATTACGACAACAAATTCGGCACCGTCTCGTAATGGAATGTAGGGACGAAGTTACGAACGTGATACTTCAGGGGGACATGTGGAGAGTAAATCATTTTAGAGTTAGGGCTAGCACTCGTAGAACTAGAGACTAGTGATTGAATCAAATTTAGAAATCATTCCAAAACGAAATTTAATTAATAGTGAATAAATGAAATTGAATAAAATCCGTAAACATCACTTTTGATAAGCACATTTCCAAGCATGTAAATACCCATCGCAGAATCAACGCGGAAAAAATATAAGTACTTACACCTTTATATCCTTCGGTGGGCATTTTCTGAAAGTGACGTTGTTACGTAACAACGCTGTGCAATTTGGTGGTTAAAGCCTGTTTAAAAACTATCTAGGCACTTTGTGTTTTCTTCTTACAAGAATCTGATATGTAATGAAAAAAACACGAAATAAAGATTTCTAATAAGGTTCTAAATAGGCATTAAACATAATTCATTTTTATTTACACACCTATGAAACTTTTTGTTTGCGCACCCTTTTTAAATAATTTAAAGTTCTGAGCGTTTTTTTATGAGAATTCGATAAACGCTTTGGTGATGGTTCGAAGTGTCATTCTTAAAGAATCGTCCGAGGAAAAAAGGTCATTACGAAAGAGGCAGTTTTTAAGACACACAATTAAAAACTATGTGATCGTAAATATTTATCCCGCGACTACACAAAACACGTTTCACTATTCAAAACATGTTTGACAACGAAAGGCCTTGTTTGACTTCACAAAAATGTGTTTAACTCTTTCACATATTTATCCAGTGGCGTCACAGGTTGATATAAAAAATATTTAAATTTGATATATTTAAAAATATCTGGCGTCGATAGTAAATCGAAATAGTAAACTCGAAACAATAAGAAACAAAACAGAAAAATTTGAATCCCTATAGTGACGCGCCGAAAGCACATTTAGGGTGCGGAGGGATTGTCTTTACTGCGCAAGAAAGAACGACGTCCAAAAAAATAAAACTACCGGAAATAAGGTAAATTAATATTGTCAATTTGCCAATATTCTACAATACCCCAATTGCTTCAAACAGTTTTTGTGAATGTAATTAGTACAAATGTTGGGTTAAAAAAACTCAATGTCAGGTTTTCTTTTACGTGACTTAGAATAGATTTATAAAATTATATCATTAAAAAGTAATAGAACGTGCAGTAAGAGTCCCGAATTTAGTTCGATTTTTAATGAGTCCCTTGAAATCACACGCATGCCGCTCGTGACTGAGCTATCAGGAAATATCTTCAGGACGATCAAATGTGTTTTGCCCGTTTGAGAATCAAACCGAGGTGTGAGCGGTTCTATTGCTATCACGCTCTAAAATAAGCGCACAGACCTGCCTTCCGCAACGATCTCGGAGATGTTGTGCCTAGCTTTATTAGTCAGAGGGTGATAGGTTTTCGGGCCGGTCTATACCTCCAGAGCGGACATGGAGTTACTGAAAATGTTGACCAGCCTCTTTTTACCTTTCTTTATCTTCCTCATCGCTCTTTACAGCGTAATCATCACCGCCTGGAAGACCATGCAGAAGGGATCGAACCAGAGCGCCAAGTGCCAAAGGTCTCCTCTTTGTCCCGCCATTCCGTCAGGGCTGTACCGACTTTGCCTTCGATCCGGCTTCCATCGGAGTATATCTATGGCCCGACCACTGCGATAGAGTCTATTGTCTAGGAGTCAAGATCTCTCATACCCGATCTCGAGTACGCGCGCAGAACGAGGAAGGTCTCCGAAATATACGGTTCTCTCGAGGTCCCGGTTGACAAAAGTGTCCTCCTTATCTTTTCCGCGCTTCACCTTGTATAACCAGGCCGCTTCCCTCACTCTAATGTCGAGAGGAAGCAGTCTCAAGAAGATGAGCGTTGAATGCAGGGCGACTGCGTGGTGAGCCCCGCACGTCTTAGCAGCGTATTTCGTACGTCGAGCTTTCCACGTCGCCGATGCTCGAGTACACGATGCGTACAGAACGATAGGCTCTATCGCGGTAATGTATATGGTCCTCACGACCTACGGACTCAGATTCCACGTCGCTTTGGCCGCTCGGGCTAAGCCTTTGTAAATATTTGCACCCTTTTTACAAAGCTTGGCGACATGAGGAATATACGTCAGCTTCCTATCTATAGGCAGACTGAGAAGGCGTATTTTGCCAACCAGGCTGCTTTACTCGCTATTCATGTGCACCACTGGGTCGTCATTTTTTAGCTTTCTGGTCAACACCATAGAATTATTTTTCAGCGGTGCGAACATCAGCTTATTTCTGGTTCTGGCACGGTTGGCCTCCTCCTCGATCGACAAAGCCGACTGTCCAGAGAACATGAGGACCACATTGTCTGAGAACGCTTGCACGTATATGCTGAGTTCCTCGAGTTCTTGGAGTAGAGTCCAGAATGAGGTTCCAGAAGGTTGGACCGGCTATAAAATGTATAAAGGCCGTAGCGCACAATCACCTCCCGATCTCTCAGGTATCCCCGAAAAATGCCGTAGAGGCTCACTGGGCGAGCTAAGGGAGTAGCTGGGTTTTCAACGCCGGCCACCACGCATTATAGAAGGTGCCCTCTATGTCCAATGACAGCATTAAAACTATCATTTTTAGATTTAACTATTTATAGATGTATGTCATTAGATCATATAATGTGTTCTCCGTCCCGTGCTGCAGCTTGAAGCCATACTGTGTCGCCTGCAGCTTCGGCATCAAGTGCCATTGGAGGCGCCCGAGTAGCATCCTTTTCTCGGCTTTACCCAGCATAGGGAGCAGACCTATAGGCCTTTAAGACTTCAGACGGGCATAATCGCCCTTGCCTGGCTTCGTGATCACCTTTATGGCAGCCACCTTCCAGGCCCTGGGCCCAGGTCTAGGCATTTATTTGCCATTGCTAGGAACAAACCCAGGTCCCGGAAGATCGACGCATGGCGTATGTTCAATGTCAACCCATCAATGCCCGGGGCCTTTCAAGGATAAAACGCTTTAAGAGTTTTCTTAACTTCAGCCCCGGTAAAAAAAATGGTCTACACAGGGAAGATCCCTCGATCCATCCGTTACGGGTGGTATATCATTCCCGTTGGTTTACCTCCTGAGTTCCGCTTGGTGTGGATCGTCAGTATCGATCCGGTCACATGGGAAAAAGGTTTCCGCCAGGAGGGTCGCTGACTCGTCCGGACTTAAAACTCGTCCCTAGCCGGTTTGGAGTAGGACATTTCCCGGTTTTTCTCGATTCCTTTATGACCCTGTAGATGCCATCTCACAGGCTCTCCTCGTCCTGTGCATAGAAAAACAGCTTCTAACTTGTAATCTGCGTCTCAGCCGCTGCCCTTTCGTTAACCTATTTGGCCTTGATATATTCCCCGACCACTTACTTTCGTCTGCTGGGAGCCGCGTTTTGGATGCGCCACTTCTTGGTGCGCGCATCTTTTTTATCCCCTCTAACTCGAGACTTCACCAGGAAAGTTTCAGTCTAAACTTCGAATTTCTAAGTGGAATGATTTCTTTTCACGCTTATCAGATGCATTCGGTGTAGGTCCCCACGATCTTACCGAGTTGGTCACACGAGCCCACAAATTACACCATCTCGACGGTCAGAGGCCGTTTGGTCAGAGCAGCATCCATGGCTGTTCATAACTCGGACCATCGAGCCTTTTCCGTGTTGTAGACCCATCTACCAGTGGGAGGCCGAGACCCGGACCGTCTACCCATTTACAAACATGACCGCGTTATGGTCCGAGAATGTTAAATCTCGAACCACTTGCCATTCCTCGGCTCTATCCAGTAGAGCGGAGCTGCACGCGCTCTCATCCACCATGCTCTTGAAAAAAATCGTCCCCCCTATACTCCTTGGACGTGGGCGCTTTGCCCTTGTTCAATATATGCAGCCCATAAGCATCGATGAAATCGTGGAGATCCATACCGTGTGCATTATCGTGTTCGCTGTCCCCCCACACGCTCCACGCGTTGACGTCATCCCTCATTATTACATTGTCCGTCCCAAGTTTCGAGCAGACATACCGCACGCGATCGAGGTACGGACCGATGGGCTTATCGCCTTCGAAGCACATAGACACAATGCCAATCCTGCAATTTCTGGCTTTTATTACGGCAGCTTTGAGGTTTTCGTCGATGAAGGTTTGATCCTATTCGATATCCACGCCACTGTTGGATCCACGCCATGGATCCCCATGGCAGAATCGTTTTTTGGACGACTTAGCATTCTGGGTACCGCCGCAGCTCGCCGATATTCCCAACACAGGGTTCCTGGACCAACACTACCGCGATATTTTGTTTTTCAGCCTCAACGAGCAGCTAGGCTGTAGCAAGTTTGCTTCACTGCAAGTTGGACTGAACTAAATGCAAGGATACGTGGCCAGTGTACTTTTCCGTGGACGATCGCCCGGCCATTTGGGTGCGGTTTTGGTAGTCCAGGTGATCCGTGTGGCTAACAATAAGCCACCTTGGACCGAGGTATCTCGTCCTCTCGTCCCACTTATGTCGGAAACTACACTCCCAGCTGAACATTTCACGCGCAGTGCCCCTACGATAAGCTCTTATGCAGTTTATCCATTTAGGGGGTCTAACGCGCTCCGGGAATAGCGGCAACGTGGTCCACCTGCAATGGGCACACTTCTCAGATGCTTCTTTACAGAAGCGCTTCGAGTGTCCGTAACTCAAACAGCGCGGACTCTGTACGAGGGGGAGACTGATCCCAGACCGGGCGCTGTTAGAGCCCCACATATACATAACTGGTCTTAGTGATACGATTGTAAAGCCCGTCATGACCTCCAGTACCGGATGGCACTCGAGGTCAATTCTGGCCCGCATCCTATAGCACACCTGTTACTATACACTCATTGTTCTGTATCAAGGTACTTTAAAAGAATGATTCAATAATTGATAATCTTGTCAATAATAAATTTTGCCTTCACGTAATTCCTCCAGGATTGATATAATTTCATTGGAATGGGTGACGTAATCGCTAGCCGCTCTTGATGCCAATAGAAGTTGTAAGCGATCAACCAACACATTAGAATTATCCCAATTCACATAATTCAAATTTAAACCAACTCTAGAAATTGTGGGTGGATGATCACATATGTAATTATTTTATTTAAACTCGAATCATATGCACAACTAATACACGACTGCTGTCAGTGTACGTCTTTTTGTTAATTTTGTGTATTTAGTGCCACAGTTCCGGATATTATTAACAGGTAATAAGATAAGTTTCTAAATCAGCATAGACTACAAAAGGAAGTCCTTGTAATCTGTCACAGTGAGTAAACTGTAGTAGTGTATCGGGACTGGGTAACACGGTTTTTATTTGCGCATAATGATGCGACTCGATACTCTCAACGATGAAAAAAATAACATACATTCATCACAAAAGTATATTTTACCCCGATGTTCCGTCATTTGGTGTCTAATAAGACATTCAAAATCATTTATCAAACAATAATGTTCAGGTTACAAATTCTATGTTAATTCCATGTTTAATAAATTAATATGATTTATACCACGATATTATGTTTTATAAAGTGGTCCTGTGAGTTGATTTTTTGAATCTGACCCGTAAATATTTACTGTAATTGTTAAATTATTCTTTTCAAATATCTTTATATCTTTATTAGTAGGTGTAAAATTCATCCCATCTATTTTAAATATTTGTTTGTAATGTGGATATGACGTAGTGCGTGTACCATTTTTTTTGCGCTGAAAATAAGTATGCGACTGTACTCCATAAGTAAAAGCGGTAGTCAGGGTTTTTAATGCTTAAACAACTTTTCGTACACCTAATATTTCTATGTGTGAGCCCCCGCGTAGTGGCGAATATTTATTTATATTTCATTCTAGATGGGATACGCCTGAAATGAACAAAACAAAATCTTTTAATTGACATTCGCTACGATTCTGAATGCGTGTAGCTTTAACATTGTTATAATATTCATCGATATCGCTGTTGTGATAAAATGTCTTATATTTCACGATAAATGATTTCAACTCTGTTTTTTTTTTGTTGCGGTGAAGTTTAATAACAAAACAGTTCAAAGTTAATTTTACAGCTGATATGGTGAAGAGTATACCTAATTAATTTAATCACAGAATTCCGTACATCTCGTAAAAAATCTTCTGGCAGTAAATATCTGTCGTGAATGCCCTCTACTCTAAAAGAAAATAATTTGTTTGCTGATAAAACACTGAATTTATAAGTCGTACACTATGAATGTGAGTTTGAAGTAAGCAATTATTTTTATGTATGTTTGTTCTAAGATGTGCATAAAATATTGTCTTTGCAAAATTTAGACAGCAAATATTGCAATATATTTTATTCATAACGTTAATGAAATGTCGTGGTTCACAATAACAAAATCAAGGATATGTAGTTTTATTTCATGTGAGATAATAAAAAAAAACTAGTTAATGAGACGAAAATAAATTAATTATCTACATTATAAAGCTGTACTGAATTACACCTTAACTAGATCAAGACACAACCACATTATGAAAAACTGGTTCAAAGTTAATTACTAACGTACACCGTTACAGTCTACACCTAAATCCATGACAAGAAATAAGAAAACGTGTAGAAATAAATCACTGATTATTATATATTGTGAAACACCGCTTACCGATAAGTCAGGCAATATTACTATTCACTCGGCAGTTACATATTTATTTGCCCGTTTTACTACTTTACTCTTTTCATCACGGTGCAACAAAAACTGGTTCTGAATGTGCATGCAGTGGAATTATGCAACACCGTGTGTTGCATCTGAGGGGACTTTACCTCTATGTTTTATAATGATGGAAGACTCTTGTGGGATAATTATCTAATAAATATTGTGGTAGGTGTAACTTCAGTATCTCATATTTGGAAAAAAGTAAATTCCTTCGACATTTAAATATCTTTACCCCATCGATTTCCACCGCCACTTGAGACTGCACCAAAGATACTCTCACACTCCAGACAACGGCGACACATTGTGGTCCTTTTATAGCTCAATTATATAATTACACGCGGTGTGATTATGTTAGAAGAACATTTTTTTTCTCCAAGAAAGGCATAGAGAAAACGCAAGGTGCTTCTAACATTGTCGTCTGGTCGCGAGATCCCGAGACCTTCTTCTCGTAAATTAAACGTCCAAGACGGCTCCGGCCCGCACTAGCTCCGACACGAAAGGGCCGATAGTCGTGCAGTTAGTGGAGGGCGCCGACTGGGTTAAGGATCGAACAGGGCTAGTACGATGCTTGTGACGGTTGTGAGCAACTGAGTCACTGCGAATCCACTACGACATTTCAGAAGAGTATTCAGTAGATGTCGGTAAAGATATATCGTACTTTAATCGGTGTACGTTTAAAATGCTTAGGACCTGAAGCTGTGTAATAGACGACGACAACACTTGTTAAGTGCGGACTCACCTCGCGAGCTCGTTCTCCATCGCCGAGTCGCAGACGCGAGTGGGCGCGCGCACTGCTGAGGCACTTGTGCACGGGCGCCGCCGTTACATCGATCGAAAGCTTATTACAAGGCAGTTTCTTAAGGCGACTTAATGTTATGCATTGCAGTGGCGTACCCAGCGGTCTGATCTAGGGCAGGCAGGCAACGGATGAACCATAACGATGCCGGAACTCAAATAGTTCGAAAAGATTATCTGAATGGTCTCTCGCTAGATGGATAACCGAAGCTAAGGCTTGAGGAAGGCTGTATTGGTACGGTTGAAATTTTGACACGGTAATGTCGTGCAAAATAGATTTAAGTTTTTAACCAGCACTGGTGGACCCGTGACTCGCTACGAGTACTGTCTGTTACGTCACTGCTGTTAGTGAAGTATCGCTGTAATTAGGCTATCGGGAATCCCATTTGAGAAAAGGGTATAGGTTCGATTCTCAAACTTTACGTTTGTTAACTTTTTGTCAAATTCCTCAAAAGTTTATAGTTGTTTCTTTCGTGTTAAATCAATGCTGTACTTATATGACAGTTGCCCGAATAAATTGAAAAAAGTCGATAAAACGTTACTGAGTCTAAATTCTCAATATTCCTTTTTTAAGTCCTAAATTATTCGACAAAACTAACGTTTTTAGCATATTTATTGAATGGCGACATGTACCTTCCGCGATGCCATGCGACGTATCTTTGAACAAAATTGTTTACAATTATAATTCGTATATGCCAGATTTGTTACTAAATTTTTTGTCAATACATTAAAAGAAAATTCTTTCCAGGATCACATTTATTTTAGTTTATAATAAGGATTCTTTTTCTCTTCGCGTCTCTTGCCGTTGTTATAAAAACGAACATAAAATTACTTAGCATAGGTTTATAATATTTTAGACAATTAAAACACGTTTTAATAAAAATAAGTAAAATTTCTTAGGTGTATTAGATGTATAATACATTGTAATTAGTTGACGCTTTGATAGGTTGTTATACACATATACTAAATCAATTAAATCAAAACACGGTATCGTAAAGATATAAGGTCACTGGAATATTAAATTACGTATTATACTTTTGATACATTCATTTCTATTTGATAACTAATATCAATGAATGGATTATAAAAGTTGAATGAGAAATTGTCATCAATTAATAACCATTGGTATTGTTTAAACGTTGACTAGTCTCAGTACAAGTGAGCTGCCCTAATAACGAGATTTACCGGATTTTGATAAATGAAAGAAAAAAAAATTAAATGACTGTGCGCACTAGCCCCTCGAGCTGACATTCCAAAATACCATATTAATTTAATAAATATTGTAGCGCAGATGTACCCTTCGTCGGGCCTCGACACTCAGGATAGTCATTAAAAGTTCAGCGGTGACGAGACTAAATTTATTAGATCAGTTTGTCAATTATTTGTTAACGTTTTTTCTAGGAATTCAGTATAACAATACCTCGTATCACTTTACATTTATCATATCGTTTCATTAATATCGTGGTCTATGCATTGGCGCAGGAGCGCCAATCAACTCACTTTTCTAACTTCTCGTATTTGTTTCTCGCCCGACTCACGTTCTCAGATTTCAAAGTTTGAATTACTCAATAGAACCCAAACGGAACACATATGGATGCCTCACGTGAACCCACACGACTCAGTTACTACAATATTCATTAAATTAATCAAGAACCCTATTTTAAAAAAGCAGTTCTTGGAAAGCCTTTCGCTAGTTTTCGATCAGCCTGACGTGGCGTCGTCGCCTGTCCTTCGAGACCTGCCTGGGAAACCCAATGTGCGCAATCCACGTAAATCGCTTGCACCTGCCGTTGTCGAGTCGTCTTGAAAGCGTTCTTTTGTTTACGATGACTCTAGTGGCTGTCCTCAATTTCACTAAAATGAAATTTAAAAATACAGAGTAATTCACTTTTAAAGTGTCGAGTATGTACGTTGATTTCTTGTTTCGTATAGATTTTCTTCGTAGTCAGAATGAATTTCGTTCTAGACCAAGAGGTCTTTTCTGTATGAAGGCCAGTCGATTGCAGGCGACATTTCCAAGATTCAAATAACGAACACGGAGAAAATTAATATTGGAGATTATTGAAAAGGAGACATTAAGTTCTAGAAAGTCGTCACTGCCTGACTAGACAAAGATGATACGAAACAACTCGCCTAGTCAGTGCAGGACTGTTGGTATTCGCGTGTCGTATTCCCGCTAAAGGTGTAGGTATGATAATGTTCCTATCCGTAGACGTCGTCGATGTGCGATAATTGTAGTTGAAAGGATTAGAAATGACATTAAAAGTGAGATTTAAGACCACGAAAGGGATTTTAACGTCCCGCCCCAGCGATGGGATGTCCGGACCAAGCTTTTTCGCTGTGTAATATCGTGGGAAAGTTTTCACTAAAGATTTAATAGATTTTTTGTATCTTAGCAGATTTGGAAAAACCTTCTAATAAACGAAAAAAAACAGATTATAGTTTACTTTAGGCGATTTCGTTTCACTGTCCTTGACAGTACAGGGCAGTACAATGGTAGGATTTATTTTTGCAACGTGATTTAAAAGAAATTTTGGATGAAATCGATGCTGTCTTATACACAAACAATGCTTTCGCCCATTCGGATATATAACGTTTATAGAAAGTTGGCAGGTACTTGGTGCAGTTATAGATACATTTTTAATAAAACTACGACGCATTCTACGACATTATACAACAAAGAGAAACGTTAATTCGTTTAGTTTTGTTAAAAAAGAATAAACATTATGATCGCTATTGCTATTTTGCTCTCGATTCTGATCCCGAACACGCTCTTGATGCTAATCTATCTCTCTTGATCCCGCTTTTGATCTCGAACCTGATCTTGATTCAAGCAGATTTCGTTTCCGTTCCCGCTTTCTGTTCATTTCTGGTATCATTACTCATTACGATTCCAGTTTCGATTCTGATTCCAGTCCCTCATTCGATTTCGACCTCGGTGCCGTTCCCGACATCGATCCCTCCCGGTCTAGACTCCCGATGCTGGTCGCCGTCCCGTTTGCGATTTATATTCTGCTATCGTTTATGGTTCCTGTTCAGACGAGGCCGGGGAAAATTCTAATATGAAAATGAAATATGGATTATATTATTCGAGGCTAGTGTATATTTTTATTAATAAAATAATGTTTAGAATCTCTAACAGCACAAAAATGGTTTTGAAATTAAAGCGAAATATTAATAATTAATAATCTATCTTACTCAAAGAACTTCTTATTAGTTTAGAATTTTTATAGTACAAATACGTAGACGGAGTTGGGTGCAAAGGCTAGTTTTTTTCGCATGTACAACAAAATGTAGACAGTTTTAGACTAATCGGATGAATTTCATCAATTGCACACAGACGCTTTTTATCCTTCTGTTTGTAGTTAAAGTAAAAAGTTAAAAATTATAAATGTATTATTGGTGTGTCACGAAATGAATATTTAGAAAAAAATATACAAAACGGATATAGAACTATTTCAGTAACAGAGAAAACAAAATTTTAACATAAAAAAATGACTTCAAAAAAAAAATCCAATCAAATTAATATGCACTAAAAAGTAAAGAAATTATTGAGTATTCTTCTACAACTTAATAATCAACTACTTTTTCTACTTATCGATATGTAGGTACGATCTATGTGCTTACCACGCAAGAAGGTAGGTAGGTACCTACCCCACTTCAAATATAACTCAACACATACCTATAAATAACAAACAATGATTAAAATAGTTTTAGAGTTCTAGGTAAAATGAAAAGAAAAATATTAAACTACATAAAAGTCATTTAAATTATTACAATAATATATTGTAACTACATACAATTATTGTCATTTTTGGAGTCGGTGTCAGCTAAAGAAACACTACAATATGTCTACCAATAGACATAAACATATATATAGACATAAACATAATAGCAATAAACATATTTCTATGAAAAAAGTTAATTCAGATATAGGAGGTTAATTTTCGAGGGCAAACGAGTAGGTTAAAAAACAATGTCTTTCAAAGTCCTCCGCGTGTAGTACGTGAAATGATAGCCATTTCAAAACTAAAGGCATCGAATAAAGTCTAGGATACATATTATATCACTGCAACTTTTAAGTCCTTTTTTATAAAACGTAATTTTATTGTTTTTAAGTAAATATTTCATTATTTGCGATGCAAAAGAGACTGTAAGGGAACTTAAGAGCAATGACCGAACGACCGATTTCAAATCGTTACGTGTTAGAATGTTTTAGGAAAACGTTTTTTAAATAAAATATTAATACAAGCAAGAGTTTCATGTAATGAAAGATTTTTAAGATTTCTCTTTCGGTCCAGGACAACAGAGAAATATTTTGAAAGGCCTACACAATATTCACTTTTGCCAAAAAATACTTCTAAGAAGCTCGATAGCTTCCTAGAATTCGTAAATTTCGTAGATCAACGTAGATTTAGAAAAATTCTTGACAAACTTTGAGGCGGTTACAGCAGTCAGAGAACACAGCGACAGGCAGAGAAAGGTCACATTGCATTTGTATGTCGAAGGTCGAGTACACGATTTTGTGAACAGTGATTAAGATGAATGCGCTTGAAGATAAAATCAAATTGTTAAGAGACGAATTTCAATGCGCTGTTAATTATTATGTGCTGTTAATCCTTTTATGTTATTTTGTAGTTTATAAACTAAATACCTGGTGACATATTTCTACAAAAATGTACTGACCAAAACGACTACAATTATAGACGGTAAGACTGTCAGTACGACATTTAGAGGCAGGTTACGGAGGCTTAAAATGTGTGACCTTTCATTTCAGTGCAAAACCTGAAACGACACCAGGCTATGGAAGCAACTAAATTAAAAGTAATCTTGTAGTGCCTACATTCGATCAGTTTCGTATCCTTTCAACTGTATATGAAAGTCTTTGCCGATAAATTGACCTGACTGTTTGACTGACTGACCACAGTCTATAAAAAAATCTGCTTATTTACTACAATCACTATAAGAGGAAGGGCCGGCAAAATATCTCTTCAGGCCATTTCTTTTATTTTCTTATATAAAACTTCGATCTACCAAATCCCTGCCTAGGTATTAATATAATTTCTATGCATGAATATGATTTGATGGTTGGATTGTTTTACCCCTTTCTGTATGAGCTGGGTCCTAATGTACAATTGAATATAAAAGTAAAACCGGATGCATACATAGCTTGTATAACCTAAATGTATTCGCAGATAATTAATACAACCACTAGTAATCGGATACATATACATGAATTTACCGTTTTATCCTCATTCAATAACTATTTTATCTCTTTGTCCAGATACAATTCAATCAATTAAAAAAAAACACTTTACAACCCTGCCCCTGCAGGTTACCATATTTAAAAACTGTATTAAAATTTCAAATAGACGTATCCGGATTTTTATTGGATCACATTTTTTTAATTGGTTCTTATTCAGTTCTATTATTTTCAAATTGAAGCTAATGTTTAGAAATCGTACATTCAATGAGTGAACCACTCATGAGTACACGATTCAACGACGCCTAACGTGTCGTGTTCTGCTTAATCGGACATCAAGCAAATTAACAAAGTACCTATAGTGAACTAGCTCCAAACCTCAAGTACATTATTTGATATTATTATCAGTGTTTATGTTATCCTTTGATTCAGAGCTCTAAATTAGTAGTTGATTTTAATGCTTGCCTTTCTTCGATATATTACTACTTCTATATGCTTATCGCCATAGTATGAAACTCATACGTACCCAATCGCCATTCAGTACAATCCACGAGATCAACGGACACGTCTACCGGTGGTACGTGAGGTACAGTTTTGTACGCTTTGGAAAATTGTTTAGAATCTCCATCTCAATTCGGTCACGATATATACGACATCAGGATAAACACATTGCCTTTGTTGTAATTATACTTACCTGAGTGACTTTAATGTGCGACTCTCGTATCGGTTTTCCAATTTCGGTATCACTATAAATAACGTACTTCTGATAAAAAAAGCTTTTCAAAATTTGATTTATCTTTGAATATTTTACAACTTTTTCAGACTTATTTATCCTAAAATTGAACACTATACATTTCGGGATCCAGACGCTATTAATCTATACTCCAAAGTAAAAGCTACAGGTTCCTTGCGTTTGACGTGTTCTCATACTGATCTTGACGTGTTATCATATTGATACTTTAGGTATCTAGTTATAACATCAAGTATTGTGTTGAAAGTGGATCTGCAATTTTAATTTTTCCAGAACTATACCTTATCTTAGAGAAGAATGCCTACGAACGGTAGCAAAAAGTGTCATGCGTCAAAATCAAAATATTATTAAAATATATCGCATAATGACGTAAGGAATGCATAATTTGAACCCGAGTTTTAAAGTATCTCTTTAAATGTTGCTCAATTTACGTTTTCTTAAAACGCCAGATGACAATGTCACTGCATTAGTGTTGTAACAATCAGTCCATCAACCATAAATCCATCAATAAAATTTAAAGTTTCGGAGCTGAGCAGTAACGAACGAACGAAAATGTTAGCTATATCTTTGACAATAAATAAATTAGAAAGGTGATTTGTGCATCGAAATGGAAAATAATAAGTATTTGTTATTGGTATTTCTTGAAAAAGAATTGGTTTTCTTCCCTTTTCCTACTTACCTACGTACCTACTTACTATCAGTTTTATGGCTTAACTTCATAATAAGTTTAAGTACTGTCGACGTGCACAGTTGCTCTTTTTGTTAGTATGCAGGAGATTGGCACTGACTGTGCTTTACTTAAGATTTGAACGGGGGCGCGGCGCAGGTGGGACCACGAGTTAGTTCAATCACGCTGTGTCGTTTTAACTATAGTTATTTCCGCTGCCTATATTTAACAAATGTTGGTACAAGAGCAGTGAAAGGAGAGTCATCTGCAACTGTTGAAAATGTTACCACGGTGCGTTACCTGCAAGGTAGCTACAACAATACCACACAGCGGTATCTATTTTACTGGCTACTCCATCGGTATTATTCGCCAGTAGATATATGTAGTAGATACGATGGCTAATGTGTCTCTATCTAATTCTACCTCTTAACAAGTAAACGTGAAGTCCTGTAATAATGAGAGGAACATCTTCCTCAATTTCATTATTAATCTCAATAGTATAGATGCCTGTACAACGAACGTTGTTGGAAATCGCTTTCTCGCTCAGGCCTTTCGACAGAAACTATAGTCGAGCGACAGAAAGGATCCTCAATCGACAATGCACTTAAGGACACTTCGGCCGATCTGGCCGCTACATTGAAAGAAAAACACCTCAGCCGTTCTGCGGACTAGAAGGAACCTCGGCCGTTTTGGCCTGCTTAAAGGCGATAAATAAAGAAGAATTACATCACACACACAAACACGCATCTGCTGTCCATCCGGCTGACTGTGTTGACCCGCAGAACGCCATAGAGCGAGTAAACTAGGAAACGCAAGGCCACACCACAGCGCTACTTGGTCGCACTTATCATTGCGCGGCGGCGAGTGTGATTAGTGCGTGGCGAATGCGCAACAGGAAAGGGGCAGGGCGGCAGCAGATGTTTTATTTATTTCAGAAAAAAATACAGTATATGTTGATTACATCTCATAACATTCTTATATATAACATAGGTACATTTAAAAACGCTAATATGCTAAAATATCGATCGCCGACATCCTCCCTTTCGCGCGTCATCGCCTTCATTTGGCAGTCCGGCGATCCAGTGACCACGTTAGCACTACCTGTCGGGACGTGGGTCGCTTCAGTATACCTAATTTGGCTTGAATTTCCACTACACGCACCTTATTGTCTCGTCCTGGTATTGTTTTGATGACTCGTCCTCGAGGCCAGAATCTCCGTGGCATGGTTTTATCTGCGATTAAAACTAGATCCTCCACCTTAGGTTCTAGGTGGCCAACTGTGAACGTTTTTCTTAACAATAAATTTGGCAGGAATTCCATGGACCATCGGTGCTAGAACTCGTCGGCCTATTGCTGTGTCGCCTTCCATGTATGACTGTCAGCGTCTGTCGTTTTAAATATACCTATCGTCGAGACACTACAAGATCTTCCAATCAGGAAGTGATACGGTGTCAACGCCTCCCGATTCAGATCAGGTTCAACCGGTGTCAATGGGCGCGAGTTGATGATGTGTCCCACTTCTAACAATAAAGTGTGCAGCGTCTCTTCTCTTGTTTGCGCTCTTTCAGGACGGCATACAAGGAGCTCTTTGTCGTTCTGGTCATGCGCTCCTATGCACCGCCCATGTGCGGAGCGCCGGGTGTAATGAATTTCCACACGATTCGTTTCGCTGATGCATACTTTTCTACTTCCAATGCCGCTTCCTTTAATTCCTTGTCGACTTTGGTGAAGTTGGTTTCATTGTCAGGTACATCACGGTCGGCGTGCCGCGTCGTGCCATGAAGCGACGGAGTGCGAGTATAGCAGACGACGGTGTGAAACTGGCTGCTATCTCTAGGTGTACGGCATGCGTGGTTAGGCAGGTGATTAGCACATCCCATCGTTTGTCCGTCCTTCGTCCCACCGTGACGATCATCGGGCCGAAATTATCTATGGCCGAGCAGTTGAAAGGAGGTTCGTGAGCCTTCAACCGCTTTGTGGGCAGTTCTTCCTGTTGCGGCGTAGTCCGTTAGTGTGATTTCCGTGCATACATTTTTGGTGCGCGTTTTGTGCCAATAGCTCGGTGATACGATTTTTCCAATGGAGTATCACAGGCCGTTTGCTTTCTGCGTCTAGACTTTGATGTCGGTCTAGATGTCCAATAGCGCGCATGACATCATCCTTGTTGAGCTCGACATACATATTTCTCAGTTTAGACTTTTTGGGCATCAGTTTTGATACATCGAAGTTCATCGCCGAAATTTTCTCTTTGGCCCTTCTGGAAGAGAAACTTTTCTCCGGCATACAAATATTTCGGCATCAATTCCACTATTTGCCTATTCTTGGCTTTATCTAACGTGTTCAAGCGCTTATGGGATTTGAATCTTTCCACGCTATGTAGTAAACGAGCAGTAGCACGTAATAAGCCATCGTAACTCGAGAATCGATACGGATTGGGCACCGGTGCGATCGGAGGTTTTTCGCGTATTACTTTTACCGCTTTCGTTTCGATTATTTCCTCCGACTGGTGAATAGTGTTAATTTAGTTCACGGGCCAATCTGAAGAATTGTTCAACAAGCATTTGGGACCTTTAAACCAGCGGTGTTCCGATGAAAATTCATTAGGCGGACCTCGCGTGGCGTCGTCGGCGACCTTATCTTCAGACGGACCCCACCTCCCGTTTTTCGCTCTACTCATCTCCTCGAACTCGGCTAGTCGGTGCGCCACGAACGGTTTAAATGGCCTAGGATCCGCGTTGATCCAAGATATTTCGAATCGGTCCAATACGTCATATTCGTGATTTGACTATTCATTTCACGCTTGACCGAGGCAGCGAGTCTACAGCCCATTACGGCGGCCTGTAGTTCTAAACGTGTTATCGAGAAGGGTTTGAGGGGGCTACCCGGACTTTAGCGGTCACTAATGCGACGTGCGGTGGCTTTTGATTTTTTTCTAACCAATACACGGCCGCGGAATATGCCTTTTTGCTTGCGACGGTAAAAACGTAAAGCTTCCCTTCGGTGTGATACGGAGTTACACACCTCGGAATCTCGAGTTTATTTAATTTTTTCAAATGAAATAACCATTCGTGTCATTCTTAATCGCGTTCTTCGTTCAATTCGTGGTTCCAATCATTCCTATCTCGTCATATATTTTGTATTGATGAAATGACATTTCATCAATTCGAATTTGGCGCGCTTCGCGCTTTTTTTATATAAGTTATCTGTGGAGGAGGTTGGTACAGGGTGCATCGAAGTGACGCGCGATTCAATGGCGGATGACGTTCAGATTATTTTGTGCAATTTATTGTTATAAAAAAAACTTGTAGAGAAATAAATTAAAGGATATAATTGAGGAGGAATTAGTGAATTTTAAATGTCGTTTCTATGTATTTTCAGGTGAGATTTAAGAGTAATTATCATAGTTAAACGATAATTGTTGTAATATTGTAAAGGCGTGTCAAATAAAACCACTTTGTATTTTCAGAGAAACAATTTGTGTTTTACTTTGAAAATCCTCAATAAAATATCTCACATTAATATTTGCCCTAACACCGTGATAGATGCCGCAAAACCCATAGGAACGAATACGGACATTACGGCGCTAGTGACTTCGCGTGTGGTTGGCGGACGATATCCTTGAATCACTTCGCGGGGGTAGTTTCTGAAATTTAACGAAAAATTTAACGTGTCGTTATTCATTTTCCAAGTGACACCGAGCGTACGTTCGGTATGATCGCCTATCGAGAGAGCTTTCTGCTCTTTTCTCAGGCTCTCGGTCGCGACGAGTGCGTCGGGCTCGTTGCTGGCCCAACCCCTTAACTGAAACGCTGCAGCTTTATGTATGTCATTGATTTCGGATTTCGTTCGCGATGTTCGTTTCGATGTCTGGAAAGGCCTGCAAATAATCGTCCATGTAAAAATGCTTTTTGATAGCCAGCGCGGCGTCGGGATATATATCGGCGAACTTATGTGCGGTTCTATTTTTAACGTATATCGCAGAGCATGGTGAGGACGAAGCGCCGAAGATAAGCGAGTTCATTCTGAACTCCTTGGGCTAGTCGTTCTCATTTTCCCTCCATAGGAAGCGTAAACTATCTCTGTCTTCCTCGCGAATTTTTACCTGCAAAAACATTTCTCTAATATCGGCCACGACCGTCACGCGTCCTTCGCGGAATTGTAGGAGTACACTGAACAATGACTACAGTAAGTCCGGCCCTTGTAGTAACGCGTCGTTCAAACTACGACCGGCCGTTTTCGTCGCTGCGTCAAAAACTAAACGTATTTTACCCTTCTGGGGGTAGACTACGAGTGTGGTAAATATCACATTCGAGGTAACGCGGGCGGGCCCGGGGCGGGTTTGGCATATCCTTTTCCGAGTAAGTTGGCTATCGGTAATTTGTACTCATCATACAATATTTTATTTTTCTTAAATTTCTTTTCTAAATTACATAATCGTTTTTCGATATATCGATTATTGTCGGGCATTATTTCGTTGTCTGTCTTCCATATCAATCCGATTTCGAAACGATTATTCATTAGCCTTCGGCTAGTATCGTCCAATACTCTTAACGCTCTTTGTTCTAGATCATTCGCTGGTTTCTTTGCCTCGATTCCTAAACATTCTATGCTAAAGTTCTCCTTAACCAATTTGTCTATTTCATCTTCCGCCGACGGTTCGCGTCGATATAATTAATGACATGTACCGGGCGGGCGATGCCGTTCTCTCGGCCGTGTACTACCCATCCCAATTTTGTGTACGAAGCAGCCGGTTGATCTCGGTTCTTCTGTACGACTTGACGTGAAACTATCAAGTGCGAATTGTCTTGGCCTATCAATGTAGTAGGACGCGCTTCCTTGTAACACAACTCGTCCTCGAGTTCGTGTAAGTGAGAGTGCTGACACACGGTGTCAAGATCGATCGTTTGCGGAGCCAATTGCAATTTATCGATCACTACCGCATTCATTGTTTCAATATTACGTGAAAATTTTCCCTTAATTTTTATTTTGAGGCAAAACGATTTGTCGTAATCCAATCGTTTATCTCCCACCCCTTCGATTCGCAATGTTTCGCCTTTTCCTGGTGTTGCTATTTTTAACACGACGTCTCGTTCGATGTGGGTCGTCGTCGAACCCTCGCCGAGGAGCGCGTAAGTTTCGAATCGATCGAGCGGTCCTGGTATTTCGACAGGTATTATCTTTATAAATACTCTTTCCTTTTTATGGAGTTCATTGATCGACGAGATCTGACCGTTGGTCTCGTCTATCGGTGAGCAGTATTGATGCAATAGCTTGTGATGTATCTTCTTACATCCATCTTCACCGCACGGTCGTGTCTGATATTCATATCGATCGTGAGTGTCCGAAAGACATCAGACACATACGCGCGTTTTCTTCGCGCGTTCCTATCTTTTGTCTATGGGTAACGCTTAAGGAATTTCACAGTCTTTCAACTAATGTTCCCATTTGCATATCGGAGACGATTTTTTACGATTTTTATTGACGCTCCGCCCTCTTTCGTCGTTAGTTACGATCGCTATGGTCTGTAAGCGCGACTCCCTACCGCTACTTTCGTTGTCGCTATCGATATCGCTATCGTGCCGTATTGCAGTCGCATTTCTTGGCCGACGTTTGAAGTCGTTTCGTTTTATAAAACGATTTTCCTTTCTAGTTTCACAAGGATTCATATGACCGCACTGGTCGTTCATTTCTTGTGGGAAACGCGATATCTTTAATATGTCGGGTTCGTTTTGGTTACAACGCGAATTGAATTCGAACCATTTGTATTTCATATATAAATTGAGTTTATCCACGATTTTGTTTACTAACTCGAGCGAGTACAAATCCTGCGGTTTCTTTAATGCCTTGATCGAGGCTACACAATTTACTATTTTGCTGACAAACACGTTCATATTTCGTCCGTACTCAGCGAGTTTAGGCATTCTTTTGATGTTTTGTAACTCGTTTTAATATTAGCACTTCCGGCCGACCGAAATACCTTTGTAACGAATTAAGTATCTCGTCTGCGCTCGTGCCGGAATACAACAACGACTTCACATTTTTCCGCGCGTCGCCCGTCAAAGCTTTGCGTAGAGGTGCCACGTTCTGTGACTCGGTGAAATAACAATGCGTGTCCCAATACACGGTTCTAAACGCGATTCATCCATTTATTTCACCTTAAAAGTTCGGTAATTCGTGTAACTAATTCGGTGGCGCCGGTTTTTAGAAACGACAACGTGTCGGTCAATGCTTGAGTTAGAGTTTCCGTTTCGTGGCTCGGAGCGCGAGCGCATTCGTTTGTTTGCGCTCCTTGGCCCCCGCCGTCGTTGGTGACATCACGCGGGTGACTCGCTTCGCGGGATGCGCTTTCTGTGCTGCCACCGTTCGAGTATGTTGCGTCGGTCTCTGCACTCCACGTGTTTGTTTCTGTGAATGCGGTGTTGCCAGAGGAATCTGTTTTCGTTCTGAACTAGACTACTCAGCAATTAGCAAGCATTAATCACTACTAGACGTGGAGCAATGCAGTCTATTGTTGAATCAATCATTTTTACGGAAAGACCATCAAGATCGGCAGTTTTTTTTTAATTTTATACACTTGAATGCTTTAAGATCGTCATTATAATAGACCTGAGTAAATGCAAACGAGAAATGCAGAGAATGTGTAGTTGAAACCGGAATACTAGCAAAGAACTTTTCAAAATCATAGGCAACTTCTATGTCTTTCTTTAAAATGTCGTCATTAATTTTTAATTTAAATTCTAAATGTCGGGGTGTGGTTTTCCAGTTTCACTATTTATTATATTACAAGTGGCTTTTACCACGTTTGTGCCCTTTTGTATTATATTTCAGATGAACATTGATTTGGAGATTACACTCACTTAAACATCTTACAATAATTTCTTACGTAATGGACAAATATGTTCGAATTATTATACGTCCTTTCCCCATAAAGTACGTAAAGTTACGTATACTAGTATGAATGCCCACTGTCGCAGAATTACCAAATAGTAGGGCATTATTAAAAATAATATTTTTTGATTTATAAACATTGTTGCATTTGGACCTGGTTGAACTAAAGAACAGTGAACTTAAGTTAAATTTAACCAGCTGTCTACAATGGTCAGATGATAATTTGATTATAACTGATTTATACTCTAGATTAATATTTGTGAATATATTATCCAGACAGGATGGCGAAGTGGCTGTGGACCTAGTAGGTTCCAAAAATAAATTGCCGAAATTTCAGCATTGGAATAGCAATTTCATTCTAGTAGATGAATAAGAATTTTCCAATGGATTTATATTAAAATCTTCACAAACAGCCATTTATTTAAATTTTTACTAATTTTATACAAAATATCCTTAACTTTTTCGTATCCATATACGATGACTTAGGGGGTCTGTATACGCTAAGTACTATAAGCTGCTCTATTTCTATGTAAGCCACTTCAGTTCGTTCAACAGAAGAAAAATATGTAACGCCACGACCGCTTCTAAAATGGTCTAAATATTGTAATCCACGCGGACGAAGTTGCGGACAAAAGCTATTACAAATGTCTGTACTATATAAATATTGAAAAAAAAACCTAACGGGGGTCTTTATTAGAGCGACAGAAGCCAAAAAAATAGTTTTGTGAATTTTCGTCTGTCTGTATGTTTATTACTGCATCACGCAAAAACTGCTGCATGAAATCGAATGGAGTTTCCAGCGACGTATTGCTAGAGGTCTAACTTATAATACAGGTTCCATTTCACGAAGGAAAATGTCTTATTCTAATTGTTTTAAATTGTATATTGACTGGATCTCAAGTTCCGTAGAAACTACTACCTGGATTAGCGAAAACTACTAAACAGATTTTCATTTGATTGAACTTTGCCTGAAGCGATTAATACATTTTATTTCATTTCAATTGAATGTTGGAAAAAAAAAGTTATCGTCATTGAAAGATTATTGATAAGTTGCCAATATATCTGTTCAGTAGCGAATTTATGGAATGTGGATTCATTTGGATCCTACTGCAAAACTAATTAGTTGTTTTGAGGACTGCTTAAAAAAATACTCAAGTAGGATTTTGAAGGCGGTTTTATTTTAATGAGCTGTCTACCGTTCACAGATATCACTGAAGAAATCTTGAAATTTTATATTACATGTACATTTCCACGTTTGAATGGGTGATATGGGTTAGATTATCGCTAACAACAATGCTCAAGAGAGGTTTGAGTCTAACATCAAAATGGTGTCGGAATCGCGAGCAGAATCGAGATCAAGCCAAGAGTGTGAGATTGTTTCATAATAAAAAATAGCGGCAATACGTGCGTTTTTGTTTTAAGAATACAGGTGCTTCTGTCATGTAATCATAACCAGGACCGGGAATGGGGTCATGGGTGGTCATTGGCCGATATGAAGGATGAAAATATTCGTTGCATGTCCTTACGGTAGGAGTCGTGAGTGATTGAGGTATATTCTGAACAGAATCGAAATCAGAGGTCGGAACCAGAATCGGAATAAAAACGAAGGCAAGGCTCAAATAAAAAAAAAAATACAACAAGCTTGGTGGGTCAATATGAAAATGAAATAATTTATTGGATATCCACGCGGACGGAGCCGCGGGCAAAAGCTAGTCGATATAGAATAAATTATATCGCTAACCAACAGTTTGATATGCCGCGCTACCGCCGCGCGTCAACTCTGTTCAGGCCTTCATGTATACATTTGAACTATCGGAATTCGCTCATACGGGATACTTATCTCCGACATATTGTTACGTAATGAATTCAAATGTAGGGCCATTTTAATCGAGGCCACATTTTAATGCATATGTCGACGTCGAGCCGGAATTCTCCTGAGGATCCTTAATGGACCAAACATCCAACTGGCGCGTTAGCTGTCAACAGAAACAACTTCAAACGACACAAATCGAAAGAGCTCTGGAGACAACGACACATTATCTTGTTATTTTATTAAAAAAATTTTTAGTCATTAAAATGATAGAAAACAAAATAAACTAATGAGTCGATTCAAAATAAAAAATCCACATTTGTTAGAATTAACATAATAAATTAATAATAGTATTGAGTTAATACAGAAATTAATGTACTAAAAAAATAGCATTTACATATATAAATTAGTATTTTTATAATAAATAGAAGTAAATAACAAAACCTCAAACCTTCAAAATCAATATGAAAATAATAATAAAATGTGTCATAAATTAAGCAATGGTATTTAAATGAATTATAATAATAGTTGCTTAGGAATAGCTCTAAAATTAGATTATTACAAATATTACAACTCATATACTTCGATATTGATCCTAGACTGCAGTACAATCGAGCGTCCACATACACGTAGGTTTATAAATCTTAGTGGCCAATCGCCTGTAGCTGATTGTTAAGCGTGTATTACATTTATTGTTTTTAATGCCGATACGTGACGTGAAATCGTAAAGGAAATATTTCTATTGAGTATTTTTACACACCTGGATGTTCACCACAGTTCGGTGTGCTATAACAGGAGTGAACAATGTGAAAATTAGTTGGCAATTTGTGTTTGACAGGGTAAAAATAAAATCTAACACAGTAGTGGTTCAAATGGTAGATGTTTTGGACTCCAGGCCTGTCTTAGCCCCGAATTCAAAAAATGCGTACCTCACGCCTGGCCGACTTAGATTGGAATAGTTTTATGTATCTATTCTGAGGCAAACTAATTAATAATACCAACAAACCTTTAACGCGCTGGAAGGTTATTTTTGTATCACTCAAGCTGTCATGGACTAGGGTCATTTTTTTATTAAATTTGTTGTAAGAAGATCACTTTACGCCTGAACAACTGTATTAATTACTTTCTACGTTCTGCATTGGCAATATTTTTTCTTTTCCCTCAGTTTTGTCGTGGTTCATGCGGCGAGCGGGCATAAAGTTTGACTTTTGTTTGGTTATTATAGTTTTAATTATTTCTCAAAGTTTAATTTAAACAATCACAAGAGCTTATTTTCAAATTTTGAGTGTAATTACTTTATAAGCCTGAGGATAGACGCAAATATCAATTCGACATATGTTTAATAGATCATGACCTAATTTTTCAGACATTCAATGTCATCGCTGAGGTGACCTAGACTCGAGGTTGCGTCGTCAACAAAGGCCTAAAACATGTAAGAAATAACTATTTATTGTACTAAAAAAAGTGTCAATGATCTAGAAATTTACTATTGTACCATACGAGTGGAACCGAGGACGGAAAACACTCCTATGAAGTGCGATGTGAGCCCGGACGTGTTAAAATATTTAGCCATTCTGTCTGTATATAGGAAAACGCATTCCCTAAACAATTAAACAACAAAAAGTACACCGAGCGGGACGCGGCGGGGCCGGGCGGAGCGCGCGCGCGCGCACTCGTTCGTAGATAATATACTATCACTCGTTCGTAGACGCCGACTGGCGGCGGGCGTCAGCGGTGGGCTGTGCACCACTTGTCACTGCACACTACAGGCTTAATTATGCTGCAGAACAGCTTCTTAAGTTCAATTTCTTATGCTTGATTTTTTTCATCAGCTTGTACAATACTGCGTATTATCGCCAACCACGCACCTAATTTCATATATTTTAAAATCAACATAAGGTGAAATAAATAAAGTATTTGAAATAATGTCATCGAATTTGACCAAAAATATTAGTACTCCAACATGAACGAGTAAAGATCAGCAGTTTCCCAAATTTGATGAGAAAAATAAAATTAAAGAAAAAAAAACCTTTTTTAAAAACAAGCTCTTCTTGATTGTTAATAAAATAAAGCAAAAAGTTAAAAATATATTAACACTAATAAGAAATATAACACTATCAATTCATTGTAACCTTTAACGATAATTAAGCTTCATCGAAAATGTCTATCTATTCATAAATTAACTTGGGAAACGGCCCGGGTATAAATTTAAAAAAGGTAAGTGTAGATAAAGTGTGTAATTAAATAAATATAGACGAAAAAAAAAATTAGAAAATTGTCCTACGTAAAGTTTTACATGTCGGTATGGATAGATAAATAAAATGTATCTTATTTCTTATTCCAATTGGTGATTTTATAGAAAATTTGATTAAACTAATTTAGTCGTATACGATGTTAAACTGGGCAAACAAACATAATCTATATGTCGAAATCGCATTCAGCCTATTATCTGTACAGTTACATGTCATCAATGGATATCAATTTTCGTCAAGCTTGGTCAAATTGTTTTTAAGTTGTAAAAAGGCATATATACAGATAATCAGAAAGACAGATAAATATGAATTTTAAAATAGAAGTATGATCAAACCTCTGCAGTAGGTAGAGCAGACAGATCTTTTGCCAAAATGTTACAAGTAAAAACTGACTTAGGAGTAGGACGCTGAGCAGATCCTACACGCGTCTGTGCCTCTTAATTTTTTTTCATTTTTACTAATTACTTCCATTACAAACTAATTATGGGATAATTAAAAGAAACATTGTAATGTTTTGTTTAGAAGCTGTCGTTTAATACAAATTTATGAGGGAAATTTAAATTATTGCGTGATGATTTCAAAATACCACCTCGTCTATCGCCCGATCTGATTCACTGCTTAGGCAAAAGTGACGTGACGGTGGAATGTCATACTTGTTCTGCCCACTCGGTTGGTCGCAAGTTTAATGATAGTTCATCTGTCATTTGGATGTTTCATGTTATGTTCAGAAACTAATCGAATCAAAACAGAATGTCGTTCGGAACTCAATAATTGTCACAAATTCTATATTGCAGTCGGGAGCACCATGGCGATCCCACCGAGGCGCTGTTACAGGAGTAGCTTTTCTTGAAAACACATGCTACAAAGAAAATATCGTTACATCGTATCAAAGTCAAAGTTCCGTTTTTAAAATAACTTGTGTAACTAAAATGATTGTGTAGTTTGTATGCACGTCGGAAGCGACATTTCTTCGGTGCAGATAATTGTTTGAAATGAATTCCATTTTATTAAATATGATTACTGTATTATGAATGCTTATATAACTATACTATTATACATAGAACTTGTGCCGTGAATAGCTTTTCTGAGCCCTGTGCGAGCTTATAAAACTGCGCCCTTGGTTTTTTTTAGATATTACAGGTACCCTAGCCAGAGCAATGCTATGTATAGGCCTACTTTATTTCATCAAGGTGATAAAATAAAGCACAAGGACCTTGGTGTTGGTGGACCAATTTTCTAATATTTTAGAAGGAAAATATATTTTTTTAAAGAACTAGAACTGATGTGGAGAAAACAAGCAGACGAGCTATTTGGTGGACCCTTCGCCTATTATACCACCCACTGTGTCTCACTCACTAAGACTCAAACGCAAGTTCACTAGTGCAAATGCGTTGTCCATCCTGATGCTTAAGATTTAATTTTTGAGCCACTTTGAGCGGGAACTCATTAGGAGCAAACCGAAAAATTAATAGTCCTGCTTAATCTAGCCATTCTTGCGCCCTCAGGAGTTTACACCCTGTGCTTGGGCACCGGTGGCACCGCCCTATTTACGGCACTGCATAGAATCCATACTTTCTATGGATATAAGAGCCAGTGAGACGACAACTCTTTATCATCGTAATTAACCGTTTCAAATTACCATCAGCTAACAATAACAAACGTTCAAAGCACGGAGCACAGTGCTAGACGAGGTTGGGTGCTTTTCTCTACCAAACTGAACAAATTCAAATTTGTCTTTTTACGGCCTGAGTGTGTAGGCTGGTCAAATCAAAATTTATAGGCAGAAGAAAAGCTTCATCGAATCTTTCTTCGACTTTGAAATAAAACTTTCGAGCACAAATTAATTATTGAGGTTTAGAGGTTGCTATCGTGCTGCTCCGTAGTCATAAAATATGAGGGCAAACGGCGGCTATAAATGCAAGTTCCAAATAGAAGGAACTAATATGAATGCAAATAAATGCAATTGCATCTCTATTATGCTTGTATATACTGTTTTCCCGTAATTCAGCAGTCGTCTTTCAAAGCGCGATCGACTTCGAGGTGTACATTTTAACCGACAAAATTAAGATGATGCGTATCTCAGCCTTCTGTAATTTACTCGATAGTTTTGTGTACGGCTATCAGTGTAAGCTCATGCCCATACATGAAAACGTCTTTCCCTTGTGATTCTAAGAGTTGGGGTGCCCAGTGTTTAGTCTAATTGAATGCAGCGGTCATGGCGTAGGAAGTCACGTTGATCGCTGCTGAGTTCATCTAAGTTCATGATACAAATCTGTGTGTTGATTACCATCGTATTTCATTACCGATATGCGGTGATACAATACGATGGTTGATCTATGAGGTCCTTTGTAAGCGATATGAATGACCTCGTCGACAGACGCATAAATTTTGCAACCTTCGGCACGAATACTGCTCGGGCAGTTGAATCCTTTCTGACGTAAAGTCCAGCTCCGACGATAGTGCGTAGAGCCAGTTTCTGCTATGATCTACTATCTTACGTTGTTTTTCTGAATATTGTGCATACCATGACAGCACAGCATATATGAAATAGGAGGGGATAGAGCATTTGTAAAGTGCTATCTTAATCAAGAGCGGCAGTCTTAAGTTCATGTCGATCTTAAGGTTTCGCTTCCCGATTCTGCTCTAATAAACCATACAGTTCATATTAGAGGACATCTATTGAGACGTTTAAATATCGAACTAGACTATCACACTCCACGTCTTGGCTACGAAGGTGGAGGTATGAAGGTATCATCCGTTGCCAGCCGATCGGGAAAACGGCAGTCTTCCCTACGTCGGCAGATCCTCCACCAGTCCAGCCAGCCGGGCAGCAAGTCGACGTCCCGCTCGATTTTACGGGACCAACAATGTGGCCAATTTGGAAGGTCCCGACAAACACAACGCCACACTCCGGAATTTGAATTCGTCGTTCTTCTCTTGGCTAGAAAGAGAAGTCTCCGTAGCAGCGCACCTTCAAGGGAAACTCCATTGGGTGAGATGGCGGCGTGATGGTCGCAGGCTTACAGCATGTCCGGGATTTTCCTCTTCTTTGCCTCTTTTGGGATTCGTTGAACAGCCTAGCTGACCGGCCGGTAATAAGAAATATATATATTTATTTAATTACATTTTTAAAGATTTTGTATTATACATTAATTTTTAATAAATAATATTAATTTCTCTATACTTTGTTTTATTCGAAAATTACAGGTGATTCATAAGGTCATGCTGCATGGAAATGTCTGTATAGTTGGAGTGTGGTAACTTTATATTCTCTTAATTAGATCTCAAGGATTTAAGTTTGTTTCATACGTTCTCATTATCAGTTAATTGGTACTGCAGCAACAAACATATTGGTTTATCATTTGGACCCAGCGATTAATAGACAATTGGAATTTGTGATAGGTAGGTACTGCTCTTATCATCAGCTTAATTTAACAGAGTATCTTGGTTACCAAACCCTAGCAATACAGCTATTTTTAACTGTGTAAGTAGGTTAATTTTGTTATAATAGGTTGGCTACAGCCAGAATAAATTGACTTATTCAACACTGTAAATGGGTTAATTTTAATAAAGTAAGTTGGCTATCACAGTCAAGTAGTTTGGCTGTTTTCAACCGTCTAGGTGGGTTACTTTTAACACAGTAGGTTTGCTATTAGAAACACGTAACACAGCTGTTTTTAACTCTGCAAAACGGTTAATTTTAAACGAATAAGTTGGTTAAAAGTGTCGACTAACTGGGCTGTTTTAACGCTCTAAAACGGCTTATATTAACGAACTAATTAAATGTTAATTTTAAACATTTGTCATTAACCGAGTTCAGTTTATTATTATTAATCTACGCAAATTTAATCATGTAACTTGTTTAATTTATACCGAAAAGAATTTGGTCAATTATTTTCAAAAATAAAATCAGTATGCTCCATCAGCATCATTGCGTATTTGGAATTTAAAAAAATCGGTTAATTTTAATCCTTACCTTTTCTCAGTGTATGTTGATGCTCAATTATGATGAGATGTTCGCAGATGTTTTTATACCTCAATGTTGACTTCTGATCAGGCACTGGTCTATTGTGTTTTGTTTTTTAGATGTTATCTTCGTCCGTCATTACTCGATGCAGAATTATTGTGATCAAATTCTGGGATTTCCGAGAAAATGTTTTTAATGATATGTCGGTTTGGATTGTTATGTTATTTCTTTTTAGTTTCTGGGATCACTACAAGCTCATTAAAACTCAAAAATACCATTCTACTCTTTTTTCTAATAGTTGAACACTAAATTTTTTGCATTCATCGATAACATAAGGCGGGAAATATTATTTAAAATAGTACGCTGTTTCCGGTAATTCTTCCTTATTTCTTAAGTGTTTCAACTTCATTCCTATTGTGTTGAAGGTTACGAGGTCTTATATTTTTATTCCCATTATATTATTATGTCATGTTAAGTCTCGTCCAAGGTATTATATTTCCTCTTTGCACTTTCTTCAGGCGCCTCGTTTGATCTATGATTTCCTTGTTGGAGCTTATTTGAATGTAAAGATATATGACATTCAATTTAGTGCATCTTAACCGTAGTAGTCCTTTCGTTTCCTTCTATTCCAAATACATTGAATTCTTTTTCTTCTCATTTTTTCTAGCCATTGTACACCCCGGCCCGATTCTTCTACGCCTTTATGATGCCTTGTATTTAGATTCTAAATGTTCAAATTTGGTATCTATATTATTGTTTGTTGATTACGTTATGCCAATGGTTCCTAACCTTTTATGGACTACCGCTCTTTTTACAAGAAAATAAAATTCTAACGTCCCCCTGTGCATACTATTTATTTATACCTATTTTATATGTCTGTCAAATTAAAATTTAATTCTATCTCTGTCTCTGTCTCTCTCTCTCTCTCTCTCTCTCTCTCTCTCTCTCTCTCTCTCTCTCTCTCTTTCTTTCTCTCTCTCTCTCTCTCTCTCTCTCTGTGTGTGTGTGTAATCGTGCTACTCGTGGTCGTGGCTGAGTATCGTGATTATAAATTATTTAAAACACTAAAACATGTTATAATAAAATCATTAAACTCAGATAAAAACCATACAAACTGTTATGAACAAAATTATAACTTAACCAACAAAGTCAAGACAGTACACAAAACTAGAGCACCCCGCACTGGGGCACTGTGCAAAGGCAAAGACGAGAAGATTAATCAAAACTGGTAGAAAGATTTAATAAAAAAATAAAAAAAACAGAATTCACTAAGAAACACAAACATCAATGAGACGGTTGAGCCTGGAGGAGTTTTAACAATTTGTTAATATCAGGTTTTAATTTAGTTAACATCAGTCGCAAATCACCACGCTCGGTGATCTGCAGTCTATTCTGTATCTTAGACAAAAAATTAGCTACTGCATTAAACTCACGCTCAGCCAAATAGGAGGAAGGAAACGCAATTATAAAGTTCTGTACTATTTCCCATAATCCAAGGTGGAGAGGTGATATTATTTTTTTGAGCCAGAACTCATGGTATCCATTTTTGAATTTCAGTTTTAATTCTTCATTAGTTGTGATTTCTAGGAGTTCTTATTCTAAATTTGATGATTCCTCTGTATCTGCCTTTGCGAAAGGGTATTAAACCCAGCTTGGTATATTCATATTTGAAATATCCTGAAATCGTTCTGTAACATCAGCATGAAGAGCGTCCAGGTGTTGGCAGTACGTAAGTAAATTTTCCTGTTTTACCGATAATGCTGATAATGTCGGCAAGTGGTTATATTCACCTCTTCCTAGATTTCGTTTGATTTGAAAATTTTTTCCACAAAAGCAGCGATGACATTTTTGGACACAATCAAGTTTCCGCGCAGTCTCATACTAATTCAAATAGATCGAAAAAGCGATTCGGACAAAGACCCTTCGAGAATCATCGTACTTCTGTGTGCAGTAAGCGATTATAATCTTCATCATTTTCACTACAAAGTTGCCCAAATAATCCGTCATTTAATGAATTGCTCCTTATCTTGTTAACTGCTCTATCAATGTAATGGAGCGACGCATGCAGGAATTCATTAAGACTTTTTGCAATCAAAGGCTGACGATGAATAACACAATGTACAGCGAGTACATTTGGTACTATTTGTTTTGAAATACGCAATGAAACCCTTATAACGCCCCGTCATTTTGTTAGTTTATTAATGCTTATTCAAATGTCTTAAAGTTTATTTACGTCATTATAATAAGATAAGCATTTTAGATGACTAGTACAAAATATTTTTTCATCAAAACAGATATTTTTATTACAATAAATCTCTAATTAAGAGGTATGCCCCGACCGCCGCCTTGACTGTCATGACGCTCTCCATTTGATTTGGACCCACTACCCACCCACTTTTGGACACGAAAAGCCCCCGCGCCTATTGGCAGTGGCACCGCCCCCGTTGGGAACACTATGTTTGATATCTATATTCATTTTCAGTCGACACGGCGATTTATCCGTGAAACATTTTTTTATTGAATGAATATTTTAAAAGTTAATTTAGATTGTTTCATTATGTTTCTCGATCGCCGACCGGCCGCGATACAGACAAGGCCGCGCCACCTCAAACAACCCTGACATGTTTCGCGTCCAGCGTTCGTTCTGCATTCACAAGGGGCTCGGTATGTAATCGAAGGCTTAACACAAGGGCTCGAGGCGGCCCGCCTCGGGCGTGAGAGCTGAGGCGATCGTCGCGCCCCCTGTAGCGGTCGTTCAGCGATGACTTATCGTCAGAGCGCTTGTTTATTATTCATTCCACTTTGTAATGTTTTCTAAGGGGCCACTATACACTGCTATACAGTAGCACGGCCTCTTGAAAAGGTACGTATTGGACTTTAGTAAATAATAAAGCATACATTTTTTTTTTTAACAAATAATTGTATCGAGCTTTCTTTGTTCTGAATTAATCACTAGAACATTTTTCTATACTTATATGGTTTGTAAAAGTAGTAAATATCCTACACCAAATAATGAGGAGTGTAACTTAAACTCGGGCTCCGAGTACCGATCAGTGCAACGCGCTACACGGAGAGCGCATAGAAATGGATCGACTCCGATAAAATGAACGATGAACCTCACATTGACAATTTCAGAGATTAGAGCTTAACTGCATTGATTAGTGTTTGCTACGAGGCGGTGAAGATTAAAAGGACGTATCAAGAAAAACTTGTTATCCGTGTACTTTTATTGGAAAGAGAGCTTTAGAAGCCTTTAGATAGAAGTGTAAACTTAGCTAGATTATATATATATATATATATATATATATATATATACATGTATGTACTTTGTATGTATGTATTCCGTTATTTCACTAAATTAATATCATGTGTGTCGTATCACATATATCATTAAATTTTTGTGCCATCCTAAACAAATTAATTCGTGCTAAATGACAGAGTATCTTATAACTGTAACTGCTTTCACGTCACTGTAAAATAATTACCCAATCTTACATACGCATGCTAGAAAGCAATGAAAAGAAGCATACTGTAAATAAGAAGAATAGAAAAATTAACAGCGAAAAAATAAGACGAAAAATGAAAGTTACAGACGCCTTACAGTATGACCTAATACTGAAGCAGTGGACAGGGCATGTAGCAAGTAAACAGACAAAAGGTGGACTTAATGTAAAAATAATTGTAGATCAGAAATAATTATTATCTATATTATTATTATTTTAAGTTTTACGTGTTTTACGTGTTACGTATTTACGTGTTGTTTTGTGTTATTTACGTGTTTACGATTTAGTTTACGTATTTACGTGTTACGTATTTACGTGTTACGTTTTTACGTGTTACGTATTTACGTGTTACGTATTTACGTGTTACGTATTTACGTGTTACGTATTTACGTGGACGTATTGCGATGTTGTTACGTGTTTGTTTCATCGTCTCTGTCGAATTTCTCTGCCATAAAGCGACACCAATTTACCCGGCGATCTTTCTAACCATCTCGAAAAACGCTTACGCAGAGAAAGGTGTTCGTGAATACATCGCCATTGGTCAAATACTGGATTCTTGTTCAAGCTTTTTATTAAATAGTTGGTAGTAGTTTGTAATTTTTGATTTTCTTTTACATTATCCGTGATTAGTTTCAAGATACTGTGTGTTATAATTCTATTAAACCGTAATAAAACATTTTGAATACATATAAATCTCAAGATATTTTATTTAATCTCAATTGATTAAGTGCCTAGGCACATAAACCGTTGTGGATTAAATAAAAGTTGTGGATTACTGCACTTTGATTAGTCGGCAAGTCGAGGTTGAGGAATCGCCACATTGCGCAGGACGGCGGAATAAAAAGGTGGAAAACGACCAAAACGTAAACGTGTTGAAATTGGAGGATTCCAGAAATCGGAATGTAATGAAGATCAAATGGCATAGTAGGGGGTAGATGTGTGAAACCCAAAAAAAAACGCTGAGAAAACAGCGCGCGAATATATAGATACCTTAATAGCTACGCGGATAACTGAAGATGTGACACCACACGTCATTGTTCGACATCAGCGGAGCTGCGGAGGAGGCTGCATAGTGTGTATGAACAAAAAACAGAGACGAGCATTCACAATGCACAACAAAAATGATTCTAGAACAAATATAAAAAGAGTACCGATATGTCTGTATTCCTGTCAAAAATTCAGGATATGCAGTACCAGCTGAAACAGATGGGCGAAGAAATTTCTGGAGAATATAAGCATTTAATTTCGGCATGGGAATCAGCTCCTGATGATAAGCAAACTTTGGATAATTTAGTGGAGACATTGTTAATGAAAGAGGAAAAGAAAGGGTTAAAACGAAGAACACCAGCAAAATTCATCGTCGTCTGCTTTTGTGTTAAAGAAGTGAGAGTTTGGAAATTGTTTCAAGTGCGGGAAAGTGGGACGTTACCAGAGCGAGTTTGCAAGTCTTATAAAGAGCTGTGAAGAAAACAAAAATAATAAATGTTTTTATTGTGGTAAAGTGGAACATTTTAAGTAACAGTGTCGGTTCAAAAAAAATAAGTACAGAAGTGAGCGCGTATGTGGTATGTAACACAGTGCATGGATAGTATCAAGAATGTAAATGTCTCCTAGACTCTGGTACAGATGAACGTATGTGTTGTGATTGACCATCATTTACGAATCTTAGAAATAATTTTAAAAAGACAGTCACAGCCGGTAATGGCGTGTCGATTAGTGTCTTAATTTGCGGACAGATGCCAGTGCAGGTGTATAATGGAAACTAATGGATTGACACAATCATAAACAACGTTCTGTGTGTACTTGAATTGAAAGTTTACTTATTGTCGGGTAATAGAGCCACAGACGAAGGATAGGTCATGATGAAATATGAAAGCTTTTGCAAATTTTGTAAATATGGCGATGTGAATCTGATCGGAAATGGTTATTATATCAATTTCCGTTTTAAATGCTATACGGCAACCTTTGCAAAATCAGCGCTTAATAATTTCCATATGTGGAAACAGAAATTAGTTATTCGTAGCTTTGATTACGCAAAGAAAGTGTTGCAGAAAAGTAACATTGTTCTACCAAACAACATTCGGTCCCTAAATGTGAAAACTGTTTACAAGGAATAATTCGTGGCTTATCATTCCCAAGAACTGATTACACTAGCACGAAGACATGTGAGTTTATATACGTTGATACGTATGGCCCGATGGGAGAAGCCTCGCTAGGCAATCGAAGAACTTCGTTTTGATGAGAGGTGATTTATCAAACTTTAGAAATGTTTATTTTAATAAAAACAAATATGAAATCAAAATCTGTATGGAGTTTTTTTTGAAGAAGGCAAAAAACAGCAAAGATGATAAAGTTAGAATGTGCAAATGTGACAATTGTTTGGAATTTACAAACAAAGAGCTAAAGGAAATGTTCCCAGGTCGCGTCATAACACATCAACGGACTGCACCATACGTCGGCGCGGAATGGTAAGGCGTAAAGGGAAAACCGAACACCAGTTGAATATGCCAGGACAATGTGAAAAATCTAACTAAAAAGATGCTGTACATACAGTAGTTTTTGTGCTTATTAGAATTGAAAAGAGTAAGAAAAATGGAAAATCACCTTTTAAAGCTCGGACAAGCAAGACATTTGACATTAACACGTTGAAGATGTTTGGTGTTCCGGTGTATTCACATATTCTCAAAGAATAGAGCACAAAGTGGGACAAGAAAGGTGAGAAAATATTGACGGTGGGGTACAGTGGAGATGTAAAGGGTTCTAACCCTTTACATCTCTTACTATCCTCTAGGATATACTTTCCACAGAAAAATACTGTAAAAATGAAAAGAGATTTCTGAGAAAATGAAGTGAATAAACCTCAGGAATCAGTTAAAATAATGACTTTAGAATAAGAACTACCCCTGGAAACTGAAATTATGGTAAATGAAGAAAATAAATTAGTGGAGACATTGAGTGAAGAAAGCAACGAAGATTTTCCACATGAATCAGAATTGAAAATTTAATATGAACCAAGTGTTAATGATTCAAGTTCATGAAGTGATGATAATACACAACATTACCGTTGTAAGAGACCTACAAAAATGATTGTAGGTTGATTGTTGCGTAATGATTCTAGTCCTGTGACATACAAAGAGGCTATGATTAAAAATGTTGCTTCCCAATGTAGAGAGGTCATAAATAGAGACTTACAAACACTAAGCGAAAATAATGTATGGGTTGTGTGTGATGAGGCTGTTGATCCAAGTAAAATTATAAGTAGTAAATGGGTCTTCAGAATTAAAAGTTTAAATTAATATAACAAAATGTGTCCAAAATGTTGTAATAATAAGGTTAATGATGTAACGAGTAAAGAAGGTTTCGATAGATCTAGTTTTGAATTTTGTTTATATAGAAAATACAACGGCAAAGATAAAATATTTTTGTTATTGTATGTCGATGATATAATAATAATAAATAATAATATAACATTTATATAATAATTCACAACGAGACAAATTTGTTTTTAATTATTTGCAACGAAACTAAAGCAGACAATGAAAAATTGAAAAGGACCTTTTTTGTGTAGAAATTTTTTTCCTACAACTTTTATTTAAAACTTTTTTTTCATTTCTCACCGTTATCGAGTTATTTTGAAAAAACGCACTTTTCAACCCTTTTTTATTTTTTTCATCCCTTTCCCGTAAATTTAAATTAAAATTTATTTTATATTATCATTATTTATGTAATTACGAACATATTTTTACATATTGCGTCAAAACTGGTGAGATCATGTTTAATTGGAGATTTTATTGGACTAATCTGGTAATTTTTGGAACGAATAAATCAGAAGTTTATCAACTTAAGACAGTTTTGAATAGGAAATTTAAACTGGGCAAATTAGGACTAATATTTATTTTTTTAGGTATTAATGTGAAAAAATATAAAGTTAGCTGTTAGGTAAACTTAATAAACAAAGTTACCCAGAAAGTGTTCTAAAAAATTTTCATATTTATTATTGTACGCCTATGACCGCACCAATGGATAGTAATTTTAACTCTGAAACCTTACTAAATCAACATGCAGTTAAAAATGAAGAAAAATTGGGTAGGAAAATCGTCACGAGTCACGCGTGTGATTTCAAGGGAGTTATTACAAATCAAACGGAATTCGGGACTCCTACTGCACGTTCTATTATTTTCTTTTGATGTAATTTTACAAATCGATTCTAAATCAGGTAAAAGATAAACCTAACATTGAGTTTTTTATCCCAACACTCATACTTATTACATTTTCTCGATTCTTCGAATAGATTACAGTAGGTACATTGTTGTTGTTAAAAAAGTTTGAAGCGATTGGGGTAATGTAGAATATTGGCAAATCGAGATCATTAATTTTCATTATCAGCGTTAGCTAATTCGGTCTACCTGATGTCAGGTAGTTTTATTTTGGACGTTGTTCTTTGGAGCAGTAAAGACAATCCCTCCGCGCCCTAAATGTGGTTTCGGCGCGTCGCTGTGCGGATTTAATCTTTTCTGTTTAGTTTTTTATTGTTTCGAGTTTACTATTTTGATTTGCTATCGACGCCAGATATTTTTAAATATATCAAATTTTTTTTTTTATATCAACTGGATAAATATTCTAAAAAGTCAAACATATTTTTGTGTAGTCAAATACACTTTTTGTGTAGTCAAACATGTTTTAATGTATTCAAACATGACTTTCGTTCTCAAAGATGTTTTGAATAGTCAAACATATTTCGTGTAGTCGCGGGATAAATATTTACGATCACGTAATTTTTACTTTTTTGTCTGAAAACTGCGTCTTTCGTAATGACATGTTTGTCGTCAGCCGATTTTTCTACAATCAGCTCCGAACCAAACAAAAAGCGCCGGATTCTCATCAAAAAAAAAGTTTCCAATTTTTTAGCCATTTATAAAGGGCGCGGCCGTCGAAAGTTTCAGATGTGAATGTACAAAAATGAACTATGTTTTAGGCGTATTTAGGAATATCTTCAGTTTGTGTTTTTTACATTAAATATCAGATTATTGTAAGAAGAAAACATAAAGTACGTATGTCAATTTTAAACTGGCCTTAACTACCAAATTGCATAGCGTGGCTGCGTAACAACGTCACTTTTAGAAAATTCCGACGAAGAATATAAAGATTTAAGTACTTTTCTTCACGTTGATTCTGCGATGGGTATTTACAAGATTGTAATCGTGCTTATCAAAAGTGGCGTTTCATCGACAGTCTCTAGTTCTGCGCGTGCTAACTCTGACGTTTGACGCCCTAACCCTAAATGATTTCCTGTCCGAATGCCCCCTGAAGTTCGTTACTTCGTCCCTACATTCCGTTACGAGACGGTGCCGAATTTGTTGTCGTAACCCCAGGGCTTACATTCCAGGTAACAGAAGTTATAGTTCACGATAGATGATTCATTCTTTTATAAAATATTTAATCACACATTTGATGGTTGCGTATCATGAATACACGAAAATGCGTTCGATACAATGATATAGGATTGTTTTGACATCCTCTGCGTTATTATTTTATAATTCTTTCCCGTAATTATAGCAGTCGTTCTAAAATCGTGACTAGCGTAAGCCCCAACTCTGGCATGACCCCAATCAGCCGAACCCTCAATGTCTTCCCGATTTTCTTTAGCGAAGCTGTTTGAACCTATCTGGCCGGAGCTTCCCGGCCGGATATCCTGGACGTCCTCTCCCGGTCTCAGCCGTCCCCTTCCTATTCCAAATAACAACAGTAAAGTCTTTTCGTAACGACTCAAAGAATCGCATCGTCAAATTCCAAATGGTCTTGCGGCGCACGACAATCTTATGAAAATATTATGAAAGTTATGAAAGCTATATAAAATGCAGATGAGACTAATTCTAATAATGTTGAAGAATATTTTGTAAAAGATGATGTTTCAAATGACAATAGAGACAAAGACGTAGTAAAAACGCCAAAAAGAAAGAGAACGCCAATTTCAAGATATGATCATCCCTTTTCGCATTTTATATACGATATGTAAACTATATTGATGTAAATGTATCAAATACATTCGAGAAAGAAATTGACTTACAAATAAATAGCTTAAATAAAACTAATACTTGGAAATTTGTTGAAAGGCCAAAAGATAGAAAGATCATTGATGTTAAGTGGGTTTTTTTTAAAACATTAATATTTATAAAGCTAGATTCGTTGTAAGAGAGTTCCAGCAAAATAAATACATACATTGAAAATGTTTATTTACCAGTAGAGAAAATGCAAAAATTGAAAATTTTATTGTCATATAGTTATAAAAATAATTTATTCATAGAACAAATTGATGTTGAGATAGCCTTTTTAAATGTCATGAAAAGTCAGAAGTATTGGCTCGCTGGGCTAGCGCCAGAAGCGGCAGTTTTTATAACTTCGTACCCGACAAGTTATATGTAATTTTCTATAAGACGTGACCTCTGCTTAAGAACTCCGAACTTGATGATCGATCACATATATAATACACTGACTCTAAATACACTCACAATTTTGTGTGAGAATATAAGTAGAAGTCGGAGCGAATAAGGCGATCATTTTTGGCTCTGTTGATTGCGATCTTGTTAAATCAAAATGGGGCTTTTTTTTTTATACAAAACAATCCACATAATCAATTTCGTTTACTTGAAGATATAACTTGATTCACCAAGAATCGGAATTTTTTAATGAATTTGCAGTACCTACGTGTTACTTTTTACTAAAAATAGTTTTTGGTTTCAGTTCTGTACCATTGCAAAATGGATGTTACTTCAAAACCGAAAGAAAACTCAGGAATTACTAAAGATGCTCAACGTTTGTTGGATTTAATAAATGACATTGACTGTCGATTACAACAAGCACGAAAAAAAAAAACAAATATTGTATGGTAATAATACATTCCAGAGTAAAAATCATGATATAAAGTTGGTTTTTTTTAACGTTTCGTTTAGTTATCATTATTATAATCTGAAACATATTTTTTTGGCATAGTTACATAAACAAAAATCCGAAGCGGAAAAGGGCCAGTCGGAATAAAAAATTACGAAACTCAATGTATGTAGTCCAAATTTCAGAAGTAAGCTTAACCTAATTTTATATTTTTTGAAAATGCAATGTTTTATAAAATTACTCTTTCTCTTTTCTTAGCTTCTGGAACGAACAATACCTAAAGGCGAAAAAATATAATAAATATGAGACCAAGTGAACATTTTAAAATACCTCCCTAATGTATTAAACGCAGTACGTACTACCGTGAGGTGAAGCTGTATCTCTGGTTCTACCCAACAGAATTTGATAAAACATGGCTTACATGTTAAGTTGGTACTCAAACTACCAAAGTGTGAAAATCTCATCAAAATCCGTTAACCAAATTTGCGTGATGTGGTAAAAAACATACAGACAGATAGACAGACAAAAAATTTAAAAACTGTTGTTTTGACTTCTATTACTCTAATAGACTCTTCATATCATTTTTTTTAATTATCTATAATGTACAAACATCGCCCTTGTATCATTTTGTAATATGTACAGATTAGTGTGACAATGTATTATCTATGATCGTGTATAGATATTATATACGAAAATAATTTAGTATTTACTTCATAAGACTATGTTTTTCTATATAGTGCACGTGTATTCTGTCTGAGGAAACATAAACAATGGAGTCAGATGATGTAGCCCAAGATTCAGCTCAAAGTCCTGACTATGTTCCGACAAAAATATTATAATTATCCATGTCCACTCGTCTGCAAACAGTGCCCATATTGTATTGAATTACGAAGCGTGAGGTCTCCTTTAAGTTTAATGAATTCGAATAGTCTCGGATACCGTATTGTGTCGGAACGATAAGGTTAATGAGTTAATGAGCACGCACTGCTTCGCCTTGTATTAAATTGCGTACATTAGTCCCTAGCCTCATGCGCTCAAGCGAGTTTCTACGCGCTGGTTTCGCGCTAGAGGCATATGGCCTGGCGCAGCACACGAGTGGACAGTAAGCAGATAAATATGTTTGAATGCTTATGGGCTTGAGAGCGTATCTAAAGTATTCAAGACGAGTGACTACGCGTCAATTTTGAAATGCCTCGACTAACGAAGGTACTGCTAATGCAATCCATTTTTTCCGTCTTTAAACCTTGTTTTCTCGTGTCAAAGGTGATATTTCTACGCTACGACAATCGCTCTGCTCTGCATGATGCAGTATCAAGTGATGTTCTGAGTAATCTCGAGCCACTTCCTCTATCACATTGTCATGTTCAGCAAACGAATTAATTAATTACACGAAGAATTGGGAAAAGCATTTTTATTCAACTTGTATAGTTGATTAATAAAAGCTGTACGTTTTTTTTCGCAACTTTGCATTATTTTCATTATAAATTAAATAAAGACACAATGGTAGATGTGTAATTATTCATTATATTTGTAGTTAATTAAAGTAAATGTTCATTTTCTTTCGCGCTTTGGTCTTATTTCCATTACAAATTTAATAAATAATTGTAGATATACAATGTGTCAACCTACCTCCTTGATTCGTAGAAAATATACATATTTTTTTTTATATTTCTTTATAATTTTCATTACTAATCAAACAAATAAAATGAATTGCTACCATTTGATAAAAGTAAGGTTCTATCATGGAGAACACGTTCGTTGTACAGGCATCTATACTACTGAGATTAATAACGAAATTGAGGAACATGTCCCTCTCATTATTTTTGGGCTTAACTATTACTTTTTGACATGTAGGATTAGGTTGAAACACATTAGCCACCGTATCTACTACATATATCTACTGGCGAACAGTACTAATGAAGTAGTCCGTACACTGGAGGCCGTTGTGTGGTATTGCTGTAGCTACCTTGCAGGCAACGCACCGTGGTAATGTTGTCAGTAGTTCCAGATGACTCTCCTTCCACCGCTCTTGTACCACCACCTGTTAAATATAGGCAGCGGAAATAACTATAGTTAAGACGACACAACCTGATTAAACTAACTCGTGGTCCCACCTGTGCTGCGCCCCCGTTCAAATCCTAAGTAAATCACAATCAGTTCCAATCTCCTGCTTACTAACAAAGGAAGCAATAGTTCAGGTTGACAATCTTTGAAATTATTTTGAAGATAAAACACAAAGCTGACAGTAATTAGGTACTTTAAATGGCCGCAGGACTAGAACGAAATATGCTATAGCAGTAAATACATTTCTGTGACGTTGGCCGCTGCCCTAAATATCTACAGAAATCTAAAATTTTCTTTAATATCTTTTGCAAAAAATACTAAAACTAGTGAGTGATAGGATGAGTAAGAATAATTAAGACGCAACATACGTACGGAACTCCACAATCCGCAGACATTTTCCTTTACAGCCGTATAAGTACCAAGTCATATCGTTCAACACGAACCCTTGATTTCGGTTTATGGCAAACATTATCAAGGTATTTGCGGTCTGTACTCAGTGGCGTAGCAACCATGGGGCAAGCCGGGGCAGTGCCCCGGGGCCCCAAAGCTCAGGGTGCCCCTGCTTCAGCTTCAAACAGCGTGACTATAAAACGCTCCTAGTGAATTTACAAGCGCGCGCGTCTGGACAGTGCCGTTCTACGTCGAGCGTGTGGACGACGCAGCATCCATAGAATTATGGTTGGAATATTATAGTATAGGTTTGCTAGTGCCATCTGTCGATTGATATAAAAGGGATTTTCCAACGAGGTGACGTTATATATCAATTACGTTTCTAGTTGATTATGACGTAATAAGTTTGCAAAAATAAGAGAACTTAAATAATGGATAAAAAGAAGAAATATAGCGGTGCGTTTAAGCGCAAACGTCAGGAAAAAGAAGATACTAGACAAAAATTGCCGAAAATTGGCAGGATTCTTAGTCAGCCGTCTATAAGCAGTTTTACAGTTTTCGCCCAAATATTTTGGACAATGTAATTATGTCTGCTGTAGTGCAGGCTGAGAAGCCTACTGAAGGAGATCTGACAATTATTGCAGTTAAATTTAACGCCATCAGAGAGGATGTCGCTGATCACATCAACAACGACAATGTTTGCGTGGTGCAGCTAACAGCGAAAGTACCAACAATCTCGTCAGTTTTCGAAAATTAGTACAACAATTATCATACTACTTGGGAAATTTTACGAACATTTTATTAAGTGATGATGAAAAACGTCAAATTCTTGATTGTGAACCTTTACAGCCTTCGGGACCTTTTCCAAAAGACAACCACCAGGGCAACAGGGGTTTTTCAAAATTGTACTACTTTTCAACTTCTAAATATGGACCAGTTCATCGTTTTTGGTTGTGTTGTTCTAAAATACTAGATGCTACCTATTGCCAACCCTGTTGGCTATTTACTTCACAAAGGAATAATAATGTATGGTGTAAGGGCATTCGGGACTAGAAACATTTATCAGAACGAATAAAAGAACACAGTTTCTCAAGCGGTTATACGGAAGTACCTGCTGCGTATGAACTTTGGAAAAAAAGTGATTCAACTATCGACAAGGAACTTAAAAATGAAACTCGTTAAGGAGCGACATTTTGGAAATTGGTTCTTCAAAGATTGTTCGATGTCATACTTACCCTAGCAAAGAATTCTTTGGCTTTAAGAGGACAGCGAGAAAACTTAAATGAAGAGGGGCACCATGGAAATTTTCTGTCCGTTGTAGAGCTTGTCGCCCGACATGATCACATACTGTAGCAAGTTTTGAATATTCCCATCATATTACTGATACATGCATATCAGAAGGAGGGTTATGTTATATTTCTTGAGAGTTTATATACATGTTTTTTTTTTTTTGGTTAGAGGAAGTAGAAATCTTCACGGACAAAAGATACCCGGTCACGTGACCGTGACGTTATGTGGGATTTTTACCCATTAAAACCACTCCCTTGGGGTGACTCTTATGTGTCCAGCGCGGAGATAATATGCTTTGGTGGGCGGGTGAAGCGAACAACAAACAAAATTTGGAGACTGCGTCGCGGGGGAAAATAAGTCCAGCCGCTATGCGGGCGTATCTTAGAGTGGTTGAAACCGCGTGCACGGATACTCGGTGTGGCGCGGCCTTCTTGGGCGTGGGGGCTCTTTTTGGAGCACGCGGGCATCCTATGTAATTTACCGTGTGGCCTTTTTCTTTACATAGGACGCAGTGTGTGCATTGCGCTGTGCTGTGGTTACCCAGGCATTTAATGCAGCGCGCAGGATTAAAGCAATGTTTGGACGAGTGTCCGTAGGATTGGCAATTGTGACACTGCTCAGGTAAGGTATGTTTGCGGGGCTGCTCCGCTTTTATTCCGGAGAGGGAGCACACGCTTTTTGTTTTGAAGAAAGTGGTCTCGACTGTGCAGAAGACCAGAACCAGGTCGAGGGGCTCGCGAGAGCGTTTCAGTATACGGCGTACTGACTACACCGGGAGATTTTGAGAGCGGAGGTCTTCCTTGACCTCCTCGATGGGTTTCCCTAGAGACTCCCCTAAGAACGACTCTAATTTCCCGCTCCTCTTTAAGTGAGTAGGTGTGGAAGGCGTAACCTTGAGTTACGAGAAGGTTTTGCAGATTTCTAAAATCTGCAACGGTTTTCGCTTGCAACTTTAATCCCTGAAAGGAATCACGTGCTTGCGAGAATTGAATATTCTTTTCCGCGCATTTTTTGCGTAGCTCGGCCCACCGATCCTTGTTTTGTACGAATACGGGTGGTGGCTTCAGCCACGCGGCGCAGGGTAGGGAAGTGGTGATGACAGCCTCGTCACTTTTGCTTTTGTTGGTGTTTTTCGTGGTTGCGGGTGCTGCCCTTTGTAGTGCTGCGGAAAACTGGAATAGCTTCCTCCAGCTCTCTGGGGCGTTATAAATCGACTTGGTCGATTAGGCGGGAATGGTTATGTTAGAATTGGGTGCCTTTTTGGCTTTTTGGATGAAACTCGAAGGTACGTAGACCCATCAGTCGCTTGAGCGAGAAATAAGGCGGGTTCGGGTTTTGCGCGGCAAGTTTTCCGACGCTGAACTGGAGTGAAGTCGGAGTGATCATCTGTATTGTTGATGATACGTAAAAATGAATTCGGCACAAGAGCAACGTATCGCGAGATGGTTGCAAGAAGAACCAGATGAAGAGGTCATCATACTCGGACACAGCATTAGAAGTAAATTTTGTAAACAATAAAATGTCACTTTTTACGTCATCTTGACTTTTTATTTGGAATTTATGGCTTGATAGCAACTTATCAGGTTTGTACATACTAGAGTTGTGACTAAACCACTATTTATATTAAATTATATATTTTAAATTAAGTCAAGAAAAATAAAATTTCTTATTGTATTTTAAGCTACTAATTTTAAAAACAATAATTAATGTTTAGACAAAACAAAAAAGGACCTGATAACTAATAACTTTCTGCCAAGCCATAACTCTTAATTAAACATCAAGACGACGTAACAAGTGACAGTTCATTGTTTACAAAACATACTTCTGATACTGATTTTTTTTTTAACACATACTTATAATACATACCAAACACCCAGACCGAAGACAAACACCTAAGTTCATCCCAAAAATATTTGTCTACCGTGGGAATCGAACCCACGATTCCGACATCAGCAGCCTAACATGTAAACCAAGTATACGTTTCATGACGAATCTGGATTACGACAAATTTGGAGTACGCCGAATTCGGAACACAACGAATACGGAACAAACGATTATAAATAGTTTACTTAGGGCCCTAGTTTATTTTTTGCCCCAAGGCCTTTGGTTACCTAGCTACGCCACTGTTCGTACTTACCATAAGAAATCATAATAAAACCTATTATGAAACACAACAAAGTCAATAGTCTTCTTTCAGTTGGAATATCTATATAGATAATCCGTTAAAGTATTATATATAAATATAATCCGCCGTAGTTCTTCGTTTTTTTAATTTGAACTAACACTGTCCTTAAGCCAACCAAATTCCAGTCAGTATGACTACTGTTTTATTTTATGGATTATGATAATGTAGACATATTCACTGAAATCAGTTGGTGAACTGATAAAATCGGTTGACCCTCGTTCCAGCCTTTTTTAAGTCAAAATAAGTGCCCGACTTTAATTGAAGTGTGGTTGAGGCTGTATACTGTTGCTTTTTTAGGTACTCAGTTATCCATAAATAGTAAGCCCCGAGTAAGCAGTAATGGTGTACTTCTTTTTGCACCACGTTTTTATATAAATTAAATTGCCTGTATTATGTTATTAGTAAAATTAACCAACTGTATTGCCTTAATAAATCGTTTCCGATGCATCAAGTGATCAAATTTATAGCCACATTTCAGTTTGATGACGTACAACTCTATTAGAAGTGTTCTATACAACACAATTGCGTAATAAATCCAAAAAATATCACTTTAGCCCTAGAAAATAAGGTTTAATGACGGTAAAATTGATTGGATTATCAATACCTCTATTGCTCGAGGCATTTCTAAATTGAAGCCTAGTCGCTGGTCTTGGATGTTTTAGATACGCCCGCAAGCAATACACTTTATGTGTATGTTGACGTCGAGCCGGAGTTCCCCTAAGGATTTGTTACGGACTAAACTTCAACTAGCGGTTTAGCCTTTATCAGAAACAACTTCACACGACAGAAATCGACTCCGACATATTGTTCTTTTACTAGTTTATGCTCCAATATCAAGATTTATTTTAATTTGACGTAAATATAACTTCAATTTACACCTTTGAATCACAAAAATAATAGAAAAGAAAATAAATTAGCTATTCGATTCAACAGCAAATTCATATTTGTCACAATTAACTTCCGTATAGAATTAATGCTGAAATTAAATAATACAAATATAACGAATATACCGGTTAAGTATTTAAATTAATTTTAAAAATTGAAGTACATACAAAAACATCTTCAAAATCATTATGCAAATTATTATAAAATGAATGTAAGTCCTAAATTAGGATTTTATGTATTTAAACCAATCGTATTTAAACCAATTATAATAAATGTTGCTTAGACATATCTCGCAAGTCAGATGATTATGGATATTACAATGAGATGTAGATTTACAATATAGATACTCTTTAGACCAGAAATCGATACTGGACAGCAGCGCAATCGATCGTCCATATTAAAGTAGGTAAATAAATCGAAGTGGCAAATCGCCTGTACATGATGTGCCTCGGTGTATGATAGTTCCGCCACTTGATGTAGACGTGCAAACCGTTGTTAAGCAAAAATTACACTAATCGATATCTAAACTGAACTTGTTATAGTAAATACTTCTATAGGGTACTTATGCACAGCCAGATGACGATCATAGTTCGACGTACAGGAGTGAAGAGTCTAAAGATTAGTTGACGATTTGCGTTTGACACTATAAGATTAAAATATAAAGCGGTAGTGGTTCAAACAGAAGATGTTTTGAACTCCAGGCCTCTCCTAGCCCCGAATTCAAATAAGGGTGTTACTTTACGTCTGGCCGTTATTAATTGTAATAAATTTGTGTAGCTATCCTTAGGTAAACTTATATCAACAAACCTTTAGACAATTTGAAAGGTTGTTTCCTAAATAAAATTAAATTTTTGGAACATGTGGCCACATGACTACCTCACCCAGTTAACAAAGCCGTCACAATTCGAAACAAATTTGGAATTTAAAGAAAGGTTATCTTGTACTTGTTAAACATTTTAATACAAATATTGAATTTGAATGGTCTACTTCTCGCATATATTAAATATGCAATTAAAGTTTTCTTTGTACTAACATTTATGTAACTATTTATACTTAAGCGGTCATGGACTAGTGTAAATTTTCATTAAATAAAAAACGTATATTGTATGTAGTTCAATTTTTATTGTTAAAAGTCTATAATTATATAAATGAAACAACCCAACATATACAGGGTAAGTTTGCCTTAAAGGTTTCTAAAAAAAATATATTTTATTCGTCTAAACTCATAGCAGAATCAGAAACATCTGAATTGTCACTAAATTCATCATCTGAATCTGTGACGGATATTATTAATGATGACTCCATTATGTTGTCAATATGGATGTCACGATCCCAATCAGACATAATGTCCCTTTCTGTTTTATTCACGACTTTCGACCAGTCTTCAGGTTGAACATTGTTGATGGCCTCTTGTAATAGGGCCAACATACTATTTGCCGTAAATGGCGGCGAAGTATTATTTCTTGCGGCGTGACCTAAAGATAGACGGACTTATGAAAAAAGTATTTCAATTCAATCAATCTTTCAATTAATAATAATTTATTTCATAGGTAATGCTAAAAATTACCCTTGAACTACGTTAATCTAGTATCTGGTAATGATTTTTAAACTACATGATACGTTCGGAAAGATGATTTTTTTTAAAGCTTCAAAACGGGAATAGAAATTAAAAACATACCTTTAATTTGGACCCAAATTAGCTCAATAGCATTATACTGGCAATGATAGGGTGGTGGTCGAAGGACCTGGTGGCCTTTTTCCTTTGCCATCTCGTCCAAAGCATAGGTAGGAGTTGGTGGCTTATGACGCCGAACTAAGGCAATAAGCTCCGTCTTTAACATTGTTATATCTTCTGTAACTCCGTTTTCACTCAGCCACTTCACCAACTCGCTTTTGCGGTTAGATTGGTTTGGGGGTTTATTAACTTGTACCGAATGGTAGGGTGCGTTGTCCATTATTATGGTCATAGGCTCTTTTAAATTATTTAATAGACCTATGAACCAATCTTTAAATTTTTCGTAGTTCATCTCATGATACTCCGTCGTTTTTTTTGACTTAAAAGCCAGCAAACAATTACGGACGAATCCACTTGCTGTACCTGCGTGACAAATAATAAGGCGTTCGCCTTTGCTCTCCGGCACTTTGGTACACGATTGTGCCGTATCGTCGGTCCAACTTTTACCCACTGTGTGGTTGGCGTTTAGCCACGTTTCATCCAAAAGACAACTTTGTTCCAATCACTTATGTTTTTGGCCTTTCTTAAAAATTTACATCTTGCTAGGGCTATGTCAGTCCTCTCCATAATAATCTTCCTTTTGTTAACTTTTTTGTAAGCAAAGCCAATATCTTTATAACTTGCCGCAACGAAGTAATACCTCCTTTGAACAAGTCAGCTTCTTTTAATGATTTTAGAAGCTTGAGCAATGTGGGTAGCTCCATTCTTCTATAATTATCATAAATATGATTTCTAATAGCATCCTTACCAAAATTATCTAAATCTGTGATTGGCTTCACCTTTCAGACATCCCTTCTTGGCCAATTTTCTCACGTGTTATACGCGAAACAGTATTGCGGCCAATATCAAGAGCTTCGGCTACTCGTTCTACAATTCGATTCAATGGTAACAACGGTCCATTATTTTGTTGTTCTCTTTCAAAGTAGTCTTGGAGGCGAACAAGCTCCCTGGCCTGACTACCCAAAACAGTTTTTTTTGTATGCTTAAGCATGGTAATAACAACAAACTCAACGAAATTTAACAAATAAAACAACAAACTATAACAAATAACAATTTAACGAAAATGAAAACAAACAATGAAATCTAAATACGTGTCACATACAAGACGCTAGCACTCGTACTGACAGCATCGCACGGGTAAACAAAATGGCCGCCGCGCCGATGCGCCATAGAGCAAAAATGTTGTCACTAAAAAAAACCATAAACCCGATTTTGTTTATTTTATATATATTTTATACAAAGATTTGTGGCCATAAAATAATTATATTAAGTTTATACACGTAGTCACACTGCACAACACAGAAATGATACACATAATAATATCTATAATATATTATTTATTCCATATCATATTTAATTACATAATGCTATAAGTGGGTTTGAAATATCGACCATAGACCATAGTCGATAAATGTTCAATTCTTAGAAACTAATCATTCGCATATCCGCGATAACGAGGTCTGATCAATATCAATTTTTGAACTAATTTTCAGTATAATATTAAAGAGAACTAGATATATGCTGCGAGTATCGTTAGCGATAAAAATGAATTGCATAACGTCACATCCCTAGTCATGTGGTACTGACAGATGTCAACGTCATACAGGCAAGTGTCACCCGCACCATGCTACAGCGCAAAGAATATAGACAAAAGTAAAGAAAAATGCACATTTTCAGTAAATCTACATAACACATTTATTTAAACATTATAGAAGTGCATGAAGAAGTAATAAAACCGTGAAGTAACAGTGATAGCATCAATAAAACTGAGTGCTGGGTGAGGCGGCGACTACTCGTTGAATGAACTGAAGAACGTGTAGTAGGAGAACGTCGCCTTCAGGATCTGGAATTGAAAAGGCACCGCCATTTAAAAAGGGATTGTTTAAAAACACATGTAAGTCGCACTGTTCAAGACATACATGAATGATTGACATGTTTGTTGATAATGTTTTCTTTTTATAATACGCTCATGAGATACGATATAGACTCGGAAGTTTATAAATATTTAGCCATTCTACCTTTAAATAGTAAAACGCATCCCCTAAATAATTAAAAAAAAAACTATACAGGAGCGCACACGTCGTTCGTAGACGCCCTACTGTGCGTCAGCGGTGGGCTGCACGATACTCGTTTCTGGTCGTTGCAGGCTTATGCTATAGAATAACTTTTCTATAACAATTTCTTATATTCGGTTACTTCATCACTCTGCAAAATTCTACTAATTATAGTCAACCGCGCACCTTATTTCATATATTTTAAAATCACATAATCAAAGTCAAATAATTTAATCAATGGGTCAACAACAGAAAGCGACTTAATAAAGCATTACTAATAATGGCATCGGAAATCAATCAAAAATAATAGCACACCGAAATGAACGTATTAAGTATGTGTTATGAAGTAGAGATTCGTTACTCGTCAGCATTTTGTAAGTTAACATCTAAAATTTAAATTTATTTCGAAGAAAACGAATAGTTTGAAATAAACATATTCCAAGAGTTTAGTGTTCTTATATCTATGAAACAAAAAGTTTGTTAAACAATCAACCCATAAAGCCGTCCCTAATATATAATAATAATATAAACTCAGACTTATTTGCCGGAAAGGCAGGTGCAACTATGGATCTCCATATAATATGGTCGTTGCATATCTGTTTTCTTCATTTACATACATCAATCTTTACTTGCAGGTCGTCGCTTTCGGGAGCTTAAATTTTGGCCCGTTTATAATATGCCACCGATTTGGTTTGCATAGAATTTTCTAACGAGACTTTTTTCGACATTTCGATTAAACATATTTACTATATACATTTGTTTTGTTATTCTACAGTCATTCATCCTTACCAAGTGGCCAAACCACCACAACATACCTTCTTCTTTTAGTCACTACATCTTCCTTCAAACAACACCGCTCTCTGACATCACTGTTCCTATATATATCTTTGAAGAATGCTCTATTATTTTACACAAAGACACCAACTCTACCGCTTTGATTCTACTCGATATCTCTATCACGTTTGTCGTCATTTGTGAACGGACTACGCAAATATACAAGTGCTTACACTTGTTCAATTCTCTCACCTACTATATATATAGCAGGTGCGAGAGATATTGACATATGATATACCGTCAAACCAGCCATTGTATGCCCCATTTATTCTGATGCCTCTGTATAGAGATTACAGTGAAGACATCAATTCGCTACTCATACCATACATGGATATGGTTCTCCATGAATTATTACTTCTCACCCTATCGTAAGCTTTTCCAGATCTACGAAAGTAAAGAAGACGTTTCAACTGTTGGCCAAAAGCTTTTTCGTAATCTAACGCAGAGAAAAAACTTGGTCCGTACACCCCATCTCTTTTCTAACTCTCGCTTGTACATACCAAATCTTATTTTGAGTCTCATTCACCCGCTTTCAATAATGTTTTTTGCATATGGTTTCTAACGACACTAAGGGGACTTATACACTGAAAAAAAAAATTGGTCATTTCAAGCATAACTTTGATCGACGTAATGAATTTGCATAGTTGATTTTGATCGAGTCAACATTTTGGTTATCTTTACCAACTTTTATATTAGTGTGTAGCGCGCACTTGTCATTTATTTGAAATACAAATATTCATCGGTATACGCTCGGTAAACTTCGGCACAATTCGAGTCGGGAGCCGTTAAAAGCCGAACGCGCGCACCGGGGCAGTCCCGCCGCAGCCCGCTTGACATGTGTACGGTTATTGCAAAATTCAAAGTAATTATATCATTTTAAGGTATTTCCTCTAAACAATATGTTTGTGTACACTGGTGGACATTAAACTGATTTGTTTCATCTTTGTGTGTCGTTATTTAAATGATGAACCCACCGTCGCACGCTACAGTGATCGCCCAACGCGGGCCTCTGAGTAGCCGGTAGTTTAATACGTTTTCATATTGTGCTGTGTGGGTGCCGCGGATTCAAAATCACATATGTGCTGTCCTGTCTCCTAGTTGCGTAAGCTTGTGCTTCACGATGCCACGTAAAGAGCATATCGAGCCCGCTACGACAGCTCGAGACGACGAACATCACGATGGTTCTGGGATCGTCACCAGGGCTCAGGCTGCCGCCGCCGCCTCATCTGACCGGCTCGTCGGTGGCACCACGGTCCCCGTGTCTGACTTGCGCGACGGTGCCGATCCATCTCCGTATGTCCGCGCCTACGGCCACACCTGCACCACTTTGGCTGGAGTTTCTGAAGATCAGTTGGCTGCCTTGCTTTCGACCCTGGCCAGGTCACAAGCGGAGTCCAATCGTATTCTTATACAATCATTATTGGCACCGGCGCCGAACGGCGATGGAACGACCTCGCCGACCCCGAGCTCTGCCGCTCTCGGTCACCGTTCTGCAGCGCCGCATCTGCATCGTTCTGGAAGTTTTGCAAAATGCACGGCTCGTTTTGATGGTAGTGCCAGTGATCCTGACGTGCTCGAAACATTCCTAGACGCCATCGAGGTCTACAAAGAATGTTTGAATATTAACGATGAGCACGCCCTCCGTGGATTACCTATTCTTCTGACCGGTAATGCCGCGGTATGGTGGCGCGGTATCAAATCGACGGTGTCTACGTGGCCGGACGCTGTTTATAAACTTCGATCTATGTATGGTGTGCCGCGACCAGCTCATAAAATTTTAGGGATATTTTTTCTATGGAACAGGGTTCCGTGCGCGCCGATATATTCATTACGCGAGTTCGCGCGCTTTTCGCCAAATTACCATACGAATTAAGTGAAATTACAAAATAGACATTGTTTACGGTTTGCTCGATCGCCGCATAAGGAAACGTGTACCTCGTGAGTTAATACATTCATTAGACGTTTTAGTGAATAAATCACGACTCGTGGAGGAGTCTCTGGCTGAAGCTGTAACTACAAAGGCGGGAGCCGCCGACCGTGTTCTGCGCCTGGTAGGCTGCCCGGTACCGGCCGCGTCGAGTGGCCGGCGCGCGCCGCCACAGCTTCATCGCCCAGCGCCGGCGGCCGCGCGCCGCGTCGCCCCCATGAGTCACGCCGCTTCGTCGCGCGTCACCGCGCCCGCTCTCGACACGAGTAGCGCTGTTTCGCCCGGTCGCCACGGCTCGAGCGTCGGATAACGGTGACACGCATCCGCGCGCTCTTTCGAATATACGGCAGCTAAGTAAATTTAGTAATACTGTCGTAAAACAGGTCATAATCGTGATAATTGTGCTCAGTTAAAACGTAAAAATGTTACGTCTTCTTCTCTTAGTTGCTATGGTTGTGGTACTAAAGGTGTAATTCGCGCTAATTGTGATTCATGTAAACAACAAAAAGAATCGTTTTCGTCTTGTGATTTAGCTTATAATGATAGTGTTTCTAGTAGTAATGTTTGCAAAAATGATTTATCTATGAATGCTATGTCTAATAATTTTTGTTTAAATGATAATGTGTCTTGTGATCCTACGAGTGTTCAGAATTTTAACGAAAATGTAATATCTATGAATATAAGTGCTTTACACTGCGGGGACTGACACGGTCGACGTCTTGTGCCGGCGCTTCGTGCGATGGCCGGCCTATCTTGGGTATAAGTGTTAGGCATTACTGGGACTGGGTTGATAGATACCGCCGCTAAACGAAGTATTGCAGGTTCATCTTTATACGCGCTATTGGTTAAACGTGGTCAAAAGTTCCGTAGCAGTAAAATGATAGTAAAGCTTGCCGACGGTTCTGTCAATAATATTAATGTTAAACTTGCGGACGTAATCGTCACTCTTAAGCATTTAAATATTCCTTTGACGTTTATTATTTTGCCTAATTCAAGTAATAACGAAACTTTATTAGGTATCGATTTCATACGTAAAGCCGGTTTGATTATTAATCTTTCTACAAATACATGGTTGACAGCCGATCGACCTCATGTCATTTATCCTCTTAGGTGTGAAACTTCTGTGCACACGATCGAATGTGCTTCTACGGATGTTTTGAGGATCGACGAAGGTACAATGCTGTCCCCGCCAGAAAGAGATGATCTAGCCCGTCTACTACAGGAATATCAAGATATTTTACACAAGGGGAGGACCGACGACGTTTGCGGAACATCGCATTGATACCGGTGACCACCCTCCTTGCGGTGCCGCCCCACCGCCTAACACCCTACCTTGAAGCTTGTTGACACTCTCCAAAACAGTAAAGAAAGCGCTGAGCGGCAACAAGACTTACGTAAATCTCTTAAGGATAAGAGTCGACGGGATGGTACCCTAATTGTCGGTGACTTGGTACTTATGAAAACGCACGTTCTCAGTAGCATAAAGGAGTTACTTCAAGTTTGTACCTAAACGTGACGGTCCGTACCTTATCCACAAAAGGTCAGTCCGACGACATATTTGTTGGTTTATCCAGAAACACCCGATAAGCCCATCGGTAAGTATCACATCTCGGATTTAAAAAGGTACCATGCGGGAGGATGCATGTTCTAATGTACCGGAACCAGTTATCCCGAAACGACGTCGAGGTAGGCCGCGTAAAATACCTATTATACAGTAAATCGTTTGACTAGGTGAGGACACCCCCTAGTCAAAGGGGAGACTGTAGCGCGCACTTGTCATTTATTTGAAATACAAATATTCATCGGTATACGCTCGGTAAACTTCGGCACAATTCGAGTCGGGAGCCGTTAAAGCCGAACGCGCGCACCGGGCAGTCCCGCCGCAGCCCGCTTGACATGTGTACGGTTATTGCAAAATTCAATGTAATTATATCATTTTAAGGTATTTCCTCTAAACAATATGTTTGCGTGTACACTGGTGGACATTAAACTGATTTGTTTCATCTTTGTGTGTCGTTAATTAAATGATGAACCCACCGTCGCACGCTACAAGTGTGATTAATCCGATTGGTTAAATTATACACATTATTTGTTAATACAATGAATTACTCAGTTATTGCAACAAAATACATTTAACCAAGCCAAATTGGAACTTGGTTAGAAATATTTTTTTCTGTGTAAAGTGACAATTTTTGCAAGCCTGTCGTGAGCTTTTCCCTTTATAAAGGAGTACAATTACCGCTTTGCACCAGTCTTTACGTACTCTACGACTTTACCAGCGAGCTGGTACAGCAGGATTGCCACTGTGAACCCCCATCATCTATGACGTAACCCTAACATATCCCCCACCTTTTCCGATTTTCCATAATTTTATTTTCATCTTCAACATCATTCATATATTCAATTACAGTAACATTGTAATCTGCAACTATATTCTCACATGCAAAAACACTTTCGAAATAATTTTGAGCGTTTCTACCACATGACTTTCCTTTATTTAGTAAACATCCATTACACGCAATGTTTACAAATTATTCCGGGCATATATTACTGTATTCCAGAAAACTTCTTTAGTTAAATCGGAAATGAGAATCGGAAATAGTGAACTTAAGACACTTAATTAATATAAATTACTGGAAGGAATTTAGCACTGAGACATTATGTTAATGTGGCAATAAAAATATTTCAAAATCTCATAGAAAGATTACATAAACATAAAAAATATGTATCCAATACAAAACTTTATAAATGAATACATTATTAAGTTTCACATTCATTAGTTCAATCTTATTGTTAATTTTCCCTTTTTGAAGAGATTTATTGCAAGAAATTTGCCATAATTATTATGAGAATACCAGTACTTTAAAGAATGCATTAATTTACAGGAATTACATAGCCTCCACACTTTACAAGAAACATATTATGTAATCGTTAAATTAGCTCTATAATAAAGTAGATAAGGGAAATATATATCACTCATTTCCTAAAATTAATTAACTGTATTGAAAAATATCCAGAAAACCCAAATGAATTATAAAAAAGAAAGTGTATGAGGATATCATCCCGAGCATGGTCTGCACCCCGACGTCGGCGATGCCCAGGGCGGAGATGCGGATGGGCGTCTGCACGCGGCGCAGCAGCATCAGCACGGCGCGCCGCCAGCCCGTCCATCACTCCACGGCACTGCGTACACCGCGTTGATCATTTTCACTCTGGACATAAAACTGGTTGCTATGTTGCAAACAGCAATGTACTATTTCCCCAATTTTTAAAATAAGCACGCTCAGTCACGTACGAAAGAAGAGACAATAGTCACTCTTTTTTTGTATTTTCAAATGGTGGTTTTGAAATTATTGGACAGTGATTTTAAAGTCTGTGTGATGTGTGTCAAGTTCGTTGTTACTAGTTATCGACAGATACTGCGCTATAGGACGTCACCTGCAACACTTGGTAGGCGAACGTACCCAGTGCTGGTCTTAGGTACTGGGCGGCACCGGCCTATAAAAAGCACCTCAGTCACTTTGACGGCGGATATTGGTAAGAAGTAAAATATTTTTATTTTTACAAGTAAAAATAAAAAAAACAAGTCTCGTTAAAACCAGAATTGCGAAATCTATTCATGTTTTCAATTTGTTGTTTAACATAAAGAGTTCACTAAATATGTTCTCGGATCTGTTAGATTCTGGTTTATATATTAACTTTGTTTGCACTTACCGTTGCTCCGCACCTCCTGAACAGAATTGAAATATGGCAAAGTTGACCGAATATGGTAAAAGTAAAAAACGCCATAATGTGTTAGCGCTTTAATCCTGCAAATATCAGAAAAGGTGGTAATTAGAAACAAACAAAGTAATAATGCGGCACGTGGTACTGACACCGGTGGAAAATTATAAAATACAGCAGGTGATCTACGGTGAGCGCTCACTGTTTGGCAATTTTCACCCGCTTCATTGATTATAGCAGAGCTGTTCACGCTATACCATCCCTCGAATCATAGTATATATTCTTAGACAATAAAGTACTGACGGAAGCAGGGGCACGCAAACAGCGCGAGAAGAAAGTCACATTCTACACTTAATGTAGGACAAGGGTAATGCCGCGCGAGTGCACAAGCGAAGAATAAACTAAAACGCGGACTAGTGCAGGATAATCCCACAAATACTAACAGCGAAAATAAAAGCGAACCCTTCTCGGTCCATACAACGATTCTCGGCTTATACGTGCGCAAGACTTTTCGGATGAGCACCATCTGTGCCAGGTAAGCCTCGTACGACACACACTATCCTAAACTGGCCGGGAACTTACAAGCGTAAAGGAGATGACATCAGCGAGGACTCTTATCCAAATTACTTTGTAAATGTCAGTGAGGACGGACATGAAGGCAGGCGAGTGACTGCGGAATAGGTCGTAGGAAAATGAAGAGAACATACGTCCGTGTCGAAATGTGAAGGGTAGACTATGCAGGGGTTTAAGGGTGATTGCGAATGAAAAATAGATAGTGTTGTAAGTGTATTATTGCTTCATAGAAACTAAAACCGATGGGTTTCATTGTTTCATTGCCTATTCGAACACTTGTAATAGCGTTCATGATTAATGAGTACAGTCATACAATACTAAATTAATTTTTTCACTTCAATTCAATAATTTTGCCATAGAATAACGTAAAGCAAATGACTTAATCAAGTGTAGTGTACAATATTTGATCAGGTACAAGAGATATACAAAATTCAAGACGTATGGTTCTTATTTTATTTTGCGCACTTGACGTATAATTGAGCTTTGTATTGGGACTGAAATGTCTACCAGTTTGGTAGACCTAAATATTAATCAATTTATCATAACAATGTAATATACGCGACCCTGAGTACAATTCCGGGAAATGGATATACAAAATGTATAGAAAATTTTCAGAACAATATTTGGGTTAGATTAAAATCAACAATTCTCAATATTAAAACTTAATAATACTCAAAATCAACATGTTCAATAGCTTTGATCATTTGGACATAGATTCGTTACACGAAGAGATGTCAAGCATCAACACTCTTTCACAAAAAGAATAATGTGCCTTAGTTATTCAGAGGCGTATAATTCCCTCACATATTTTGCTCGGATTTATTTATATAAATGGACATAGCTATAGAGCTATAATGTGGCCAACTTGGAAGGTGCCGATAACATAACACCACACTCCAAATGTCAAGGAGGTAGTAAGCACGAGGAGTTAGAGAGATGAACGGTCACTACGGAATCCAAATTCGTTGTTCGTCTCTTATCCCGAAATGGAGAAGTCTCCCGTAGCAGCACCTTCAAGTAACCCATTGGGTGAGGTGGCGGCGATGGTCACAGGCTTGCAGCATGTCCGGGATTTTCCCCGCTCTTTCTTGCCCCGTCCCTGCAGACTCTGTTAAGCAGCCCAACCGGGCCGGCCGGCAACAACAGAAAGTGTCGGAAAGTTCAATACTTCTGCTTTTATATTGAAAGGCGCCTCATCTTGGACAGGTTAGCTAATGTGACAAACATGTTATCAGAAGTGAAGGTATAGGAGACATTATAAAATCGCTCGTGCTTGCATCTATATGCCCGTATCTTCTTAGATGGATTGAGGTTTATGGAGTTCGGCGTGAATTGCTTCTTTAAGAGGTTTGCAATTGTTTGAATCCTTGCTGCGGCTTTGTCACAACGTGTGCCTGTTTTCTTAAAGAGAAGGCATACGAATGCTGGCGTGCGAGTTACTTGATGACACAGGAAATGTAGGCTCTTACCATTTTCGCTCGATAGTTGACTTCCAGGTCGCGTCTCCGAATTAGTCTCTGCGAACAACTCCCCGGCGAGGGTGTTTAATGCCTTATTCACTGTAGAAGCATTGGATGCAAATCTAGATTTTAAAGGATGCGTTTCCTATGGAGTGTGTTCTCCGTAATTAATAAAGATGCTTCAATGAACTGTGGAATAAGTCGCAGTCGCTTTCACATCTGGAAGGGACTATGGATGTTAGGCGTTTAAGCCTAAAGTGAACTATGCTTTGAAAAAGTTTTGAGTATCCACATCGTATAATACTTCCACGTGGGCATATTATCTCATGATTTCTAAGACATTCCACCGGGAGCAGTGATCAAACAGGAAATTGAGTTGGGCCTATCTTGTCCTACGAAATCAAAACCTCCGGCTACCGAGCATCAATTATGACCGAACGCGTACGACAACACGAACATGCGAGATATATAGCACACGCGGATATTGATAAAGAGAACGACTTTACTCGCCACAGTAGTACGCGTACCAAAATCACGGTCGTAGGTTTAACTATAGTCAAGGCAACCGCATTTGACGCGCGAAGCGGTCCCCATCGGGCGGCTTATGGTTCGTCTTAATACGTCTGTCACGCCACGCACGGATGCACCAGTTATAGTAAACACACAGCGAATAGGGGAGTTAGGGGATACTTTACAACAAAATATTCTGCTTAGTAAAAATTGACTTTCACTTGCTAAGAATTTTCGCCTTAAAAAGTAAAGGACGTTAGTAGTTGAAAGAACGATGCGTACTCCGCACACAGTACATGTACGCTCACAATACCCTTTATGATTCCTAGTTTTCAGCCATATTTCCACCTGGAATAATTTATTATAGTTATTCACAAACCTGGCGATATAATACGAATACGGGTACAATCTAGTACTGCAACAACCTTGGAAATAGAAATCTGTGTGTTTTAATTATTTCTTCATGGCAACTTGGTAAATTTATAAACATTGCCCTCAAGCTAGTAACTGCTTTGTAACTCTTTTGACTATTTTACATATTGTGAGTTATGTATTCGAGAAAATCCCTTATTGTAATATAAAAGCTGTCAGTTACATAAAATCTTAAGGCAATCAATAATTATATGTCGGCGCGGGATACTGATAAGCTTGTATTGGCCGGGCGCGTAGGTGACGCGCATTTGGTTTGACAAAAGGAAGTTCGGTGGAACGGGGCAGTGAAGCATTCTTAGAAATCACTGTCGAACGTGGCCGTGGGTCTTGGTATATAATGTAATCTTATGATTAGTTCTTTGTTCTATGTTTTGGCTGAGGTGCCGAGCGGGGATTACTATTCGGCTTGTGGTCGAGACGGGACGCGCGCTCCCCGGGCTTAACTAAGCGTGTGTGTGCTTATACCACTTGACCCACGGACTGTTTCCGTTTCGCGATAAGTTGTTTTATTAGAGAAAGGACTCAATTAGTTAGTGATTTTAATGTGTTGTCACCTCATTTCATATTGTGACTTTATCATAGTTTATTGACAATTTATTAGTGGTTTATTATTGTTTTACTTTTATCGATTATACAACTTAAGACTATACTCGTGTGTGTGATTATCCACTATTGTCCGCCCACAAACATGGAGACGATCCCTGGCGCTTCGGATGTAGTTGGGGAGTCTCACGCTTCGACATATATATCATCGGTGGAACATGCTGATTCCTAAAAAAGAAGAGTAAAACATCTTTTACTCTACTAAACTTTAATTAAGAAAATAAAACTTACCTGTCATCATTGTCAATTAAGGTAGGTACTTACCTGTTGGTATTAGACTTAATTTTGCTCTCAATTAGGGACAAAAGATATGTAACATTATCTTTTTTGCAACCATGTCATCCCACTGAGCAAAATGGTCAGGTCTTTGTTGCACCACACGACCTTTTTGTAGGCGGATTTAAATAACACTGCATTAAATGTTCTTCTTCAATAAACAAATCTTCATATAACTCAAAAAAATTCATTTTTGAGGTTATCTTAAGAATAGCGCATTATCTGGCCGAAATAAGGCCAGAAACTATATTCCCCAGATAGCCAATTTATTCCAGGAATAACCATTATCTTACTGTTAAAAAATGCAAAATCCTCTTATTCAATGAATAAATACTATTTGACGTTTATCTGTCTAACGAAAAATTAGCCCTAAAATGTAAATAAGCTTTTAAACTAGTTATATTATAAAAAATAAACTTTACAACTATCCTACTTCTGACACTATATTCATCTCATTCTCTCGTAGGTTACTCTTCTGAAATTTCACTTCTATCATGTGTGAATTGCACACACATAGATTTTTATTTTATAAGTAGTTAACAATTTCACCTGAACTTCACTGTCTATCACGAGCTCGTCGGACGTCAGCAACTTCATCAACATCGTCACCGATAGATGCACAAACTCCTCTCCATCCGCCACAGCCTCCCAGTGTTTAATAGCATAGGAGAGACCTTCCTCGGCCAATTGTACCAGATTATGAGTTTCTGCAAGTCTACATTTACAAGTTTTTTAATTTTTTGTTAATATGCTACGCATCAGATTACGCGTCGCATTTAAAACGACAGCTTATGTGACTCGGCCAGGGAAGATCATTAATGGACTGCTGTGGTATTTATAAACCCGATTGACATTTAATGACTAATATTTCCGAAAACCACAAATTTAATAGTAGTAAGGTATTATAATGTATAAGAACTGAGTTCATAATTATTACAAAATACTACGAAAACTTTGAACACTAAAGAATCATGAAAAAATAAGTCAAGTCTTACCCTATTGGGCCTCCATATATGTGATATTTAAAGAACTCGTAAGAGCCATAAAATCTTTCACACATTAGTGTGACCATCTAAGTATATGTTGTCATCACATTGGTGACAGTTGTTCTAGTGTCAGGATTTAAACATCTTGCTGCTGAAGCTTACCCTCACACAATCTTTTTATTTGAGACACTAAGTCAGAATGAATGGCTTAACATTAATCTGAAATTAAATAAATGTCGTGGGGTATGTGCCTCAGCAGTGGACGATTAAAACGTGACACAAAACTAATTAAAAATAATCAAAAGTACATGCTAATAAAAGAACTAGTGTAGTGAATGCCAGCCACAATGCCAAGTTTTCCAATTCATTTACGACAAAATTATATAGATGTAATGTTTATTGCAATAAATCTAGAACTGTTTCAATAACAGTGGAATAGGTCAAAATATTGTTGTTACTCCCATTCCGAAAAAAAGTGTACAGTGAGAGTTCTTAGGTCAGTTATTCTAAGAGGATTTATTCCTTAGTCTTATGAAGCAAGTGGTAAAAATAATAATTCTGGAACAGTTACATTAAGATTGATTAAGCAGTTAACTGCCACAGATGCAAGCAGATTATAAATATTTCACTAATCAGTGTTTTACATGAAGCAGAAAAGAATAAAAATTGTAGCATTTGCTATTTGATGATATTAAAATGTATTTGAAAACTTTTATCAAATAATATGGTTATTTAATTTGAATTAATAATTCAATTATCAAACTATCAAAAACCTATTTCAAACTGACACAGTTGAGTTGAAAACAGCAACAAAATATAGATTCCTTAAAACAATTAAGAAAAACAAAAAAGTAATCACTTTTGCATATCACAGATAGATGTTAAACTTAATTAATGTATTTATTTCATTAGCATACTGACACTGTGCCCGTTTAAAACTGAACAGATGCACAAGACCATCAAGTTACAGAAAACCCACGCTGGTGTTGATTGTCACACCTCCATCATTCAGAAATAATCTGCTTATAGCTAAGCCACTGATTGCAGAGTGCAAAAAAAAAATACAAATATAAATCTACATATGTTGCAGATGTTAGATGAGAGCTAAGTCATGCATATAGTGAATGTGAATCAAGTAATAAAATACTTAAAACACCAGAAATTTTGTTTCCATTTGATCATTTACTAAGAGTACCTGATAATTCCCACAACATTTGAAGGATGCAATTGTTTTCTTAAGTATTGAGCACAGCCAACGGACAACTCCTGAAGCTGCAGCATGTTTGCTGCATCCACTAGATGGGGCACCGTTGAGCTGCTTATCACAGTCTGACCTGTGAAGAATAAAGGTCATATTAGGTGTTATTTATTGTTAAACAATGACCATCACTTCTATAATTCCCAAGAAGTAATAAATGACAAATACAATTAAATTGACAATACAAAATGTACTTTTTGTATTTCAAGTTCGAAATAACAGTTAAATTGATAATAAATAAAATATGATAAATAAGGTTTTAATGAACATATCTCTCAAAATGCCGCACCGCTTTCATTTAGGAATCTAATGTCATTGAGTAATTATATTGTATTATTAAAAAATACAGAGAAAATTCAGATAAAGCGAGGAATATCACCTGCATATTTAAACATTTATTAGAAGATAACTAAGAAATATTATGTAATAAATGAAGTTGCATTCACATCAAAATACCTTTGAAAACCAAAGCAGTGCAATCCAAATTAGAGCTTTAATCTCGTGCGAGGTCCTAAAGAGAATCAAAAATAACAAGGTTGAGTAAGTTCAAATCCACAACTTAGTCATAAATGTTGTCTGTGTACAATGCTACCTAAATAGCATTCCCATTAAATTGCTCAATTGTGTATAGATTATTGGTGATGCACAATTTAAGTGGTCATACATAGAGATCTTAGTGACTGGTAAAAAACAATAAAAGCAAATCATAATAATAAAATTGTGGAAACCAACTCAGTTACTTTTGATCTTGTGAGTACATATACCTGAATAGATAAATTCTACCACTAAAGGTAGAACATCAGGCGGTATGGACGGCAGAGGTACAGACTTTCTGTTGCATTCTTCCAGACCAGACTTGAACATCGTCTCAAAATAAACACAGGCCGCCGCCAACACCACGCGATGTGCCTACAGCAGTATTTACTTATGTTACATTTGCTTGGTAAATTTGCATGTAATATGAAAAATGAGTACCACAAAATCATTACCTTCACGACGGTGTCTCCAGATACTAAATCGACATCGCACAGTGTACCGTCTTGTCTGAAGACCTTAAATTTATTTGCCACGTTCTCTGAAGAAAGGGAATACTTTTCAGACTTGAATACCCAGTTTTCGTTTGCATGAAATGTGATCTCTAAATAGTCAGACATTGTAACAGTAACTTGTACAATATTGAAACCAACAAGAATGATTATATTTACGACCTTCAGATTCGCCCTAACACTGAGTCACTGACTACGTCGACGACCACAGACTATAATCATATGGTCTCAATATACATATTAATCTATGGTCTCAAATGTCCCTAAAGTTTCAGCGACAAGGTGAGCAGAATTAATTCAAAATATTCTCTATTCTAGAATTTTCTATTTTCTATTAATTGCTTGAATAAAAGATTAATAATATATTTTACGATAAAAGATATCTGGATACTGGTTATTCGACATATAGGTATAAAAAATACTAATTTTAAAGTAGAATTTTGTACTTTAAGGACACTTACGACATCAACTAGCGATATCATAAAACTAGTCAAACATCTTGAAAAAAAAGTATAACTGTTGTTTAAAATACAATCAGCTGAATTCCAGATTTACATGTGACTTTTATTATTCATTGTCACTTTTAATGACATTTTGATACAATATTTTTGTCTGTGCGACTTATCAATATAACATTTAGATCAATTATACAAATTTAGATAACATACGTTCACGTAAAGCGTTAAACTCAAGCAAGGTAATATTTAAAGAAAGGCATAATCTTAGTTAATTGCGAAACGTTGGCACATTTTAGCATGACGTCAGAACCAGTTATTTGAATTACTTTACACCAGAAATAGTCCACGTTCATTGTTAAACCACTACTAGTATTAAAAAATACTTCTGTTAGACATCATCTAATTTCTTCTGTCTGTATTCTTCATCTACAACTTGAATTTTCAAGTCTAACGCAATATTGGAAAACTTTTGCAAGACATCCTGTGGGCTAACACAATTAGCATACGCCGTTAGTGCATTAAAGTATTTCAGTTGCTTATATAACTTTACATCTACAGTCAATAGACATTTTAATGGCAAACTTAATTTTACTGATGATTAGCAACGATTCAAACTTCAGCAACATTATCGATAAATGAGGGGTCATTCCTTAATTTAACAAAGTTTTGTGTTACGTTATTATGCAAACACATCTCATTTATTCGTAAACTTGTCATATGATAATGGTACTCTATAAACTGGTGTGGTGTTACCAACAAATAGGGTTATGCAAATTGCCTGTTATCTATTTCAAAATTGAAAATATACGAAATACAACATCGGCAATGATTGGAATCTATTGAAATCGCATGTAATATTTATTTTACTGCAAAAGCCAATTCATTCTCGAAGTAAACTCAAAAATAGAAATGTACTGAATGTGGTCGTACTGATTGGCGACTGCATCGTCTGCTTCCGTGTTGTTAAATTGCATAGTCTGAAACTGAAGTTCGACCCTTGAAAAGCTCTATAAATAGATAAAGTTTCAGAAATATTCTATTAAGAAATAATGCTAAATATTGTTTATGAATGCAGTAATTTTTTTATCAAATTTAAATTAATGTATAGTAAGAAAAGCAGTATCACTGGCAGACAATAATAATTTACTAATGTAGGTAATACACTAATTCCTTTATTTAGTTGTAATCCACAAAGTTCTTCTGCATTAAATACGTCCCTATAAAATAATCATGTTCAAAGGAAAATAATACATATTTTTAATTTTGACAAATAATGTTTATTACGTTGATTTTCTATGTTCTTCTCCACGAAAATTATCATAAAAGCAATTTAAAGAGCTTCATATTCATGAACAAAATAAGTTATTATTATGTCACAACACAATCTAATTTAAACCGCAATGCATTTAATATTTATAAGCTCAACCGTTTAAGATTGTATTTTAAGAATAAAATAATGTTGAACTATCGATTTTGTTACTGGTATATATTACATAGAACCTATTTTAGTACGCCCATGTTTTTAAATACAAAACACATCGATTCGAAAAAATAAATACACGAAATATAACCTCTTAGCATCAGCACAGAGTCTCAATCGATCCTTTGGAAAAAGTGATTCATAGGTGAGAAAAATAACCAATAAAAAAGTAAACATTGATGTAATCCGTATAAAACGTAATATTAAATGTGAACAAAGTTTACATAAAAATTTACCTAAAATACTTCTACCCGCGTGGACATTGACTGTATTTCTTCATTGTGCATAAGAACTAATTTTGCTCTCAGTCATGGCCCCTATAGCTATCCCGTAGTAGAGTTTGGTTCCGGTCTTACTCTCAATGCCGATTCCTCTCATTCTCGTTTACGATCGCGGTATCTCTTTTGATTCCAAATCCGGTCTTGATTTAAGTAGATTCCGACTCTAATTCCCCACTCGATCCTAATTCCGCCCTCAAATCTGATTTCGTACTTCTTCTCATTCCCATTCCAGTCACGCTGTTCATTTCAAACCAAGCCTGACACTCATTTATAGGACTTGGTCTCGTTCTTGATTTGGTCCCTACAGGTCTCAAATCTCATATATGCAACGCCTTTTTAATAGAGGAAGCCATTTCGCTACCACAATTGGGTCGGTACTTAGCGTCTGCTGAAGTGCCACAGAGTTCCTTTGTGTAATAGGATTACCATTGTCAACCGTTTAAAATATCATAAAGACGGTGACACTACTCACTATTAAAACCCATTATTTCGTGTAATATTATGGCCATTACTGTTCTAGATAGGTTAGAATTTATTTTTTTTTAAATCACTTTTTGATAATATAGTATATTATTAAATGATTTATTTCAATGCATTTTAAAAAGACAAAAAAAAATTAAATCGTTACATTAGCTAGCGATACCCCGAAAACAGCAGTTCAAATATTTTTTAAGAAATTCTTTGAAAAAGAATATGTTAATGATGTTTTACTGAAGTTCTGTTTATGTTACACGTCAATTTGTATTGATCAGATAAATGTGTGAAATGTTGCGATTGATGCAAGCTTGAAATTATTTTTGCAGCTGCAACACGATGTCACGATCAGTATTGATAATGTAATAAAAAGTATACCAATTGTACTTAAAAGTTATTTTATTATATCATTGTTCTCTGCGTCACAAAACTTTTAAAAATATGTAATTTTAATACTCAGTTTTACCCTCGTTTTCCATATGACTGGCATTTGTAGCCATTATTAGGCCTATGGTACATATAAAACTACCAGGTCTCCTTTAGAACTATTTTATTACTACCTTTTTGCATACGTATAGCTAAGATGAAAAAATTCGTCTTTCTGTTTTATACAATATAAAAAAAACTGAGTCTCAATAACTGTAAACAAACATTATCTCCCATAGACAAAAACTGCTAATCATAATTATGGTATTAATAATGGTAGCCCCATTGCTAGTGCTAGCACCATACCGCTTAAAAATTAGTACGAAATATAACAACAATGTTCTTCTATGATTTTTCTCGTTATGTCTTTAAATAAAAAATAAATATTACATAGAAAATAAAACCTTGTCAATGCTCTGTTAAATGTATATGTTTTAGTTAATAAATGCTTCTTAATTAAGCAACACTGTTCCAGCCAATTTTCTTTGATTCCATTATTTCATATAATTTATTTTAATCATTGCCCTTTGATTATTAACAATGACTCGTTGTGTGGTCATATTAAGTACTGACGTCACAAATTGTCAACCTTTATGAAATGATTGTGATTTTCCCCAACAGATTGCCTTCGGGTCAAGTGTTAAAATATTTTATTTATTGTATCACTATTTAAGAGCAATGAATCTACTGCTATTTGTTTTAATTAAATATAATACTCGATCTTAGGTTATTTTGAAATGTTGTGTCAATTTTGAAGTAATGACATTTTAATTAATTACAATTACATTTTTTTATTATTCAAATTAGTACTTTTGTGACTTAAAAATTACATACAAATTCCTCTTATCCGAAAATATAGATCTATATAAAAATATAGATTATTTTTGAACGAAATAGATAGCTCTGTCGAACTTTTAAATTTTGATAGAACAATACAGTATATTTAGGTGGAGACAAACTAATAAGAATGTTAAAGAAAAATATTTTGAAAGGCATCTGTTTATAAAACAAACATAAAAATAATCCTCAGAATCGATATATTTATCGGTATGTGTACAATAAGCAGATAATCTGAAATGAAACGTTTACTGTTATTAAAGTAAAAAGTAATAACGTTTACAAAAAAAAGAAAAATTGGAAAAGGTAAATATCACACGTGTATTTCGTATTTCAACGAGCATTGTATGGTCAGTGCAAAATTTTGAGGTAAACTTCACTACGCACTTCCATCAATTCAGCACCGGAAAATTGATTGTTAATGTAATATATTGTTAAAAACAAAATGTTTATTCATCCTTTATTCTTAGTTTTAAATAAACTTCACCCCTGGTTCGGTTTTAGACTCACAATTCACAAAATCACATGTATATCTTTACAAAAGATCTTAAAAATATTAAAAATAATATCTTTAAGTGTACGTATAATCTAAATTAATTCTGAAATATTCTTTAGCTAACGTATAGCTAAAATTAAAATAATTGTCGTTTTGTTTAATACAAAATAAAAAATTGAGTCTCAATAACTGTAAACAAACAATATCTCTCATTGACATAAACTACTAATTATTATTATGCTATTACTAATGATAGTTTAGTGGAGGTCTTTGTCGAAAGACAAACTGTGAAGAGGGGAGAAAAAACCGAACGCCGAGAATAGGAATTAGTTTAAAATAATTATACTCTTACCTCATTATGTCAAACTTAAGATTTAATAATATTTTCATACTAATAAGTGTAATATTAGCAATAAAGGCTTTTTAATTATTTTTATAAAATAAGTATTACAGAGAAAATAAACCATTGTCATTGCTCTGATAAACGTATATATTTTAGTTAATAATTGGTTCTTAATTAGGCAACACTGTTCCAGCCAATTTTCTTTGATTCCATTATTTCATATAATTTATTTAATTGCGTAAAGTCAACAAAAAAATTGAGAAATTCTTGCCCTTGATAATTAATCAATAAATCATTATGTTGTCATATCAAGTACTGACATCACAAATCGTCAACCTTTATGAAATAATTGTGATATTCTCCAACAGATTGTGTTCAGATCAACTTTTAAAATATTTTATTTATTGTATCAGTATTTATGAGCAATAGATCTACTGCTCTTTATTATCAATTAAATATAATATTCGATCGTAGGTTATTTTGAAATATTGTACCAATTTTGAACTACCGTCATTTTAATTAATTACAATTTTTTTTTATTAAAATTAGTGCTTTTGTGACTTAAAGATACATACAAATTTCTCTTATGAGTCCAAAAAATATAGACTTCTTATTCTTAAACGAAATAGATAGCTCTATCGAACTTTTAAATTTTGGTAGAATAATACAATGTCTATCTAAACGCATTGTATTATTCTACCAAAACAAAGTATCTAATAAGAATGATAAAGAAAAATATTTTGCAGGGCATATGTGTATAAAATGAACATGAAAATAATCCTCAGAATCGATATACTTATCGGTATGTGTACGATAAGCAGATATTCCAAAATGAAATGTTTACTGTTATAGAAATAAAACGTTCAACGAGCATTCTATGATCAATGAAAGCTTTTGAGGTAAACTTTACTACGCGCTTGCAACATTTTTTTTAAATATAGGTATAATCTAAATTAAATCTGGATATTTAACAGAGAAATTGAATTTCTCAATATATTTTTGTTTGACGCCAAAGTTAAATATTAGCGTGCCGGGCCGGTGTCGTAATAGGCAGGAAGAGAAATCGTAGCCTAGAAATGGCGACGAATCAGCAAAAAAATTAATATACTTGATACTTTGTGATTTTTGCGAAGACAAGTTGAGGGCAGTGTTGGGAAAAATCGCATACACAGCATATAGTTGTTACATACATAGTTCATACGTATAATAGACGTTTACATACTCACACACGTAAACGTTTATTACATGTGTGAGTATGCAAACGCACATGTGTATGAAGAGAAAAGTAAGTAAGACACATATGATGAATAAATATTACACGCACACAGAGTAAATATTTTATATACGATTTAATTTACCTTTTAATGTCATTATGACATACAATATCTGTGCAGTATTATGTGCATACAATTATAGAGATATTGCTTTTTGTGATTTTCATTTTTTATGAATATTTTGCAGTCTTTTCCGATAATAAAATACGCGACACGTATATATCTCTTCAGAGATTTATTTATTCATAAATAATTATCTTCAATTTAGGCAACAGATTAAAACAACTGCTGATTCAAAAATTTGGATATATAAACTACAACACATTACCTATTGAGTGATTGCAAATAATGGAACACACATCACTTTTCAATGTTTTTACGCTTTTGATTTAATAATATAATAATTTCATAGTTGTTTTATAATATCTGCAGCTTCATTCTGCAAACATACAAACGATTGAAATGGTATTATTCTTGTATCAAAATTACGTAAACCGACGTTTTCGACATTCTGCGTAGTGCTGATGCCACTCAGTCGATATCGACTCGTTATCTCCTTGCCATATCTTTTAACATATGCACTGCGAATTCTACCATAGAGAAGTATGAACTCTACTAAGCAGTTTGACGTTTGCTCGACCAGTGTTGCCACCTAAGCCATTTTGTCGCTAGATCTAGGGAATTATGGAGTTCGACAGCGTTTTCGGACGTACGTTATCCCCAAAGAAATATTTAGCGACTTTTTGTGAATTTTTCAAATTTCCAAAGATTATACAGACAATACTTGACTAGGCGAAGCATGTAGCATGTCATAGATAAGCAAGCATGTCTAAAGTCCTTTTCTAAGATAATAACAGTGCATTCTGTTTTTTATAGTCTTATAAGACTATACACAGCCATACACAGTCATTACACAACCATAGATTATAATTTATGGTTTCACATTCTGCTGAGAAAACATTGCCACGAAATATAGAATTTATCATCCGAGAAACTTATAATTGGTTTTCACATTCACCAAAGCGTCGTAATGAGTACAAAGACATTTATGAAACGATAAATTGTGATGAAAAGCCATAAAAAATATTGCGGGCTTGTGAGACACGTCGGCTTTCTATTGAAGAAACTGTGGCCAGAATATTGTCTCAATGAGAAGAACTGAAATTACATTTCTCACCGACCAGGGATAAGTTGCTATACAGCAGAATTACTTGATGCTATGTACGCTGATGAAACTAACCGGCTGTATTTATGTTTCTTAAGGAGCATTTTGAACGATGTGCAAATTGGAGTGAAAAGCTTTGAAAGTGAAGACTCAAATCCTGTTGCCCTACTGAACACCTTCATGACTTTTTTTCGCTCTATCTGTAACAGAATACTGATGCCTTGAGCTGCAACAACTGATAAAGATTATTTGTCCCTTAAAATAGAAGATCACTTAAATCCGGTGCCCTATTTAGGGTATCTGTTTGAAACTCAAGCAGAAAAATCCTCATTACCCACCAATGTCATCAACGTAATTCGACAACGTTGTATTGAATTCACTACCAAATCAGCGAAAGAGATTCAGCAAAGACTTCCATCCGACTACATTGTTTTGGAGAAAATGTACCTTTTGAGTGTGGAAAACACTCTTTGTCAGGGAAAAGACAACAAAACAGCAGATTTTGCCTTATAACTCAGATTTGATGATGAAAAAATTGACCAACTCTTACAGCAATGGCATAATATTAACTTTGTTCGATGGAACGCTATAAATAATATAACTGAATTCTGGGCTCAAGTTTGAAAGTATAAAAATGCCGCTGGAATAAATTCGTTTCAGGAGTTATCTGATTTGGCTATAACAGCTTTGTCCCTTCCCCACTCAAATGCTGTAGTAGAAAGGGCTTTTAGTGTTAGGAACATTGTAAAAAACAAATAAAGAAACAAGATGGGTGGAAATACCCTGAATAGCATTCTTTTTATAAGGAGTCAATTAAAAATAATTAACAAAACCTGCTATAATTACGAGCTTCCGGCTGATGTGATTGAAGCTTTTGGAAAAAATCCAAATACTCTTATAAATCAGCGAAGACTGACGATACATCAATGACGACCCAGCCTTCTACTCCTACAGCTTCAACTCAGGAACACAATGTAGACGACGAAGAAATGCCGATTGAATTAGTTGACATTCATTTTTAAGTAGGTATGTGTAAATATATTACACTGAACTTCCTACTAATACTATAAACACGAAAGTTTGTGAGTATGTATGGATGGATGCTTGTCACTCTTTCACGCAGAAACTGCGAATGATGAATTTAATGAGATTTTATAGTAAAGTAGCTTATCTATCGGAAGGAGGCGCGGGCGGAAAGCTAGTAAGAAATATATTCTTTATCAAAATGTGTTGTTTGTTTACTCATTAAGTCATTAGTTATTAAATCATTTTTTTGCTCTTATTTGGTGATTTCTAGCGAATTTAATAGGTTATAATATCACATAAATCTAGTGATTTTTGAGACCCGGTCTAGCGACTTCATTTTTCGAAAGGTGGCAACAATGTGTTCGATTCGATTGGTATTTACGACATGACGGTCAAAACGTAACAATACCGTCGTATAATATAAAATACTCTGAAATTTATATTCGTCTCAATTATTTAATGTAAGAATAAGTTATTTTGTTTTATAAAAACCGTTTGTGCAAAAACATTTCTTTGTTGTGACATTCAATTTAAGCATTTTTTCTTGTTTTGGATTTTCTAGATTCTCCGAAGATGAATTGCGGATTGCGATGGAATCTATCGCAGGTTGCCCACACGCCGGATATGACCAAGAAGGAGGCGAAGAGCAAAGCGGACTACAATATCAACTGACACGAGCGATGTAGAATTCGTCAAAACTTTTCGGCTGACGATCGAGGCAGTAACAAAATCTTAATTGAAGAATTACAGTCTTTATTACCTAAACCGGTTTAACGTTTGAGGAAAGATTGAATAGATTTTTCATTCTTGCTTGTAATTTATAATTTTAATGTTTTTATGAATTTTGTTGCAGACAGTTTGTAAGTATTTTAGGACATGGATATTTTATATATTTAATTCTTTTATAGATTTTGTCAGCATTATCGTTTTGCGTTAGTGGATCATGTCAAACTCTTGTGAATCAGTGTGTGTGTGCAATGACTGTAGCTAGAGCCATACAGCAAGATACCAGAATACTCGATCACACGAGCATTTTGAGTACATTTTTTTTTTCACTTAGTAAGATGTGTTGAGAAGCTCTTAGAGAGAATATATTTTATTATCCATATTTATATAAAATATTCATATTTTTGTCACAAGTTAGAATATATAATATTCAGTGACATAGATATCTTGATGGAGCATATGTGACTATAATAAGGTCTGATGAACATAAATAAAGATTTTTGTAATAGAAAAGGATACCATTCCTTCAATGTACAAATAGTAAGTAGGCCTTGGAATTGTTCAGTAAAAGTGTTTTTCAATTTATGACTATTTTATGAACATTTTTTATTATTAATATTAAATATCTTTTAAGGATAACATTTTTTTAATATAAGATTTGTGACTTTAACTTAAAATTTTTGGATGTGGATGCAAAACATGGCCACCCTGGTGCTACACGTGATCGCTCCATCTGTAAGAGACATCCATTTAATGCACATTTACTGCTGGAATGTGGCAATGGATAAAATATGTTTTTATTGGTTAACATCCTATTTATTTAATTGAAATTGTTATATATAAGCTTCAGCTCACAGCTCCTTTCCCCTAAATATAGATTGAATTTCTTTCCTGTATATCAACCAATCATGTTTTCAATCATGATCCCGATTACCATCTCGCTGTCCACTTTCATCCCGGTTCTGCTTTTGATTCCAATTTTGGTTCTGCTCTCCATTCTGATTTGGACACTGCTCTTAATTTCAATTCCAGGCATGATCTTGATTCTGATTTCAATTCCACACTCGAATTCTATATTCGTTCCAGTCTCAATTTCAATTCCTCCTAGCCTCGCTCTCGGTGCTGCTCTCTGTCCTGCTTTCCATTTTGTTTCTGCTGCCAATCATTGTTCTGATTTGCATGAAGTTGATGCAAATGCTAATAGCAAAAAAAAGAAAAATACATTTGACTATAATATTTGTGGACGGTGTAGCTTTTTATGAGTAAAAAAATTTCCAGAATCTGTAATAGCGCAAGTATATTAACAATGCAAAGGTGACATGTTAACAGTCTATTTTATTCAAGGAACACCTTATTAGTGAATGAATTTTAAGAATCGGTTCATTAGTATAAATATGTGGACAAAGTCAGGTGCAAATTCTAGTTCTGTTTCAGAGACTGCCCTGTTTGCTTTCTGAGTTTCTTTTTCAGAAATCATTAGTTTAGACATACAAATACACTAAACAGTATTGATCTATTTGTCTGCAGTTAGTTATAAAAATGTTAACAATATTTAAACACAAAATTGAAAAAAATGTATGTACACTTTTATGTATTAGTTTAGATCAGAGGCTCCCAAACTCTTGTTTCATAGACCACTTTCAAAATATTGCAGGTTCTGGTGGAACCCCTGCAGCTACATCACTACCAATTTCTAAATCTCGAAAAAAAAAAGTGAAGATTAGATCTATCTATGGAAACTTGCGTTGTGACTGAGTTTTAATGACGGATTAACAGTTTCAAAAAAAAAAGTTAGAATTGATTGCTTGTTAGGATTAATTATTTGATAATAAAGTCGACTAAACAAATTTTCAATTAAATTTTAATTGATTGTGCTGTGAGTGGATGTCAAAAAAGCAAAGTTGGCCTATCGAAAAAGTGACTCCATCCAACTTTACTTTTTTGAAATCTACAGTGACTCACAGCACAAGAACCCATCAATTCTCACAAATTTTATATAGAAACCGTCCCATTCAGAGTGGTAAAAAGAAAAATAGTATATTACCTTGTGTTGTAGGTATTTACTTAAATGTAAATATATAAATTATTACACTATTAATTATTATTGTTATAACAGTCATAATATAATTAAAATGAAACAATTATACCGTAATGTAATTTCTAAAAGTAATTACAAAAAAAATATAATTTTAATGAGAGGGATGTACTTGATGGATTGTCAGCAAATTATCAATATTTGGCTTGAGTTTTGTAAGGAATAACCGTAAATCTCCCCTTTCTGTGATTTTCAATCTGCTCCTTTTTTTGTTAATAAGTTTGTAACAGCACTAAAACTTTTTTCGACGAGATATGAGGAGGGAAACGCTATCAGAAGCTTTTGCACAATTCCCCACAGTCCAGGATATTTTTCGGGTATTCCTGCCTGCAGTCAAAATATTTGATACCCTCTTTTAAATGTCACTTTCAGCTCATTAATACTAAGCTCGAGTAGCTCCTCTTGTAATATTACATTCTCCACTTCCGTTTCATCAAATGGATTTATGATCCATGGTGGTATTTCCATCGACAGAATATCTTCGAATTTGAATTTAAAATCATCGTGCAGGGCAAACAAATGTTGGACGTATGTCTGAATGTCTTCATCAAGGCTTCCTACTTGCGACAAGTTTGTAAACTGTGAAAATTCGCGCCGACCAATATTTTCCTTCATAAATTTCAATTTATCAAGAAAAGCTAAAATTACACTCTGTTTTTATTAAATTGACGCCGTCTCCTTGTAATTGTAAGTTGAGGTCATTAAGTTTTTTGAACAAATCTGTAAAATACGCGATGTCTGCTTTAAAATTGATTGGGTTTTTTTTAAATCAGGATCTTTACTTTTCAAAAACTCTAAAACTGATTCAAAAAGTAAATAAAACCTTGATAAACATGCACCTTTCGACAACCAGCGTACTTCGGTATGTAACAGCGATTATTGGAAGTCTTTATCATTTTCATCGCACAATTGTGCAAATAAACGTGTATTCAATGCATTGCTTCTTATTTTGTTAATTGCATTAATCACAAATTGAAGGATTATATCACTCAAATGTTTGAGTGATACACTACACTCAGCGTTTGTAGTTACACATAAATAAAAATATCAAATAGAGATACAGAAAACTATTAAATAAATATTTTACAGATGTATCAAAATTATGTTCAATTTTGAAAAATAGACACAGTTCAATGTTTTAACTAATCTTCACATCTGCTAATGTTTATTCTATTATTGAAAACTATAACACAGATTGCTGACAAACAGCCAGATAAACATCCTCGATGTTTTCTTACAGGACTTGCTCCGGCGATCAAAAAGTTTTCAGCGTATCATCAACACTGCCAAAGGTCGTATTTTGAGTATTGTTTAAGACATTGAACTGAAGATATAACGTCTAGCACATTAAGCTCGAAACAAGTATTTTCAGTTTCAGACACAAACGAAATATTAGATAGAACCTACTCGAACTTTTTTCGAGTAGGTTCTAATATTTCGTTTGTATTTGCTCGTAGATTCCTCCCTTCATTATTGTATCTCTTTAGGGTGCCGTGCCAAAATCGTAAAACCAAACCCTTATAGTTTCCTCATGTCATGTCCGCCCGTCCATCCGTTTGTCGGTATGGCACAGACATCTTACTCAAAAACTACTAGAGGTATGTTGATGAAATTTGGAGTGTAGTTGTATTGTATAAGCCGCTACTTAGTTTGGTAGTTAATAACAAAAATAAATATTTCTAATGGGGGCACTCCACAAATGTAAGACAACCTGAAAAAAATTGAGTGTGAATTCCGGTGGCCGACTTCCCCTTCATCGCCCCTCGACCTCCTCCATCGGCCCCTTCCCACTCTTCATCAGATATCCTACTGCACTTCAGAGGCCGGCGACGCACCGGCGACTCCTCCATGTCGCGAGTGTCCATGGGCGGTGCAGACCACCTACACTCAGTTGGCGCACAAGCTCATGCCCCTCGATATCAAAAAAACTACATGAATTTCACAATAATGGTATGTTTAAATATCATTTTAATACCCTCATATTAATATCCCAGTGAGACATAAACGAGGATTCTATCTGTAGTTCAATTTAAGAAATCACTTAGGGGCAAGTCCAACAACTAGTTCATTCTAACTTCACTGAATGGTTTGTTCAATATAAATTTTCGATGGATGTTACTGGTGTTTTACCTTCTTATCAAATAGCACCCGCTAGAGCACAGCGGCGCCGGCATAACCCCTGTCGTCCGGCAGGGGGGGTCCGGCCCTCCACTGCCCCGTGGCCAGGTCGTACAACTCGACGCTGTTTGTCTCATCGCCGCCGGCCACGACCAGCGCGCCGCCCAGTACGCCGGCCGCGCAGTACGCCCGAGGTACTGACATCCCGAGTACGAGGTCCGACTCCTCCTGCAACAGCACGCCGACGTCCGCAAGGGACCGCTCGTCAGCCGCCTACTTAAGGCGACTTGGGCCTACGCGATGTCATAATTATTCAGTATCAATTGAAATTGAAAATAAAAACCTTCCAACACTACCTCTCATTTGTATGAGTGTAGCCAAAGAGTTAAGCGTTTATCTACACTCTAAAATTCGCTACAAATTTTTTTAAGTGTACAGGTTTGTTATCTATAAGGGGACAATATAAAAAAAATTGCTGATGTAAAAAATAGAATAATTAAAGCAGTTTTCAAAACTGCATATATTTCTAGAAAAAAAATTGTTGTATAGAAGATTTTGAATTTTTCCTACCGCAAAGGGAAAAAGGAACCCTAATAAGATCACTTTGTTGTCTGTCTGTCTTTCGAGACCCTTTTTATCAGGGACGGATGGAGGTATCTAGTCGAAATTAAATACCACATGCTCGGGTCTGGGGTCCTTTGGAGCTGTAAAGAATAAAGGTTTCTAAATCAACGTAATCAAAATTACAGCCGAAATACCAGAATATACGCCTTGAATGTTGACACGCTCAAGTAAATCAAAACATACAGGGTACTTCCCGCTGATCTGGGATCATGAAATTCGATAAGAAGGAAGGTCTTACAGCACAAGTGAAGGAAAAATCCGAAAATCGTCAATTCGTAGTTATATCGCGCGAAAAACATATTTTGTGATTATCGTGATTCAAGACTTACATCTGCAGCGGGAGCATGGTCGTGGTGTAGGCCGCGCAAGGGAGAACAGTTTTTTAACGAAAAGGTAAAAAATAGAAAAAAAAACAGCAAAACTTTCGGCATTATCGCCATCAAAAGCAGACAAAAACCATCGGCTCTTGGTGGATGAAATATGTACATACATAATGAAGTGCGTACTGAACCCTCAGGCTGTGAGTCGCACTCGCCCGTTTTGTACAACATCGTCTATCGCTGTACGCACAAGTCATACTACTTCAGGTTTGCAGTTTATCCGCCGATGCCTTATGGTTTGACATCAAACAACAAATATAAGAAAAGGAGCATAACGAAATCAGATATACACTAAAATGCATCAAACTGCGCAGGAGTATGCCATCCCATTATTCCAATAAATATCGTAATCGATATTTTTATAGCTTTTGAGTAGGCACAAAGCGTAGGTATGCTTAAGTTTTTTGTCCAACATTGTCAGGAATAAAAATGAGTCACAGTGACGCCGCCTGCCGCGCCTGCGTCATGCCGCTACGGGCGCTGACGACAACTCATCAACTTCTATGCACTTACTCTTGTACGTGATCGGGATAGACATAAAACCATAAAAAACAGATTTCAATAAAATGGCATTTTTCCAAATGTAATTCAACGTTTTCCAATCCGTCGTTTCATCTAATCTTGGCTGCCTATGCTCGGTAATGTTTACCAAAAAACAGTTGATTTAGGGTTGTATAAGTCGGACGAAAAACAATCGATTTGTGCTTTCTTACCCTTGCGTTGTGGTTGTAGTGGGTACATTTAATAACATTAAAAAACCGGCCAAGCGCGATAAGAAATAGCACACGAAGAGTTTCGTATTCCGCACGATATTTACCATTAGTACTTCTTTGAAAGTTAATTTAAAAAGAAACAGATTAAGCACAAATTGAAATCAAACAGAAAACGCCGGAAGAAAATCAGTTCATTGTGTGGAGATCTCGTGTGAATTTTAATTTTATTTATTTTCATCTGTAATAGGGGCCATAGTAACACATACTCTGTGAGAACATATGATACATTGGATTGGATGATATATTGAAGCTCAAGATTGACTTTGATGTGTGGTAAAGATAACTCGCTCGTTGTGCCCTAAATAACCATTTATTGTGTCGTAAAAAAAAGTGGCTAATATACGCACTTTTTACTGACTTTTTGGAATATTGCATTGAATTGTTGAACTAGCATGATTTATTAAAAAAGTCCTGGAACACAAAAACGAATTGAGTCCTCAAATATTTATCAGCGATTGTTGTTTTTACAAGGCTCAGAAAATTCAGTTTCCCATATAAAGTTCATTCCGTTATTTGCTGACATTTGTTATTTACAAGAAGACGGCGCTTCTGAACAGGTATCAGGTAAGTTTAGTACAAATGTACAGAGTACCCTGTGTATTGTCGCATGGACCGAGGCGGAAGAAGCCTCACGCGACAGGCACATGCAAGGCGCCCGGAGGTCGGGGCTGCGCGGCCGAGACCGGCACGAAACTTATCACTGCGCGATGATCTCTCAGGAAATAATCCACCTTTCCACATATTGCAATGGGTTCGCCACTTTACTACAACTTTCCCAAAAGAAGTGACATATTTGTAATAATTTGTTCTTCAGGAATTCAGAGGCATGTCTCTGGAAAACCCCAGGATGCTGTCAAATAGAAGAGGCTACCGAAAGTCCGGTGTGACGACCAGAACGTCATCGACATATTCAATTGCCGTGTCTAAAATCGCAAAGCCCAATGTTTTTACGCATCTCAGATGTTGGAGAGCACTGCATATTACAAGTGATACAATTTAAAAGACAATAAAGTGAATAAACGTCTGCATACAATCCCGTAAATATAACCACACTGCTCTGTGGTTTAGCACAATGGCCGCTTTTAATTCGTGCGCCCACCACGCGCAGTGGCCACACGCGACAGCAGTCCATACAGTCTGCTAACAGTAAGGACAGTAGCAAATACAATAATCACTAATAGTACTAAGGCAACAAATACAAGCTAATCTAGACGTTGTTACTTTAATAAGAAACGAGCATGTTGGCCATTGGAAACTAGACGATCGCCGCCGCCCATGGACTCCCGCAAGCTCAGAGGAGTCACTTGTGCAATGACGTAATATCGTGCGTGGTTTCCAGTGACCTCCATTCTCCAGGTCAAGGGCAGAGGGCCCTTAAACGACAGTCCGCCCTTTGCTGACTGGGCGGTTTCCACACATTAATTGCACCTCCTAGCACCACGTTGTCACATCAAAGTGCCCACCTCTTCGCAGTGCACTGTCAGGCGGTAGGACATGGCGCGACCAGGCGGTTTTTATTTTATAGTAAAATAAAAACATTTTTATTTCACATATTTTAGTTATTAAATGCAGATTACGCCATGTTAATAAAATAGGTCAGGCATTTCCTTTACTTTTCTACGGAGGAAGTGGAAAAGCATTTCTGGTCCCGAATTTATTGTCCACTGGTAGTCATTCCAGGGCGTTTACGTCATTAGTTGGAGTGCAACTACCAAAGTATACTTATACGAATAATATAAATTATTCGACGACGTCCGGAAGCCGCACGTCAGAGCGCGCCTCGGGGGGGGCTGTGCTTGACGTTTAAGGAGATGAGGAAACCAGATATTTTACGCCTAACTTTCACTCAAATTTCCAAGAAAACTTGAGACCGCAAAACGCAAAGGTCACACTTGGTCGTCAGCAGACTGGCTGTTGTCTTTAATTCGTCCATAAGCGTTGGTTCCTCATGTAAGAGCCTGAGGAACCAACGTTCAGTTTTCGCCTTAAAGACGCCATAAGTGACGCATTTATGGCGTCATTAAGGCAAACACTAAATTACAAATGGGTAAGCCAAATAAAAGGTCACGAAGAACTCACAGTCTCCAAGTTGTAGCATCTGACTGCGCTGGTTGATTGCATTTCTTTGTTCCACCCCCCGACCACGTAGAGGTTCTGGCCGTGGACGGCGGCAGCGGTGTTATTGAGGCAGCCGTCGTCGCGCGGCAGCAGCAGCAGAGGGCGCAGGCGCCGCCACTCAGCCCGCGCCGGCGCGTACCGCAGCACATCGTTTGCACCGGCATCATCCCTCGTCCGACCCCCCACTATGTACACCGCCCCTGACACACAAAGGAAATAAGGCGCGTTTCTTTCTGCGCTTCTAATAATAGTGAGGTCACGTATGCGAACTTTTGTGGGAATAAAACAGAGAAAATGTTGCTAACAGCTATTCAACATCGGTATGAAGTGTTATCGGCACGACACCTTGTCGGCGCCTTTTACCATTTGTTCGCTGATCGTGACTCGCGCTTGGCGTTAAAATACGACGCCGTCCTATTGCATTACACATAAAACTTGTTTTCGAAAGCCAATTCATTTTTACGATTGTAACACCTGATATGAATTTATATAAATAAGTTGGTTCAGAATTGCGTTTATAAATAACTTTACTAATAGACAGTTTATATTTAATTTTTGGATGAATGTTTTCTTTTCTACACATAGCAATATCATCGAAATACCGCCAAACTCCACCACAATTCTCACAAGTACTCGTTCTCGTAATAAGTTTACTCCACGACATCCATACAGGCCATTATTTCCAGAACTGTAGTAAGCTGCTTGTGTTTGCTGAGCGAAAGAGTGATGGAAGTGTAGGTAAAGGTCATTCTGGAGAACCCTATGCAGATCAAATTGGGGGCGAATAAAAAAGGACCAAATTTAAACTCCCGGAACCGACGAGATTACATGAAACGTTCGTTCGTGGGCTTCCACACCCTTGTCTGTGGGTGTAGGTACGGGACGGAGACGTTGCCTCATGCCCGGGCGTCTTTCGTCGGCGATACGACCCCGACGGTTCCTGTGGTTGTGGTTCCCTTTACGGGAATCCTGTCAGACATCTAGTTCTCGCAAGTTCTGCTTCACTGTTTGGGAGGAGGCGTTTTGGTGATGTCTCTAGGGAGCGGTCGGCCGCTCGGCGACCTCTCGTGCGTCGGCGCGATGTTCCGGAGGAATTCATGTGGGCCCTGATCAGCGATGTCAAACATCCGGCGGGCAATGCGCCGGATGAATTCCTCTACGGTCTCGATACAGAGGTCCCGAGCGATAACGTCATTTAAGACATACCGACCCGCTCCCACGATCATCCGTAGGGCGATGCTCTGCTGGGCTTGGATCCTCTTCCTCTGTGATATGGAGCAGAGTGCGTACCATGCTGGTGCCGCATATGTTAACCGGGAACGTATGTAGCCCTTATATAGGGCGAGTTTGGCCCTGAGCGGCAAGTGCGATCGGAGCACTGGGCGCAGCATGCTCTGCGCGGCTCTGCTCTGGTGGATAACTTGTTCCATTTGAGCGGCCATGCGCATGGAGCGGTCAATCTGTACGCCTAGGTATCGCACCTTTGTCTGCCATTCAACATCCTGTCCCCGGAGTCTTAGTTTCGGTGGCATGGTACGCTGCTGGCCGGTCAGTATGGCGGCCGTCTTCGTAACGTTTACGGCGACTCGCCATTTGTCCAGCCATTCTGGCAATAGGTCGAGGACCCTCTGGATTTTGGCCGCAGCCAGGTCAGCCCGACGGGATGATGCGAAGTACGCACTGTCGTCAGCGTATAGCGCGAGTACGACGTCCTCCTCCCAGTCCTGTAGTTGACCTGCGAGTGGAGATATCGTCCGTGTAAACTCCGTACAGGCACGGAGACAGACAGCTGCCTTGCGGCACTCCGGCGTGGATCCGAGGTCGCGTCCTCGACTGCAACGAAGAAACTGCGACCTTCCAGGAACGACGCTACTGTCCGCACGAGCGCAGGCGGGATTTGTGTATTTAATAGTTTCAACACCAACTCGGGGTGCCACACTCGGTCGAACGCCTTCTCAATGTCGACAAAGACTCCGACGGTACGACGACCCCGGTTGTGCTCGGCGGCCATGTGGTGGAGGACTCTTGCCAGCTGGAGCGTAGTGGAGTGCCCGCTGCGAAACCCAAACTGCTCCTGTCTTGGAGTCAGATGGCGAAGAAGGCGTCGCAGCGCGATACGCTCGAACAGCTTGGCGATGTGGGAGAGCAGCGTGATTGGTCGTTGGCTCGTTGCGAGTCGGGGGTCCTTGCCTGCTTTCGGTATGGCGATGACACGGCCCATCTTCCAATTCTTCGGAAAGTGTCCGGTCCCGAGTATGCCGTTGAATAGCCTGGTCATCGCTACCACGGCCCTTCTAGGCAGCTGTCTTATGGCAGCAGTCGGGATCCCGTCTGGTCCCGGAGCCTTCCGTTTTGGCAGTCGGGAAATCATCTTGCCAGTCTCGGCAGGGGAAACAAAATAGTCTCCTGGCAAGGGCGGCACCGGGGCCATCAGGAATTCTTCCACCCGGCGTTCCACCTGCACGTGGTGCGATGCTGCCTCTGGTGTGTCCGATGGCGTATGTGGCGTGAACTGTTCCTCCAGGTGCTCTGCCAGAATTTCCGCTCGATCTTTTGCGGCATATCGGCGTGTCCCTGTCTTGTCGAACAGGGGGCATACCGGAGCTGGTGATCTAGTCAGGCGGCGGCATAGTAGATGGAGCGATTTCCAGTCCTCGCCAGCCTGTTCTATCGTCTCTTCCCAGGCGGCGCCCCTGAACGTCCATACCGCTTGCCGCAGATCTTGTGTGATATGATTTAATTCACGCTTGATACGTGGACATCGCGTTCTCGCCCACAACTTTTGAAGGTTGCGTTTCTTCTGGAGCGCGAGTTTTAGATGTGGTGGGAGGTCCCATCGGCGACTCGTCTGTGCCGGGAGGCGTGTGGTCCCCGCACTGTATGCAGCTTGCACTTCTTCAGTGAGGCGTTGAGCGGCAGTATCGACTTGCTCCGGGCAGGAGAAGGATTTACCGATGTGGAGCTCCTCCAGCGCACTCCTAAACGCGTCCCAGTCGGTGCGATGAGTGGGAGGGCGGGCGGGGATCATGTGGGCTGTGGTACCAAGCGTGATCAATATCGGGAGGTGCTGCGTATCCATATCGTATAGCACCTCCACATAGATCGGATACGGGAGCTGATGGCAGAGCACGACATCCAGCACGTCTGCTCTGAATCGGGGGTCAGTCGGGATGTGTGATGGTGTGTCCGGTCCTATGACCTCATACCCATGCTGCTCAGAATCCTGCAGCAGTTGTCGACCGGCCGGCGAGATGACTCTCGAGCCCCAGGCAGTGTGCTTGGCGTTGAGGTCACCCGCCAGGATAGTCGGGGTGCTGTCATCGAAGATCGTGTGGACGTCGGAAGAACAGAAGTGGGAGCCGGGGGGGCGGTAGGCCGCAAACAGACGTAGGTCCGCTCCGACCGCACCCAACCTCACCCCTATAGATCCCGTATTGTTGAAGTCCGGCTGCTCCAGTCCTCCGTGGACGATGTCTCTTCGTACCAGTACCGCGGTGCCCCGAAAAGCGATCCCGCGGGGCGATACCTCGTCCCGGCGGTACACAAAGAAGTTGGGCAGCCGGAGTTGTTGTCTGGGCCGGAGTTTTGTCTCGCCCAGGAGGACAATGTGTATGTCCTGCGATTGGACGAGCGTGCGTAGATCTTGAATTTTGCCTGAGATACCACCGGCGTTCCAATAAATTATTCGGAGGTCGGCCGGTGCGCGGCGGGGTCGAGAAGTAGTACCTGTAGCAGCGCCGTGACCGGATCCTGAACGGTCAGTACTGCCCGCAAAGCCTCCATCATCCGCGCCTGCACCCAGGTGAGTGGCACCAGTTGTTGGAGGCCATGGGTCACCCGGGCCGGAGGGCGCACGAAGGTCAGTGGGCCCATCGGTGGCATTCCCTGATGTTGCAGGCGGGTTAGCGGCATCGTCTGAGGCAGCATGGCTGCTATCTGTGGCGTTGGCTGCTCCGTTCGTGTCGCTTGTGACGACGTCATCGTTAACGGAGCTCCTGGTCTGGATCCTGGATAAGCGTGTGTAGGCGGGCGCGTTGGCGGGTCGGCGAATTGATGCGGGGAGGCAGGAGTGGGAATCGATCTATTCTCCGTCTCCTCCGCCTCCCAGTTCTCTTTCCTTCCGTACTGTATTTCGCCGCTCTCAGTCCCTTGGTTGGGATGGCCCGCTCTGGCCTGTCTCGCCAGTTCTGAGGCGGCTCCAGCACTGCTGTTGACGGCCCTGGTTCTGGTTCTTCTTCCTGTGGGGCGGTCATTGTCTGGGGCATCATGAGGGGGGCGGTCGCATCTAGTCGGCTAACCTCTTCCGCTTCCCTGCCCCGACGATGCCGCCGGTGTAAGGTAGTGGGGTCCTGTTCGGTTGGTATGGGGGGGGAGATCGTGATCCCTCTTTGGCGAGCTTCCCTTCTAAAGGCCGGACATCTCTTGTCGCTTGCCGGGTGAGGGCATTGGCAGTTTGCGCACGTGGGTTTTTGGTCCGGGGCCTCGGGCAGTCGGCCGCCAGGTAACCTTCGCCGCAACGTACGCATCGCTGCGGCCGGTGGCAATTCGCCGATGAATGCCCGAAAATCTGGCAGCGATGGCATTGTGGGGGGCCCGCGCGACCTCTCCATCCCTCGATGGTGACTCCAGGCATGTTAAGGAGTGTATTCACTCCATACAGTCGCTGGAGTCCATCCTGGTTGGTGTGCCCGAGTCTAGCGTAAAACAGGCATCCCGGTCTTCCTTTGCGGGGAGGTATCGGCCGTGCGTATTCCACTGGGAATCCTAGTTCCTGCAGCGCCGTGATGATTGCATCGGGAGCGGTGTCCACCGGCCGTCCCCGGATACCAATCTTTGTTGGCCTCTCGGTCACCGGCGCGTAGCAGAACCACGTAATGTGGTTATCTTTCCGCGCCGCTGCCTGCAGATAACGTTGGACCGTTCGGAATTCCGTGTCGGATTTCGGGAGAAACCGTACACCCTTCCCGAACGGTCGTGGATTAGGTGTGTGCCCGAGCAGCCGTCTCAATTCTTCGAAATGTGACACCCAGTTGGGCAGGCTTTCCACTACTAAGGGCGGATACCCGCGCACTCGCTGGGTGATCGCATCGGCATCGGCGGCGACGTCGCTCTGGACTGTGCTTTTGTTCCCGTAACGGCAGTGGACGGTCCGAGAGAGATCCTTCTCTCGTTGTCCTGGAGTTGGCTTTTTGGACGTGAAGGACTGGCGGCCATCGCTGCGTACGTTTTGATGGGAGATAGGGTGGGGGGAAGGGAGAGATAGTGCTCTTCCCTCACCAGCCTCCACCGCTAGGGCAGCGTACGCGTCGAATTTAGAGTTATCTCCGCGTACGGTTCCGAGACGGCGATCTCGGCGTCTCAGCGTCGATAGACGACCGTTGATCCGCCTTCTTTGGAGCAGACTCTTGAGTGGGAGACAGTGACGACAGTGCGTCACGTGACCTCTTAGCTGCTGTTGTCATGGTTCCTGTTATGGTGTCATGGTCATCATCTTCCTTTCCTGTCTTAGTTGATGATTCCGAGGAGGTATCGGCATCTTCTCGGTCACCTCCACATGAAACGATTGACGAATGAAGCGAGACACATCCCGAGATCGTACCATGTGGAGGCCCGTGGTCTCTGCCCACCCTTCTGGCAAATCGGCGTAGTGTATTTGCATTCGTTTCACACCGCCTATACACAGTTCTTTACCATTAAATCAAACAAGGCCCGCTCGTCACAACCGAACGTACTAAATTTGGTACCGATTTTGGACCAACTTCCAACAAAACAAATTAATACCTAAAAATATTAAATAAAATACTTTTAATGTTGTTAGCTCTAGCGATATATTCTCTCATCTTCGTATCCACGTAATCACCATTACAGTTTAATAATACTTTATATCCTTTTTTTGTATTTTTATAATTATTTATTGTTTTCATTTCATTTTAATTCGATTTACATTCTGCGTACTTGTCTTTCTTATTGTCTTTGTCGCAAGGTTTTGATAAATTCTTCTTCGCTCACGTCGTCCATGAACACTGTAATCCGACCCGTCCTTCGCCACCTTCTGCATTGGCGATGTCCACTAAGGTGGCCTAAAAAACTTACTATTTATTTTTAGAGTTTTTATGGAAATATTTACATAACATGTTTTAAGAGCCCTCTCAAAATCAGATCAATCAATTTTTCGTAATAATCTTTATCGAGTGCAGTCAAACTGTTCATAATTTATGAAAAGATATAGACATGAATATTAAAAATGATAGAATTGGTGTCACTGTGTCATAATACGAATATCTATTACAAAATTTGACAAAAAATGTATGAATAGACAAAAGTTACAAATCTATACCGCAGCATAGACTGACACTATCTAATTCAGGTATTGTGTGATCTACACACTAAGAGTGCCTGCCCGAGCGGCACGTCAAGGCACAGCGCCAACTCATTGACCCTCGAGTTAAAGCGGCGGCCGAGAGCCCAACTGGTTTGTTGCATAACGGAGAATCAAAAGCGGTTTGAAGTGTTTTTGAAATATCGTCGATGTTTTTGTAAATTGTTTTCGTGGCGAAGACGAAAAAGTGACACTAAACGATAGAGCTATAAAAACATGTTTTTTTTATTCCTTGACATTCATATTTCATCGGTTACAATAATTTTGTCATTCAAGACTTGAGTTTCAGTAAGCTCGTGCTGAAGCCAAACCGCACACATTTAGCCACATTCCCGCCGCTAATAATGATCATAAATATTGCCTGTAAATTTGAGGATGGGCAATCTTTTAGGAACTATTCTATTCTTTAAGAATTTTTACGTATTTTCGATATCTTAAATAAATTATATGAGATTGGAGAAATAAAATTAACTTTTTTTTTCACTAAATTGTATACTTCTTTTGTAATTGTTTTTGCCAGATATGAGCCGTTTTTATCATGATTTTATTAGTTTTACCTATATGTTTGTTTGTTTCTGACAGACACCTTAAATCTCTATTTTGATCCACTTTAATCGGTCAGATCTAACTTAAACTTTGTAGATCTTTCAAGAACTGATGGAAATACAATAATTTCATATTTAAATAAATATTTTCTATATTTTTTGTAAAATTTGAAAGTAACTGAAAATTTGAAAAAAATTTTAGATATTTAAAACGTTATAAAATATAACCATTTATGACAAAGTAAATTAAATTTAATGGTATTGAAAAAATCTTTAAAAATTAATCGAAATTCTGAAATTATAAAAAAAAAAAATAAGTTTAAAAAAAAGCTTTGAATTTCTGATTTTTTTTAAAATGCGAAAGCAAAAATCTTAAAAAGCTTGTATATGTCACAACTTTAAGTTGTATCGCGCAACGTTAAACTACGTCGAACGTAAATCACCACTCAGTCCGATAAAATACAATGAAATGCACTATAATACGATATAAACGCGCCGAGGGACGAAGAGCACGAGTGTGTTGCGTTAAGGCGCCAGCGTCAGCCTTAGGTCGCCAATGCGAGGTTGTACGTAGATGGTGCAGTTATTAATCTGGTCCTCGGTCGTTTGCTGCCGGTCAGGCTGATGTAGCTTAAGTCGCGGAAGGGCACTGGAACTCAAATAGTTGCAGGTCGCCAATGCGAGGTCGTACGTAGATGGTGCAGTTATTGATCTGGTCCTCGGTCGTTTGCTGCCGGTCAGGCTGATGTAGCTTAAGTCGCGGAAGGGCACTGGAACTCAAATAGTTGCAGGTCGCCAATGCGAGGTCGTACGTAGATGGTGCAGTTATTAATCTGGTCCTCGGTCGTTTGCCGCCGGTCAGGCTTATGTAGCTTAAGTCGCGGAAGGGCACTGGAACTCAAATAGTTGCAGGTCGCCAATGCGAGGTCGTACGTAGATGGTGCAGTTATTAATCTGGTCCTCGGTCGTTTGCTGCCGGTCAGGCTGATGTAGCTTAAGTCGCGGAAGGGCACTGGAACTCAAATAGTTGCAGGTCGCCAATGCGAGGTTGTACGTAGATGGTGCAGTTATTGATCTGGTCCTCGGTCGTTTGCTGCCGGTCAGGCTGATGTAGCTTAAGTCGCGGAAGGGCACTGGAACTCAAATAGTTGCAGGTCGCCAATGCGAGGTCGTACGTAGATGGTGCAGTTATTGATCTGGTCCTCGGTCGTTTGCTGCCGGTCAGGCTGATGTAGCTTAAGTCGCGGAAGGGCACTGGAACTCAAATAGTTGCAGGTCGCCAATGCGAGGTCGTACGTAGATGGTGCAGTTATTAATCTGGTCCTCGGTCGTTTGCTGCCGGTCAGGCTGATGTAGCTTAAGTCGCGGAAGGGCACTGGAACTCAAACAGTTGCAGGTCGCCAATGCGAGGTCGTACGTAGATGGTGCAGTTATTGATCTGGTCCTCGGTCGTTTGCTGCCGGTCAGGCTGATGTAGCTTAAGTCGCGGAAGGGCACTGGAACTCAAATAGTTGCAGGTCGCCAATGCGAGGTTGTACGTAGATGGTGCAGTTATTGATCTGGTCCTCGGTCGTTTGCTGCCGGTCAGGCTGATGTAGCTTAAGTCGCGGAAGGGCACTGGAACTCAAATAGTTGCAGGTCGCCAATGCGAGGTCGTAGATGGTGCAGTTATTGATCTGGTCCTCGGTCGTTTGCTGCCGGTCAGGCTGATGTAGCTTAAGTCGCGGAAGGGCACTGGAACTCAAACAGTTGCAGGTCGCCAATGCGAGGTCGTACGTAGATGGTGCAGTTATTGATCTGGTCCTCGGTCGTTTGCTGCCGGTCAGGCTGATGTAGCTTAAATCGCGGAAGGGCACTGGAACTCAAACAGTTGCAGGTCGCCAATGCGAGGTCGTACGTAGATGGTGCAGTTATTGATCTGGTCCTCGGTCGTTTGCTGCCGGTCAGGCTGATGTAGCTTAAGTCGCGGAAGGGCACTGGAACTCAAACAGTTGCAGGTCGCCAATGCGAGGTCGTACGTAGATGGTGCAGTTATTGATCTGGTCCTCGGTCGTTTGCTGCCGGTCAGGCTGATGTAGCTTAAGTCGCGGAAGGGCACTGGAACTCAAACAGTTGCAGGTCGCCAATGCAAGGTTGTACGTAGATGGTGCAGTTATTGATCTGGTCCTCGGTCGTTTGCTGCCGGTCAGGCTGATGTAGCTTAAGTCGCGGAAGGGCACTGGAACTCAAACAGTTGCAGGTCGCCAATGCGAGGTTGTACGTAGATGGTGCAGTTATTGATCTGGTCCTCGGTCGTTTGCTGGCGGTTAGACTTATGCAGCTTAAGTGGCAGAAGGGCATTGGAATTCAAATAGTTGCTCAATCAATTGCTCAAAGTTAACAGGGAAAGTTACATGCAATAGTGATGTGTTAGATCAAACGGAAAGATTACGTAGACATGAAGTAAAAGGTTGACAGACATTTAAATTCATTGCCACATGTAGGATGTTCTAAAATCAAGGCTCTTGCTTATTAATACTATTGACATCGTTTTGAGACTAAAAATTTAGAAAATTAAATATAGGCTAAAAGAAAATCCCAAAAAACACGCTTTAATACCGAACCGAACTAAAAACTAGAAAATAAATTTTACTTATAAAAAGTTTGAGATAGCAAAAAAAAAGTTTAACAATCATTAATGACTCATTAAATCAAAATAAAATTAGAGTACAACTTAAGTTATTAACAAAATAATTAAATTTACAATAAAAAGCGTAGGGTGCAATTTTCTATATATTCACAATAACTCTACTTTTTAAATAGATACCAATGGAATACTCAACGGTATCATTTAATATCGAGCACCACAAGCTATTTCATACACATACATTCCTAGCCGATTAGCCTAAACACGTAGTTGGGCAGATGTCTTTGCATAAAGAACGATCCACATCGGGAATGCCGAATGACACCGGTACGACTGAGTCGGCAAGGAGACGTGCAGATGTACACGTGACGTATGGTAAACGACTCGTGTGACCACACACAAGTTCCGTTTCACGTGAGGTCACAGTCCGTCCGCCGTTCGCTCGAGGCAGCTCTCAGCGCGGTTACGCCTCTACTTATTTTTATAACATCACCAAAATCTGAGTCGGTATCGGAAGGTGAACCCAATTTATCACAAATTATACAGATAAGCTCATCGGCCACGCTAATGGTCCTTGGTTCATCCATTCTACAAAACATTTAATTCATTATTTTATTTTAATTATTTTGTTTTTACTTGAATTGACGTTTAGTCATCAATTTATATATCATTTAATTGAACATAGAATAAGTAATCAAAGATTTTACTAAGACCACTCACTAAACAAAACGATAAAAAAAATTATTATGTAGTAGTTCAATACAAAGAAATCGTTTTCAATGAAACTTCCATTGAAAATGTAAAAACAAAATCGTAAAATCTCACATTTTCATTGTTAAACAGTGTACAAATCATGTACAGAACACGTGGCGTATAACCAAACCGGCCACCAACATTCTGTTTGCTCGCCCTACGCCACAGCGCAGTAGTCTCCAGGAGCAGGGACTGCGCGTCGCCGCCGCCGCGGCCGCTCGCCCCGCGTCTTAGCACTGGCAAGGCCCCCGAGACCTTCAATACGCCCAGGTATCTTTGGGAGACGTTCTTCTGTGTCGATTTGGGGAAATTCAAAGATTACATAAAGAAATAATATGCACGAATACTCTTCTTTTATACTTTTTTTATTAAAATAATAAAAAAATTAAGACCACAAAAACTCTTTTGAAAACTTCCTACCCACTGCTGAGGCACGCCCTCTGGTGGTGCTAACGACCGTCGTCAGTGACGAGACAAGGACCGGGGCCGGCAACTTAACGTATTAGTCGAGGTACGAAGAGGGGGTATTGATCGTAGACAAAACCACAGCGGCGGTTTTACCCGTCAGGACAATTCAGTGTGTTTTGATTGAAGAGGACGCTCGTAACCAAGGCGCCGTCTCTTTGACGCTCGTCATTTTGATAGATATACCTTAATTAATGTATAACGCACAATAAACATAAACAATTCACTTACCGTGAGTGTTCCCCGTTAGATTTTGTCACATTTGGTACTCAAGTACTACTAACTAATAACTACGTCTTCGTGTTAGGACGAAAGTCAAAGACTTCGTGGTAGACGGCCGAGCTAAAGTCAACTTTGTGTGTTACTAATAAATACTACGCTTTGTTGTCAATTTACATTCAATTTATCATCAATTGCGTTCGACTCGTTCTTCCAAAATTTACGGCGAGCGCAACTCAAAGTCGGAGCGGGGGTGATGCGGTGACGTAAGGGGCGGTGCTTGTGCTAATTCAGTACCACAATACAACAGATGACATAGACCACCTACCGGCGTGCGTGACGACGCCCATGTCCCATCTCTGCTCGGGCATCTCCCCCATCTCGGCCCACTCGTCCGTCGCCGGGTCATACGCCTCGATCGATGACTGCTTATAGCCTCCGAGCGCGTACAGCTTGCCTCTGAGCGCCGCCAGCGCAAAGCGCTTTCGAGCTGTGCGCATCGGGGCGATCGGCGTCCACGTGTCGGTCTGGAAGAGGCAGTGACGACGTTAAGGCATGCGCTAGAAACATTCGTAAAACTTAGTTCGTGAATTGTTGAATGATTAAATTCGAGTGCTCGGTCCAATGGTGTTAAACTCGCTGTATTTAAAAGCACGCGAATACGAAGTCGAGCGCTCGAACCAAATGAGTAAACGAGATCGTCGTACGGCCTACAACTTTGTGACTGATCGCAGAATAATGAGAAACTTCTAGTGGAGAATTTCCTGCCTCATTTCCTGTCAAGGGACGTACTCGCGGCGGCCTTTTGTCGTAGCGATCGAACTCGAGTCGCTACCGACGACGTGTCCGGTTTGACATTTTGTCGGATGACTTTCAGTAAAGCCAAAAACTGGCTTTACTGAAAGTTATGCGACAAAATGTGAAATCGGACACGGATTAAAATAATGTCGTAAAATTCGACGCAATTTAGAACGCCATCGGCCACTAAAAATGCCGAATTTCATATGAAACCATAAACGTTGTTAGTGCACAATATCGGCCCAATATACCTTACACACACACATCAAAACTATTGGTACCGCATTGTGCGTTACGTCAAACCACAAACTTTGCGTCAGTCGCAAAGGACAGTCGCCCCCGCACAACTAATGAATGCACGTGCCAGAGAAACGTTTACAATTCAATTCATTAGGATCGTTGTAGTTTTTTGATTCGTAATTACATCTTCTTTTAAACGAGATGAACTAATTTGTTCAAACGTCAAGGTTTCTGACCAAACGTTTCCAAAGTATTCAAGCACGTACAGCAAAAGCTACAGGAGTATCGAGAACGACTGCTCGAGCTATTTCAGACGACCATGAGGCATCTGCCAGTTCTGGCACGAGTCGTCCTGCGGTCAACGGCCCGAACAAAGCTCTAAAGAGCAAAGGACATCGACTATCATTGGATGATTTTGATTCAACAGTCATCAGACAAGTCATCAGGTGTAAAATGTACGACTTTCATTTGATCGTGCTCATCGTATCATGCTCATTATAGGGTTCCGAAGCCGTTATTACAAAGAAGTGCACAACAGATGAAAAAACTACGTTATCGCACTTTTTTCCATGTTTGCTGCACAGAGTAGGTATAAGCACTAGACGCCTATAACTAGAGAGACAAGTAGGTATGTCGATTACTACTCTGACACTAGTGTGAATTAAAGTGCAGCAGCAAAAGAGCGTATTTTTATGGACACGGACATGTGTGTATTTGTGTACTAGCACAAAACCAAAAGGTCTGAAAGACAAGGAAAATTTTGCCGTATTATTATAATTATATCATAATTTTAGAACAAATTGTACTCTTATATGTGAAGCTTAGAAATACCAATTTGTGAAACTGACTTTGTTTGACCGTAAATTAGCATTTGGAACAAAATTTAACATTTTCCTGTAATACAGCCGAACATCGCCATCTGTCGACATTTTGGCTTTTTGTAATCGTTTCGAATCACCTTAAATACCATTTACAACATATCATTGGCAAACGGATACAGCAAACATGTATTAAAGGACTCGTTAATGAAAAGCAAAAAAGTATTATAAGGAACAGTATCTAGACGCTCGCCTGCAACATGCACTAACATGCAGCATGCAACCCGCCGCTGACCCTCGAATCTGCCTCTCCACTATGAATCTCTATCTAAATTAAATATTGATTTGAGAGGATTGACAGATATCATAGTTATCTTAGTCCGCTAACCGATATAATGTTAATTTCTACGTACGTCATTTGTCATGACCGCGGTGCACTAACGAGGTTGTGTGCCCATTTGTCGGTTGTTTTTAACACTCCTTACACCCCGGCGGACGTGACTGTCTGCAGTTTCCTGAGGATGTGCCTGGTCGGCATGAAACGTATGTAGAAATTAACTGTATATAGGTTAGCGGAATAAAGTGATTAAAAAATTATGACTAGCTGAGGGGTTCGATTTCTGTCTATTTTCTCGGATCCATATTCAATTCTTTGGATAGAGATTCGTAGTGGAGGAGCAGGCTGAGGGTCAGCGGCGGGTGCGTGCTGCAGTTAGTGCACGTCGCACACAAGCGTCTGTTATGGGTTTCCGCGCATTAACACGTCATACAATAGAATATTACATCACTCACGTCTATATAACTTTCTATTTGATCTAACGCGTCACTATTACATGGGACTCTCCCCGTCAGCTTTAAGCAATTAAATTCTTCCATTTTTGAATTCCATTTAGTGACCTTCCGCGACTTTCAGAAACTCAATTTAGTTTATCAAATTTAACTATTTTTCATGTTATTTCTAAATTTCGATTTCTTTTTTCATTATTAAATTTAACTTAATTTCAATTATTTTTAAACTGTTAAATTATTATAATGTTTTAAGTAACTTTACTTTTAAGTATTTCAAATTTTACAAAATTTCAGAAGTAAATTTTTTTTCAAAATGTAATTTGAAAATATGAAATTATTGTATTGCTATCAGTTCTTAAAAAATCTTACAAAGTTTTAATGAAATCTGAACATTTAAAATAGGTCAAAATCGAGTCTTGGAGATAAAAATGAATGAATACAAATTCTTAGTGTTAGACATTCAGTTAGTTAGCCTGTTTCTAAATCGTCGGACCGCGATTGAACAGAGAAATATATACAAACATGAAGTGAGCGGGTTATCGTTGGGGAGAAGACATGCAAAAACCATCAGTTGTTACGGAAGTTGTTTATTACACCACTCTCAGAATAATACATTAGGATGTAATACTAAACTAAATTTGACACTCACAATATATAAGGTATATGAATTTCTATTACGCTCAGAGTTACAAAAAAGGTACGTAAAAGGGTAAACGCTCGGACGGGCGGCGGCGTCTCGTGGCTTACGTCGCGATCCGCTGAATAAAAACTGAAACCTGAACGCCGCGCGGCGACGCGGCCGACCAATTTTCTGCGTAGGCGCAATCTCGTTATATATAAGAAATTGGAAGGTTTGTTTGTACATAATTTTATTTATTTATTTTATTATTTTTTATATTTTTTATTACTATAAAATTTATTTTTATGTTGCTGCAAACAGTTCGGTAATCTATCAAAAAGTTAAATTCAGGCGAAAATTCAAAATCACCGTTTAAGTTAATCGTTTTAAAAGTGGCGCCCACTATTTTTCGTCTGACGTCCGTGAACTTGCTCTCTTTTATGAATCATGCAAAGAAGAAATCCACAAGGTTCCGTAGATACATTTTCAAATTCAATCGGCTCTGCATACCCTTATAATAAATATTAGCGCAATAGCGCTAAATTTTCTTGTAATTGGGATAACATAAGCAACATCTAATAAATAATAAACATTGGTCTATGCTGTTGGGCTCTGTATATTTATTGTGTATATATTACAACTATTTAATTTATAATTACCAAAATACTTTATGCAACATTTAACTCCATACAACAAAGGAATGGGTTACAGACAAACAAACAAACAATCATAGAAGTAAAACTAATAAAAGCGTGTAATTATTAAAATATTTTTTCTAAATATGACACCTGAAGTAAAAATTGTAATTTTGTACGAAAATACGTACTTTGTCATAAACTTTCATGTAATCTGTGTAACCACTCACCCGCGGGTCGTACACTTCGCCGCTCGTTAGCACTCTGCCTTGGCCATCATGCCCGCCCACGGCGTACGCGCGCCCGCCCAGCGCCGCCGCCCCGGGCCAACATCGGGGCGCGCTCATGGGCGCTATCTGCGTCCACGTCCTGTGACATTTACACACATAGCTATTAGGTATTTCATGTTTATTTTTTGTACAATGTACACATCATGTTTATTGTTCGCCATTAAGTTACAAAACACTTTAAAGATAAGTCATTATTTAAAATAATAGTCTATACAACGGTTGACCCTAGAGGCCTTGAAACTTCTGGCTGTGATATTTATCGGTGTTTCCGAGTTCCTGAGATTAAAAAGGTAGTTGGCCCTAAGTGTATGAGCTCTTCGAGTCCAGCCGGTAGACCCCGCCGGACCTTCCTGGAACTTCTCGCTACTTTCGAGCTCAAAGCGTTCGCGAATGTAATTAGTACAAGTTACAGAGCTATTCCAGTTCCAATGATCAATTTTAGTGCTTTTCCGAACTCCGAACTTCCGAACAAAATGAATAGAATTGTACGAACGAATGAAGCCACTCGATGGAGAAGTCACCGAAATAACCTTGTCTAGCATTTTGAAAATTCAAAAGGTCATTCAAAACTAATTGTTCATCTTCGAGTGCGTCCAAGATGATCACCGGGTATCAGTGCGCAGTGTCACTGGCGCGCCTCGAGGCGCAGGCGCGTCGTGGACGAGCCGCGGCGTGTCCCGTAAACACGCGTACGCCGACTGACGGACAACCGACGCACAGCCCAAACTACTGGCTGTAGAGATTTGAAGTCTTTTGAGGGATTCTTGTTATGACGTAGAAGAGCACACTAAGAGCGAGATATTTAGAAATTCGACCCCTGAGGGGATGAAAAACTCTTGCTAACTATTACTAATAATAAACATAGTTTAAAAAAACCAAAAAACACGCTTTTAAAGCACATTATTCAATGAAAAAATGACGAATTATATTATTGTGGAAAAGCGGGTTGTGTCACATTTTAGTATATAGAGCAACCCACGCTTTTTCCACAATAATACTAGTATTTTTCGTCAATGTTCATTATTTTTTTGAGTTCCTATTAAGGATTATTTTTCACTTTTTAATTTAATGTGCTTTAAAAGCGTGTTTTTTAGTTTTTTTAAACTATATTTATTTTTCACTTTTTAGTTCGATTGATTGGTAAAAAATTTGTAATTTTTAACAATACAACAATAGTTGAATTATTAGCAATGCTTATTACTGTTACTAAATTCTATTACAAAACAGTAATAGAATTTAGTAACAGTAATAAGCCACTTGTTCTCACGCAGACGATACGTGACGAAATTATTCGATCCTGGCGATCCTGATCAGGATAAGAGGATAAACTTATCAAATTATTGTATTGTCATTGTTTCTTGATACGTAAGCAAAGTTTCAAATTAATCAGACTTCCTGAAATTGGTGAAAATTAAGCTCAAAGATTCCGTTACATACATAGATACATACAACTCAAGCTTGTATTAATCCTGGCGGTCCTAACAAGGATAATGAAAATTTTTTATCGAATTATTGTATTGTCATCGGTCCTTGAGATGTATGCAAAGTTTCAAATTGATCAGACTTCTCGAAGCCGGTGAAAATTGAATTCAAAGATTCCGTTACATAGTTAGTTAGATACAACCCAAGCTTATAAAAGCGTGTTAAAAAATAATTACATGTATTGTTCTTAAGGCAACATGAGCTCCGAAAACGCGACCCACAAACTACGCGCAGATTATTAATAAATTTACTTTAAAATACCCTGAAATAAGTAAAAGTAGCCAACAATTTAAAAAAATTAATAATCAGCTAACGCTTATACATTTTATTTAAGCGATTTTTGAAAAATTAAAACTTCTATTACTCTTTTAATATGTTCTGTAAGGACTAGTTTTAACTATTTAAAAGGTGCAATCCACTTTTTGCGGAGGGCGTGATTTAAATAGATTTACGAATTTATTGTTATATTTATCAAAATAAAATAAAATAAAAAGCGTTCAATTTCGTATTTGGTAATTTGTCGCACGAAATTGAGCTTTATATCTCATGCCGTAACAGAGATCCTCTGCGGTGACGGTCAATATACGCCCAACAGCCGGCGCATACGCACGCGCGGTTTACGTTAAACGCGTTGGTATAGTTACTTCGAATTAATAAGCGATTTTGTTAGTTTTTAAGCAAGATTAACACTGCAATAATAACGGTATTTCTTCTGGTTCAGTTGCTTTACATGTAAGAGTAAATAATTTCATTATTTTATGTACTTTGGAAACAAATTTTATTACGTTGTCTTTAATATTTATTTTTATTGTTAGTTGTAATAGTCAATTTAATATTATTTTAATTTCATTTAAAAGGCAATGTTATGAATTTTAATCAATCCAAAAATTAATAATTATCGAGACCGCTATACGGCCGATACATAAAATAATTTAGAATTTTTCAGAAACTAGAAAAAAAAAAAACATAAACAACGAGGTTATCCCAAAGAAAACAAGATAAAACGTGGCTGATTAGGGACAGTATGGGTTTTAGATACTCTGTGTTACACATTTAGCGTTAGTCAGTCGCGAGCTCACCATATTGACAAATAGCCTTTGCCTGCATTCGTGTATTGCGAAAATCAAATAATCACATTAGGTACATAAAAAATATAAAAACCAATAGCAAAAACAAACTATTATTTAATAGGCGCCCTCTGTGGTTATAGTTAAGCATCGCTAGAGTTTTATAGGCGGACGATATAATCGATCGCCGTAAGGGGGCGCTGTTCAAGGACCAGGCAATGGGTGCGAACTCTACTCCGTGAATTTGTCGTAACATGTACGACGTCCATTCGCGCAAACTCGCTGTTTATGCGCGATAATCTATCAGCGCCAGACGCGACTTTAGGCGGAGACTATTTTGAGTAACCAACAAAATTAAATAGTTCGAATTCGTTTCATGTAATAATTTTTTATAACTTATTTCAATGAATAGGCATATATTAGGTTTCGGAGAAGTTAACAATCGCGCTGCCTTTTGTGGTCACTTCGCCGACAAGTAAGTAAGAACAGGAGGTGCGGTCCCGCACGTAATAGACTTTAAGTACCTAATTTGGGCCGTACGTTAAAAGTAAACACAGAACCTGCGGTCCCGCACGTAATACACTTTAAGTACCTAATTTCGGCCGTACGTTAAAAGTAAACACAGAAGGTGCGGTCCCGCACGTAATAGACTTTAAGTATCTAATTTCGGCCGTACGTTAAAAGTAAACACAGAAGGTGCGGTCCCGCACGTAATACACTTTAAGTACCTAATTTCGACCGTGCGTTAAAAGTAAGCACAGAAGGTGCGGTCCCGCACGTAATACACTTTAAGTGCCTAATTTCGGCCGTACGTTAAAATTAAACATAGTAGATGCGGTCCCGCACGTAACAGATTGTAAGTACCTAATTTCGGCCGCGTTAAAGTAAACACAGAAGGTGCGGTCCCGCACGTAATAGACTTTAAGTACCTAATTTCGGCCGTACGTTAAAAGTAAACACAGAAGGTGCGGTCCCGCACGTAATAGACTTTAAGTATCTAATTTCGGCCGTGCGTTAAAAGTAAACACAAAAGGTGCGGTCCCGCACGTAATAGACTTTAAGTACCTAATTTGGGCCGTACGTTAAAAGTAAACACAGGAGGTGTGTTAAAAGAAAAATTAAAATAAGTTTTTATGACTGAATTACAATTTTTGTAACACTGAAACCAAGATTTCCTAAAACCGTGCTAGGAAATGAAATTATAGGTTGTGTTAGGCGTTCAAAATTAAACTTTTAATCAATATACTCCTTAGAATAAGAATTAAATTTTCGTGAGTATTTATTATTTTTTTTTTAGAATCTAAATACTATTATTATTAGTATTTAGATTCAATTCTTTTGAGTTTAGTCACAACTATAATTTAAAAAATCACTCAAGCGCAGCAAAATCGTGAAAGGTCTCTTAAAGTATGGTATAATTCAAATTCTGTTATCCAAGCGCCAAACAATGACTTAGAATTCATGAAGAATTTGATTCACTCCAATAAACAGATCCACCGGTGTTACAACGAGCCTGCCAGAAAATGATTGAGCACTTGTGGTACTTAAATGAAGAATTGGTCACTGTCTCATTATTTGACAGTAACCTATCAGTTGACGTGAAGAAAAAAAAATATTGCGGCAATTACAAATCGAGAAAGTTCGTCATCAATACGTCAACGATATCAAATTACCGAACAAAATCTAGAATCTTTACTTCAAAAAGATATGAGTGACTTCGTCTCCGAAAATTCTGTAGAGTTGTTCAAAAAATTCGATTTGTCATGCGATTTTTTGGAGGATGATGTTTCAACATGGTGCAGTAATGATTCATGTAAGGAATGTTTAGAATACTTCAACATATTAAAAGCCACAAATGATGTAGCTGAACGAGGGGTTGCTTTGATTGAGGAATACAACAACTGTCCCACAAAACATGAGGAACAACTGCAATAATCATTGCAAGCAGTTTGCGAACATCGGCTGAGATATCCTAACTACAATAAGATAACTCTTCAGCAAGAGTTATGTGTTTATAAATTGTCATTCCATTTAATTCCAGTGGCAGGTTAATGTTATGGTTTTGGCAAATACAATTGGAGTATAACTATATTTGAGCCTAAGCTTGCGTTCAACATCGCAATAAGTTGAAGAAAAACTTTGCTATTTATTAAAGTACAGGGAGCATTAAAATTTTCACAACTACAAGATATTGCTGTAAATCCACTCGATGCAACGTGAAGTACTTGTGATGCGAACCGGTTAATGGTCTTTTAAATAGTTTTAACATTTTTCCTGCCAGCGCTCAAGAATATAACACGACGAGTTCAGGCCAAAGCGGTGCCCTGAGGTAGAGATCTGCTTCACAAGAAGGTGCGGCACGACGCCGTGATGTACGTCAAGCGCGGACGGCAGGTGACATCAGGTCATTCGTGGGTAGCGAAATATACGTGGATGGCGAGCGTCCTGCAAAAATCTAAACAACAATTCCGCCAGGATGTCTATTCGCAGGTTACTCACTGCCCGTCGAATTTAAATGCAGTGTGTAACGCTTGTCTGATCAGCCTACTCCGTGCGCCCCCCACCAAGTACAGACAGCTACCGGTGCGCAGGCGCGGCTCTCGAGAGACTGCTGACTGTGAACAAGCATTTACATACATTGATATAGAGATGTTTCTGTGCATTAAAATCTCTAAGCGTTAGTGTACGTATTGCGCACGACAAAACACATATTTGTAAAACTAGATCTTTTATATCTTATTCTAAATTACAAGATAATTTTCTGCGAATACAATCTATTTATACATATGCAATAAAAACGCACAGTTTGTGAATATAATGCAAATATTCATGGACATGACCACCTAGACTTGTAGCAGGTTTGTTTCTATAAATATAAATTTATATACATTTGATTCCATAACAAAATGTAAATAAAATTGAAGACAGCCACCCTTAAGTTTATTGCTCGTTCTTTTTGAGCGAAAATTGCCTTACGAGTGATAAAGTAGTAAAGCTAAGTAGTAAAATGTAATTCTTGAAGTATTGTGACGTATTTCACGTGTTGTCTATGACCTATGAAATAATAATATATTTAAAAAAAATTAAGAAAAAGAAAGCAGAACCGGGATCGAAATCCGAAACTAGAGAGCGATCAGAATTTTGATAAAGACTGTGATCGGTCGATATATAAAATGAAGAGATTCATTCTTGTCCACGTGGACGAAGTCGCGGTAAAAGGCAATGTAAATCAAATATGTGTTAAAATTTTGCGAAATTGAGAGAAGAATTAATTTTGTTGTAAATAAGAAATGACACGGAATGAAATATATAATTTCAAGAATTCTTAAATCATATTTCCATACACACATTTTTTAAATGAATTTACTTGATTTACCAAGTGCAATCACCTTCGTGATGTACCTAATAGCAAAAGGATATTTCTTCTAAATAATGGTTGTTAATTAGTTTTGGTTTAGTATTCATGTAACATTCACTTCTCTATGGCCTGTGGCACGGCATTAGCCTTTTTTATTATAAAATTGAATCACAGCAAGTGAACTTTAATCATCATTCCCAATTCCGAAATAATTTAGGAGATTCGCATACAATGGTTTATTTGGTTAATCTAAAGTAATACATATCAATGGTGACGAACACACACTTGCCGGTATGAAAACTGACCCATCTGTATATCGTCACTACCCACACATTACCCGGAAATCACAGATCCTTACTCTTGCTTTAGACATAATTAATACGAGGGGCGGCTGATAAGTCCGCGGCCCAAGGTACTTAGCGATGACTCATTATTTCACAACTATTACCACTAATTGCGACACTTCTTGTTAGTATAAATATAGCTTCCTTTCGTTATTAAAGTCATTAACAAATTATCTGTCGAAGCACAAACGTCATCATGTCAGCCGAATCGTCAAATCTCAGTAACATTGAACATCGCGCCGTAATAAAGTACTTCGTAAAGAAAGGAAAAACGCCCAAAGAAATTTTTGAAGACATGGTATCAGTTCTTCAGGAATCTGCGCCTTCGTATACGATGGTCAAAAAATGGGCTCGCTTATTTCAACAAGGACGAGAGAGCTGTGAAGATGATCCTCGCCCAGGGCGTCCTGTGACGGTAGTGACGGAGGAAAATGTTCGAAAAGTCGAAAAATTAGTACTGGCGAACCGAAGAATAAAATTATGGTAGATAGCTGAAGAGTTGCAGATTAGTAAAGAACGAGTTGGAGAAATTATACACGAGCATATGAATATGAGAAAAATCAGTGCGCGTTGGGTACCAAAAATGCTAACGCCGTTTGACAAGCAGCGGCGACTTCAGACAAGTAAGGATTTTTTGGAGTTAGTCGGGGATAATATAGACGAAATTTGCGACCGAATTGTAACCGTAGATGAAACCTGGGTTCGTCAATACGATCCGGAATCTAAACAGGAGTCCATGCAATGGACGAAAAAAGGAGAAAGGCCGCCGAAGAAATTCAAGGTTCAAAAGTCGGCATCGAAGCTTATGGCGACAATTTTTTGGGATAGTGAAGGTGTTTTACTAATTGATTACTTGCCAAAGGGGACTACTATGAATGGCCAATATTACGCGAATTTATTGGCTCAGGCACGAGAGGCAGTCGTACAGAAGCGACGTGGGAAGTTATCGCGCGGAGTGCTGTTTTTTACAAGACAATGCATCTGTCCACACGGTGCGGGTTTCGAAGCAGGCCCTGAAGGACACGGGCTTCTCGGAAATTGACCACCCACCCTACAGCCCAGATCTAGCTCCCAGTGACTATTTCCTTTTTTCCAATTTAAAAAAGGAGTTACGTGGTCGTAGATTTGTTGATGACAATCAAATGAAGATGGCTGTAGAAAGCCATTCTGACTGCAAAGAAAAGGAATATTTTTTGGGCGGTTTGAAGGCGTTATACACCAGATGTGAAAAATGTATTTCGCTTGAGGGAAACTATATTGAAAAATAAAAATAAAATACTCGTACTTTTCTTTCATTTAATGCCTTAGGCCGCGGACTTATCAGCCGCCCCTCGGATCTATTGCACTAAATATTAAACTGTACTCGAGTACTCGGTAGACGGTACTGGGGTACTCGGCAGCCGCGCGCTCTACACCCACTGCATTAGGCATTGGACGTTAATCAGGTACCTAGCAGATGCATGCTCTACATCACTGCGCTGCATATTAGAAGGTACTGAAGTATTTATTCATTCACTGTTAGTGCTTTATTGTTTTGTATTCTAAAATATACTAGAAAGATATAAATTTACGTACATTTGTGAAAAAAGAACCACTTACCAAAACAATTTTGAAGGTATTCAGGATCTTTACTATAGCCGGGTCTTGTACTCTTGTTAGCGCCTCCTGCATCTCCTCCGCCGATATCTCGCGCAGGCGTATCTGCCGCAGGACCTCCAGGCAGTGCTCCCTGCGCGACGGCGGGTCGTGGTCTAACCACCGCAAGGCCGCCCGCAGGACCTGAATCGGCGGAAAGAAAATATGTCGATTTGTTAATTCATTAGCAAACCAAAGCCGTCAATAAAAATGGTTTGTATCAATATACCGTATTAAATCGACCATGCATCTTTCCGCAAATATTCATAATCTCCTTCTTCTAGAACATCTTTGCCAAATAAATCATAGTCATTGAAGCAACCATTTCTGAGAAAAATAGCTTAGAACGTGAACGTGTAAGTTCGCGAAGAATATCCTTAACGACACTTTCAGACGCGCCCCCCTTCCCCGTTATTCAACACTCACAGTTATTTACTCACAGATCACAGAAAAACCTATAAGTCGATTCACTTCGTTTCGGTTCATTTCAATGTTCAGCATAAATTGACACTCACTTGTAGGGACTATCTACCCAAATCTATAATGACTCACGCACCACATAAAATACATATTCGTTTAATCACACATTTCTGAACTATATACTTGCAGTGATCAGATACAAGTCGCACACGGGACGAATGTCGTGCGGCGCGCGGCGTAAGGACACGCGCGACGCCCTCAGTCTTATTTTGTGGTCGGCCTTTACAGCGCCAAGTTTAGTAACACGAAGGATAAACCGTCCAGCAATCAAATAAACTTCTGTGTATTATTACTGTATCTTCTAATCCTTGTATCAATATTGTCAGTGTGTAACGCGTGGGCGAAGATTATAAATTAAACCGATTAAAGGCGTGATCAAACATTGCTTCTGTGGATTCATCCCGACCGCGAAAACCGAGTGTACATCTGGAGGACGTGAATGCGCGCTCAGCACGTGTCGGTCAATAGTGGACTTGGCCCATCACTTCGATTCGATGTCCAGTACAAACCGATACTAAGGGTGTACTCACATACTTGCTAAGGGTCAGTTTATATTGGACTTTGTATTATTGCGATAGAATATTAATTTAAGGACAATTCTTCAGCGAGTTGAACTCGCACTTATCCGGTTTTTTGTGTTACTTTTATCACTAAACAAATTACTTTCCTTATTACTAGAAGACGTTTTGACATGGTATTATAAAGAGTATTTCTAGTCTTTGGTAAGTGCAGCTGGCGCACATGTTGCGGTACCTCAAACTAGATGTCAGTATTCACTAGCTAATCTAAACTTCCCAGGAAAATTGACAATACAATGATACGTCCTGAACGAGATATCAGTGTCGTCGTAAGAAACCTTTGCTGTAAAATTATATAACTAGTGAACCGAATTTAGTTTAACATTGATTTTTATGAAGAATTGTGTCTCAGCACGGGAAAGAAACGAAACGTTGTGCAAAATGTTTTATGCAATTGCCTTCCTGTTGTAACTGCAGGCGCGGGCGATGGAGATCCTAGAATTCTTTCACTACTTCTGAAAAATGTGTAGAGTCGAGCACACACGGGTGAAAGCGGTGCGTACTCGATGGAAGTCTATAGACATCCGGATGGAGCAATGAAGACGAAGGAAACGTACTGACAAGAGACGAATTCAATCCGGACACGGCGCATCAAAATATACTACTGCTATGTAATGCATAACGCGACGCGGTTACACAGTAATGTACCTGTATGCACGCTCATCGCACTTTAAGCAGTCGTGTCCGTGTTATTAACATCATATACTATCTTGCCTGCGCCAGACATGAAGGCGATCTGCTCGAACCTTTGGGATATTTATATGATGCGTGTATAGACCTAGCCCACAGTTGACCCATTACATATTAAATGTACGGGACCTGGTACACCTTGTGCGCTGGTTGGAACCGTCGATGAGGATCTTCAGCTAGCAGAGTTTTAATAAAAATACCCAATAAATTACTTACTGAACGAGGAGCTGAGTTTCGTTTAACTTGTAATCAATAATGGAAGGGGAAGCGGAATGTGGAATCAATTTATTCCAGGAATAACCTTTATCTTACAGTCGAAAAATGCAAAATCGTCTTATTAGATGAATAAATACTATTTGATGTTTATCTGTCTAACGCAAAATTGGCCACAAAATGTAAAACAACTTTTAAGCTAGTTATAAATATTATAAAAATAAACTTTACAACTATCCTACTTCTGACAATATATTCATCTCATTCTCCCGTAGGTTACTATTGTGACATTTCACTTCTATCGTGAATTGCACACACATAGATTTTTGTTTTATAGGTAATTAACAATTTCACCTGAACTTCACTGTCTATCACGAGCTCGTCGGACGTCAGCAACTTCACCAACGTCGTCAACGATAGATGCACAAACTCCTCTCCATCCGCCACAGCCCCCCAGTGTTTAATAGCATAGGAGAGAGCTTCCTCAGCCAATTGTACCAGATTATGAGTTTCTGCAAGTCTAAATTTACAAGTTTTTTAATTTTTGTTATTATGCTGAGCATCGAATATACATTTAAAACAACAACTTATGTGAGTTGGATTAAAAACTTTGGATACTCGCCCAGGGGAGATAATCAATAGATTACTGTGGTATTTATAGACCCGACTGACATTTATTACTAGACATTTAGGAAAACCACAAATTTAATAGCAGTAAGGTATAATAATGTATAAGAACTGAGTTCATATTACAAAATATTATGAAAATTTTGAACACTGAAGAATCATGATAAATAAGTCAATTCGTACCCTATTGGGCCTCCACATATGTGATATTCAAAGAACTTGTAAGAACCATAAAATCATTCACACATTAGTGTGACCAGCTAAATACACATATGTTGTCGTCACATTGGTGACAGTTATTTAGTGTCAGGATTTAAACATCCTGACACTGAGTCAGGATGAATGGCTTAACATTAATCTGAAATTAAATAAATGTCGTGGGGTATGTGCCTCAGCAGTGGACGACTAAAAAGTGACACAAAACTAATTAAAAATAATCGAAAGTACATGCTAATAAAAGAACTAGTGTAGTGAATGCCAGCCACAATGCCAAGTTTTACAATTCATTTACGACAAAATTATATAGATGTAATGTTTATGGCAATAAATCTAGAACTGTTTCAATAACAGTGGAACAGGTCAAAATATTGTTGTTACTCCCATTAAAAAAAAAAAGTGCACAGTGAAAGTTCTTAGGTCAGTTATTCTAAAAAGATTTATTCCTTAGTCTTATGAAGCAAGTGGTAAAAATAATAATTCTGGAACAGTTACATTAAGATTGATTAAGCAGTTAGCTGCCACAGATGCAAGCAGATTATAAATATTTCACTAATCAGTGTTTTACATGAAGCAGAAAAGAATAAAAATTGTAGCATTTGCTATTTGATGGAATTAAAATGTATTTGAAAACTATTTATCAAATAATGGTTACCTAATTTTAATTAACAATTCAATTATCAAACTATCGAAAAACCTATTTCAAACTGCCATGGTTGAGTTGAAAACAGCAACAAGAGATAGGTTCCTTAAACAATTAAAGAAAACAAAGAGATGTAATCGCTTTTTGCATATCACAGATAGATGTTAAACTTAATTAATGTATTTATTTCATTAGCATACTGACACTGTGCCCGTATAAAACTGAACAGATGCACAAGACCATCAAGTTACAGAAAACCCATGCTGGTGTTGTTTATTGCACCTCCATCATTCAGAAATAATCTGCTTATAGTTAAGCCACTGATTGCAGGTAGCAAAAAAATATACAAATATAAGTCTACATATGTTGCAGATGTTAGATGAGAACTAGGTCATGCATATAGTGAATGTGATTCAAGTAATAAAATACTTAAAATACCAGAAATTTTGTTTCCATTTGATCGCTAAGAGTACCTGATAATTCCCACAACATTTGATGGATGCAATTGTTTTCTTAAATATTCAACACAGCCTGCGGACAACTCCTGAAGCTGCAGCATATTTGCTGCATCCACTAGATGGATCACCGTTGAACCGCTTATCATAGTCTGACCTGCGAAGAATAAAGGTCATATTAGGTATTAGTCATTGTTAAACAAATGACCACCACTTCTATAATTTCCAAGAGATTCAAAAAAATAATGCAATATCACATAGCAACTGCACAGAATATCTATTTCCCATATGCACAATTGTATAGTATGTGGTAAATTCATATTAAATTTCAAGAGTCATGTATAAACTACGAAATAAAGAGATATTCAAATTTAACATTTAATATATTTATTTATATGTTCACACAAACTAAAGACAATATAAAGATCATGCAGACTTTTAAATAAGACCTAATTGAATTATAACTTAACTAAGATTTAGGCTTGAGATTGAGGCTTAGGAATAATTATACACTTAATAATTAAACATACATATAAAATAAATAAAAGTTGTATACAATATCACTTACATTGTTAATTTTCTGTTAGTATTTAAAGCAACTACAATAGAAATGAAAAAACCCATTATTTACTATCCAAGTGGTCTGAAAATAAGTGGATTAGGAGACAGTGATAAATATGCATCAAAAAAACAGTCAAGAATATGTAGGATCCCACTCAGTGTAGAGTTCTGAAGTTGTTACTACAGAGAAATGATATAGATTAAAAAACTATGTTGTTACACTTTTTTCCATGTTTCTCATACACAATAGGTATAAGCACTTTAGACGCCTATAACTAGAGACAAGTAGGTACGTCGACTATTACTCTGAAACTAGTGTAAATTATAGTGCACCAGCAAAAGAGCGTATCTTCATGGCATTTATGTCCTTTTGCTGAGAAATGCAGTTTTTCAACAGTAACTTAAAAACAGTATATCCGATTATGTTCAAAATCATTTTCATTGAAAATATTTACTAAGCCTTACTTTATCATTTTTTTCATATTTTTTGGATATACGCTGTAAAAAATAAAGAGGAAAACACAATGTCTGTTACTTATGAAGCTATATTTCTGAAAATATTCAATTAAAACAATATTGTTTAGAAACCTTGCTTTTAAAAGAACTGTCAAAATATGTGCCACACAATGATGTTTGCTGAAAAAAGTTTTTAACTTCTGTTACATGTATGGAGTACCCTCTAGAAATGATTATTTTGTCATTTAACTAGCAATCTAAGTAACGGCTTATACAAGACACCTATACTCCGAATTCCATCAATATACATCTCGTAGTTTTTGAGTAAAACGCCAGTGAATCATGCATGGACAGACCAACGATGATGAAATTGTGAGGGTGCCTTTTTTACCATTTTTGCTTAGAAGGTTAAAAATGGTGTGAAACTTTTACAGAACTTTCTAAAAAAAAATTAAGAAAATTTTCATTTTCTACATATTATTCTGAATAACTTAAAATCCCGATTGATAAGAAATAGAAATACAAGGATCGTGAATGTTGACACTAGCCTTCATTTTACTGAATTTAATTTAATATACCATGAAAATTTCAAATATGTTTCTGTTGATTTCATAAAAATTAATATTTCAAGAGTTTCTCTAGAGATGATGCTGCAACTCAAAATTAAAGGGATAAAGTAAATGTACTAATTAATGATTAACTCAAAAAATACGACATTCACGGTGTTTGGTTACAGGAAGGGTAATTTCACCCACGGCAAAGGGAGATGATCTGAACATTCAGTGTAACAACAACGATTATCTTGCACTGCCTTACAGCATGCTTGCACCATATTCATTCCATTTCATGTCTCATAATACATCTTTAAAAAACTAAGCCTCTTTAGTTCAAATAGTCTTTAATTATGTCAAATTAGAGAAATTTCTGCCTGACGATCTGAGGGGCACTACTCATCATCGCTCCATTGGCACTGGGAATTAAGTCTCTTTCACTACCCTATGTGAGCTCATTCTCTAAATCATTTATATTAACGAAAGAAAGTTTTAAGCTAATAATGCAGTTTAGTCTATTGCATACAGCTTTTCAGTAAACACTAAAAAGCATGAATGAGTGAATTAAGTTACAGTGATACATTAACTCAGTAACTGATCAAATTAATTGATATTTCATAGTGCTGCATACATGCTCTAGCATTGCTTGCAATACAGAAGCTAAACTCAAAAATATATGCACCTTAGTATTAAGTGACACACGATGATGAATTCTGTTATTGCATAAATTAAAAATGTAATGATATCTTTAATTTGGAACTCTATTATATTCTCGAACGACATCACCAGTTTAATATTGAGTACTGTTCATCCCCAGATTCAGTAGCATCGGTTTCCCATTCATTTGTCATTTATTACCTAATTGAATGACACATAACAAATACAAAAATAGTCTTTGTATTTCAAGGTCGAAATAACAGTTAAATACATAATAAATAAAATATGATAAATAAGGTTTTTAATGAACGTATCTCCCAAAATGCCGCACCACTTTCTATTTAGGAATCTAATCATTGGACAATTATATTGTATTATTAAAAAATACAGAGGAAAATTCAGATAAAGCGAGGAACATCACCTGCATATTTAAACATTTATTAGAGGATAACTAAGAAATATTATGTAATAAATGAAGTTGCATTCACATCAAAATACCTTTGAAAACCAAAGCAGTACACTCACAATTAGAGCTGTAACCTCGTGCAAAGTCCTGAGAGAATCAAACATAACAAGGCTGGAGTAAGTTCAAATCCACAACTTAGTCAAATATGTTGTCTGTGTACAATGCTACCTAAATAGCTTTCCATACAATCGCTCAATAGTATGTATAGAATATTGGTGATGTACAATTTAAGTGGTCATCCATAGAGTTTTGTGACTGGTAAAACCATAAAAGAAATAATAAAAACTTTGGACTTAGTTAATTTTCATCTTGTGAATACATACCTGAATATATAAATTCCACCACTAAAGATAGAACATCAGGTGGTATCGACGGCAGAGGTATACACTTTCTATTGCATTCTTCCAGACCAGACTTGAACATCGTTTCAAAATAAACACAGGCCGCCGCCAACACCACGCGATGTGCCTGCAACAGAATTTACTTATGTTTCATTGGCTTGTAAACTTATTTGAACTGCGAAAAGTGAATACCACAAAATCACTACCTTCACCACGGTGTCTCCAGATATTAAATCGACATCGCACAGTGTACCGTCCTGTCTGAAGATCTTAAAGTTATTCGCCACGCTCTCTGAAGAAAGGATACTTTTCAGACTTATATACCCAGTCTTCGTTTGCATGAAATGTGATCTCTGAATAGTCAGACATTGTAATAATAATTTGTACAATATTAAAACCAACAATATTAACTACAGTTAAGACCTAATACGCCATAGATAAATATGAAGAATACACAATTGTTGCCAACTGCTACCGAAGGCCTGTTGCTAAGAATTTTACAGAAAGTTGATAGATTGAGTAATTTGTTCATCCTGAAAAGTAGCTAGAAATAGCTAAATTTTCCAGTAAAAATAAATATCGTTTTACATGATTATTAGAAATCACACAACGATGTTTTATTAAAGGATGTAATATTTATTGCGTTTAAAATATAATTAACAAAATAATGCTCAAATAAATCATCTATAAATTATAATAGTAATACTATATAACTACTAAATTGACAATTTAAAAAAAAAACACAATACTCAATTAAATACTAGAGGAAGTTGTAGAAGATTGTGAACACTGGGAAATTAATGATAAATCTTGTGCAGCTGAATCAGCTCCACTTGATTTCGAATATTTTTCCACAGTACCCGTTTTGTCAAGTACGGACTTAGGAAGGCCGTAGTTGTGACAGCATTGGCTGCTTTTCCTGAGCGAATCTCCGTTATTGTGAATATTATTTTCCTTCACTTCAACCCAAAAGGAACAAACTATTTTATTTCGACTATTTTCGATCAACCAACTGAGTCTACCGATGACGATCAATGGAATGAAAAGAACAAAATGAAATTGAAACAAAGATCTATGAAAGTAGAAAAAGAGGAATCCTAACAGGCCATTGAAGACAATCGAGGGAATCCCCAAAGTGATTCCGCTCGGTTTTCTACGAGTAACCAAATCGCATAATACATTATCATGCTCACCTTTGTAGGTGTTTATTGCTACTAGTCTATTTTTCGGGAAATTGCCGGCCGGCACCTTTTCTTTTCACCGCTCTGGCCAACAACCAAAAGTTGCTAGAAAAATTAGCTAAAAAGTTTAGCTAAATGTTTCAAAAAATTGTAGCTGCCTGACATCAAAAAATTGCTAAATCTAGCTATAAAGTAGCTATGTTGGCAACACTGGAATACGCACTGTCCCTGACACTTTAGAGATAAGAGCGATTTATTAATACGAGCATGTGTCAATGATCACGTCGATGACCACAGACTATAATCATGTGGTCACAAATATTTATATTAGTCTATGGTCTCCAATGTACCTACAGTATCAACGACAGGCTAAGCAGAATTAATTCAAAAACATTCTCTATTCTTATGTACAATTTCCTATTTTCTATTAATAACTTGAAAAAATATTAATAATATATTTTTCGATAAAAACTATCTGTACACTAGTTCTTTGGCAGATATATATATATATATATAAACATTAATTTTAAAGTAGATTTTTGTAATTTAAGAACACTGAATAATTATTAGTTATTAGTAGATATATAATTGTTATTGAAAATGCAATCAGCTGAAACCACTTTTACATGTAACTTTTATTATTCATTGTCACTTTCAATGAAATTGTGATACAAGTTTTTTTGCCTGCGCGACTTATCAATATAACATTTGGATCAATTTTTAAACATTAAGAAAACACGCGTTCACGTAATGCGTTAAACACAAGAGGAAAGATTTAAAGAAAGACATAATCTTTGTTCATTGCGAAACGTAGGCATATTTTATTATGACGTCAGAACCAATTATTTGAAATACTTTACACCACAAATAGTCCACGGGCATTGTTGAACCGCTGCTAGTATTAAAAAATACTTCTGCTAGATATTATCTAATTTCTTCTGTCTGTATTCTTCATCTATAACTTGAATTTTCAAGTCTAACGCGAATATTGGAAACTTTTAAGAGATATTTTGGCTAACACAATTAGCATACGCCGTTGTGCAAAGTATTTCAGTTGCTTATATAACTTTACATCTACAGTCAATAGACATTTTAATGGCAAACTTAATTTACTGATGATTAGCAACGATTCAAACTTCAGCAACATTATCGATAAATGAGGGTCATTCTCAATTTAACAAAGTTTTTGTTACGTTATTATGCAAACACATCTCACATTATTCGTAAACTTGTCATATAATGGTACTGTATAAACAGGTGTTGTGTTACCAACAAATAGCGTTAAGCAAATTGTCTGTTTTCAATTTCAAAGTTGAAGATATACGAAATACAATATTGCAATGATTGTAATTTATTGAAATTGCCTGTAAAATTTGGTTTACCGCAAAAGCCAATTCACTCCCGAAATCAACTCAAAAGGTAGAAATGTACTGAATATGGTCGTACTGATTGGCGACTGCATCGTCTGCTTTTGTGTTGCCAATTTGTATAGGTTGAAACTGAAGTTCGACTCTTAAAAAGCTTTATAAATAGATAAAGTTCCAGAAATATTGTATCAAGAAATAATACTAAATATTGTATTTAAATGCAGTAATTTTATTGTTAACTTTAAATTAATGATTAGCACTGGCAGACACTAATAATTAACTAATGTAGGTAATACACTTAGTTCTTGTGCATTAAATACGTCCCTATAAAATAATCATAATGTTCAAAGGAAAATAATACATATTTTTAATTTTGACAAATAATGTTTAATATGTTGATTTTCTATGTTCTTCTCCACGAAAAATATCATAAAAGCAATTTAAAGAACTTTACATTCATGAACAAAATATGTTATTATTATGTCACGACACAATTTAATTTAAAATACAACGCATTCAATATTTATATATTTACTAACTCAAACGTATAGGATTGTTTTTTGAGAATAAAATAATGTTGAGTGATCGATTTCATCACTATTATATACAACATTGAACCTATTTTAGTACGCCCATGTTCTTTAATCATGAAACACATCGATTCGAAAAATAAATTAACGAAATATAACCTCTTAGCATCAGCACAGAGTCTCATTCGATCCTTTGGGAAAAGTGGTTCGTAACCGAGAAAAATTACCATTAAAAAAAGTAAACATTGATGTAATCCGTATAAAACGTAATATTGAAATGTGAACAAAGTTTACATTAAAATTTATCTAAAATCCTTCTGTGGACTTGAATTGTTTTTATTTCGAAAGAACTTTCATTTCAGTCAGCCCTATAGCTATCCGTGGTAGAGTTTGGTTCGTCTTTCTCCTCGATCTCAGACTGCGGTATCTCTTGATTCCAATCCGGTCTTGATTTAAGTAGATTCCGATTCTAATTCCACTCGATCCTAATTCCGCCCTCAAATCTGTTCACGTCTTCTCATTCCGATTCCAGTCACGCTATTCATTTCAAACCAAGTCACATGAATCTTTAGGACTTGGTCTCGTTCTTGATTTGGTCCCTACAGGTCTCAAATCTCATATATACAACGCCTTTATTATCGCGACCCAATTCGTGGTAAAGGATTAATTCTTTTCTTATCATCTTATTCATCATAGTTCGTTAGTTTAATTTTAACGTGACCAACCACAATTGGAATTAATAATCTGTTGTATTTATCTTTTTCTATGCTATATGTTTACATTTTGTTTTAAGAGATTTATGATTATCTATATTTTAAAGACTAATGTTCATGATTTTTAACTGAAATATACAATATTTTTATATTTGTGCGATTTCAAAAAAGAAATATTAAATGTTCAGTTCTTTACCCTTCACGCTGCGTTCTTGAGAATGCTAAAATGCAATATATAAACAATAGATAGAGTTCTATCTCTAATTAATATAATAACGTATCCTATTTCAGAGTTATTCTAAGTACAGTACTTACTGACGTGAAATAATTTGAAATAGGACATTTTCACTTGAAAAACTGAATGTACAACGAGAAACAATTATCCTAAAGCTAAAAATATAACGGCAAAAGCAAAAAATCATAAGCAAAAAATTTTTTTCTAGTTATAACTGGATATTTTAAGGACAAGACATCTCTTTAATGTCGCTAACTTTTATTCAAAATTTTGTAAAAAAAATAAATACTCACTTTTAAAAAAGACCTGCAAATGGACCTAAATATGTCAGGTAATATGACATATAATGAAAATAATAATATGATCAAATGCGAGCTCTTTCAATATTTTAGAAACATTGAAATTATTTCTTAAAGCACTATCAATTATACTTAAAAACTAATAAGTTTTGTATTCTATTCTCATTGCTGCGACATTATTGACAATCGTTGCTTATAATCAGTACTACGTCTGCTTAAGTCAGTACCTTTGTATAATAGGATTACCTTTGTTAAGCGTTTAAAGTAACATATAGACGGTGATACGATTCACAATTAAAACCCATTTTAGTGTAATATTATAACTATTACTGTAAAACTAGGTAGGTTTGAATTTATTTTTAATGTACAATCACGTTTTAGTAATATTTAATAGTATTAAATGATTCATTTCAATGCATTTGAAAAAAGATCATAAAAATAGGTAGATTATTACATTAGATAGCAATTACTTTAAAACAAGCATTTCGAATATTGGTAAGTGATTCTTAGCAAACAAAATGTTATTAATGTTTTAATAAACCATAATGTTACACGTCAATTTGTATTGGTCAAATTGGACTGTGCAAGTTGCAGATAATGTAAATGAAATTGTTTTTGCAATAAGTATGATCAGTATTGAAAATATAATAAAAGTATACTGCGTGTATTTAAAAGTCATTTTAATAAATCACTATCTAATTCACAAAACTTTTAAAAAATGATTAACTCTATTAAGCAGTTTTTTCCCTCGTTTTCCATATGAATGCCATTTGTAACCATTATTAGGCCCACGGTTTATATAAAATTGCCGGATCTCCTTTAGAACTATTTAATTAATATCTTTAGCTAACGTATAGCTAAAATTAAAATAATTGTCGATTTGTTTAATACAAAAATTAAAAACTGAGTCTCAATAACTGTAAACAAACAATATCTCTCATTGACATAAACTACTAATTATTATAGGGAGATCTTGTGGAGGTCTTGTCAAAGACAAAGAGGGGAGAAACCGAACGCCGAGAATAGGAATTAGTTTAAAATAATTATACTCTTACCTCATTATGTCAAACTTAAGATTTAATAATATTTTCATACTAATAAGTGTAATATTAGCAATAAAGGCTTTTAATTATTTTTGTATTACAGAGAAAATAAACCATTGTCATTGCTCTGATAAACGTATATATTTTATAATTGGTTCTTAAAGCAACACTGTTCCAGCCAATTTTCTTTGATTCCATTATTTCATATAATTTATTTAATTGCGTAAAGTCAACAAAAAAAGTTGAGAAATTCTTGCCCTTGATAATTAATCAATAAATCATTGTGGTCATATCAAGTACTGACATCACAAATCGTCAACCTTCATGAAATAATTGTGATATTCTCCAACAGATTGTGTTCGGATCAACTTTTAAAATATTTTATTTATTGTATCAGTATTTATGAGCAATAGATCTACTGCTCTTTATTTTCAATTAAATATAATATTCGATCGTAGGTTATTTTGAAATATTGTACCAATTTTGAACTAACGTCATTTAATTAATTACAATTTTTTATTAAAATTAGTGCTTTTGTGACTTAAAGATACATACAAATTTCTTTATGAGTCCAAAAATATAGACTTCTTATTCTTAAACGAAATAGATAGCTCTATCGAACTTTTAATTTTGGTAGAATAATACAATGTGTATCTAAACGCATTGTATTATTCTACCAAAACAAAGTATCTAATAAGAATGATAAAGAAAAATATTTTGCAGGGCATATGTGTATAAAATGAACATGAAAATAACTCAGAATCGATATACTTATCGGTATGTGTACGATAAGCAGATATTCCAAAATGAAATGTTTACTGTTATAGAAATAAAACGTTCAACGAGCATTCTATGATCAATGAAAGCTTTTGAGGTAAACTTTACTACGCGCTTGCAACATTTTTTTAAATATAGGTATAATCTAAATTAAATCTGATATTTAACAGAGAAATTGAATTTCTCAATATATTTTTGTTTGACGCCAAAGTTAAATATTAGTGCCGGGCCGGTGTCGTAATAGGCAGGAAGAGAAATCGTAGCCTAGAAATGGCGACGAATCAGCAAAAAATTAATATACTTGATAATTTGTGATTTTTGCGAAGACAAGTTGAGGGCAGTGTTGGGAAAAATCGCATACACATATAGTTGTTACATACATAGTTCATACGTATAATAGACGTTTACATACTCACACATGTAAACGTTTATTACATGTGAGTATGCAAACACACATGTGTATGAAGAGAAAAGTAAGTAAGACACATATGATGAATAAATATTACACGCACACAGAGTAAATATTTTATATACAATTTAATTTACCTTTTAATGTCATTATGACATACAATATCTGTGCAGTATTATGTCCATACAATTATAGAGATATTGCTTTTGTGATTTTCATTTTTATGAATATTTTGCAGTCTTTTCCGATAATAAAATACGCGACACGTATATATCTCTTCAGAGATTTATTTATTCATAAATAATTATCTTCAATTTAGGCAACAGATTAAAACAACTGCTGATTCAAAATTTTGGATATATAAACTAAACACATTACCTATTGAGTGATTGCAAAAATGGAACACACATCACTTTTCAATGTTTTTACGCTTTTTGATTTAATAATATAATAATTTCATAGTTGTTTTATAATATCTGCAGCTTCATTCTGCAAACATACAAACGATTGAAATGGTATTATTCTTGTATCAAAATTACGTAAACCGACGTTTTCGACATTCTGCGTAGTGCTGATGCCACTCAGTCGATATCGACTCGTTATCTTTGCCATATCTTTTAACATATGCACTGCGAATTCTACCATAGAAGTATGAACTCTACTAAGCAGTTTGACGTTTGCCGACCAGTGTTGCCACCAGCCATTTTGTCGCTAGATCTAGGGATTATGGAGTTCGACAGCGTTTTCGGACGTACGTTATCCCCAAAGAAATATTTAGCGACTTTTGTGAATTTTTCAAATTTCCAAAGATTATACAGACAATACTTGACTAGGCGAAGCATGTAGCATGTCATAGATAAGCAAGCATGTCTAAAGTCCTTTTCTAAGATAATAACAGTGCATTCAGTTTTTTATAGTCTTATAAGACTACACAGCCATACAGTCATTACACAACCATAGATTATAATCTATGGTTTCACATTCTGCTGAGAAAACATTGCCACGAAATATAGAATTTATCATCCGAGAAACTTATAATTGGTTTTCACATTCACCAAAGCGTTGTAATGAGTACAAAGACATTTATGAAACGTACATTTCTCACCGACCAGGGATAAGTTGCTATACAGCAGAATTACTTCATGCTATGTACGCTGATGAAACTAACCGGCTGTATATATGTTTCTTAAGGAGCATTTTGAACGATGTGCAAATTGGAGTGAAAAGCTTTGAAAGTGAAGACTCAAATCCTGTTGCCCTACTGAACACCTTCATGACTTTTTTCGCTCTATCTGTAACAGAATACTGATGCCTTGAGCTGCAACAACTGATAAAGATTATTTGTCCCTTAAAATAGAAGATCACTTAAATCCGGTGCCCTATTTAGGGTAACTGTTTGAAACTCAAGCAGAAAAATCCTCATTACCCACCAATGTCATCAACGTAATTCGACAACGTTGTATTGAATTCACTACCAAATCAGCGAAAGAGATTCAGCAAAGCTTCCATCCGACTACATTGTTTTGGAGAAAATGTACCTTTGAGTGTGGAAAACACTCTTTGTCAGGGAAAAGACAACAAAACAGCAGATTTTGCCTTATAACTCAGATTTGATGATGAAAAATTGACCAACTCTTACAGCAATGGCATAATATTAACTTTGTTCGATGGAACGCTATAAATAATATAACTGAATTCTGGGCTCAAGTTTGAAAGTATAAAATGCCGCTGGAATAAATTCGTTTCAGGAGTTATCTGATTTGGCTATAACAGCTTTGTCCCTTCCCACTCAAATGCTGTAGTAGAAAGGGCTTTTAGTGTTAGGAACATTGTAAAAACAAATAAAGAAACAAGATGGGTGGAAATACCCTGAATAGCATTCTTTTATAAGGAGTCAATTAAAATAATTAACAAAACCTGCTATAATTACGAGCTTCCGGCTGATGTGATTGAAGCTTTTGAAAATCCAAATACTCTTATAAATCAGCGAAGACTGACGATACATCAATGACGACCCAGCCTTCTACTCCTACAGCTTCAACTCAGGAACACAATGTAGACGACGAAGAAATGCCGATTGAATTAGTTGACATTCATTTTAAGTAGGTATGTGTAAATATATTACACTGAACTTCCTACTAATACTATAAACACGAAAGTTTGTGAGTATGTATGGATGGATGCTTGTCACTCTTTCACGCAGAAACTGCGAATGATGAATTTAATGAGATTTTATAGTAAAGTAGCTTATCTATCGGAAGGAGGCGCGGCGGAAAGCTAGTAAGAAATATATTCTTTATCAAAATGTGTTGTTTGTTTACTCATTAAGTCATTAGTTATTAAATCATTTTTGCTCTTATTTGGTGATTTCTAGCGAATTTAATAGGTTATAATATCACATAAATCTAGTGATTTTGAGACCCGGTCTAGCGACTTCATTTTTCGGTGGCAACAATGTGTTCGACATGACGGTCGGTCAAACGTAACAATACCGTCGTATAATATAAAATACTCTGAAATTTATATTCGTCTCAATTATTTAATGTAAGAATAAGTTATTTTGTTTTATAAAACCGTTTGTGCAAAACATTTCTTTGTTGTGACATTCAATTTAAGCATTTTTCTTGTTTTGGATTTTCTAGATTCTCCGAAGATGAATTGCGGATTGCGATGGAATCTATCGCAGGTTGCCCACACGCCGGATATGACCAAGAAGGAGGCGAAGAGCAAAGCGGACTACAATATCAACTGACACGAGCGATGTAGAATTCGTCAAATCTTTTCGGCTGACGAGGCAGTAACAAAATCTTAATTGAAGAATTACAGTCTTTATTACCTAAACCGGTTTAACGTTTAAGGAAAGATTGAATAGATTTTTCATTCTTGCTTGTAATTTATAATTTTAATGTTTTTATGAATTTTGTTGCAGACAGTTTGTAAGTATTTTAGGACATGGATATTTTATATATTTAATTCTTTTTATAGATTTTGTCAGCATTATCGTTTTGCGTTAGTGGATCATGTCAAACTCTTGTGAATCAGTGTGTGTGTTGCAATGACTGTAGCTAGAGCCATACAGCAAGATACCAGAATACTCGATCACACGAGCATTTTTGAGTACATTTTTTTTTTTTCACTTAGTAAGATGTGTTGAGAAGCTCTTAAGAGAGAATATATTTTATTATCCATATTTATATAAAATATTCATATTTTTGTCACAAGTTAGAATATATAATATTCAGTGACATAGATATCTTGATGGAGCATATGTGACTATAATAAGGTCTGATGAACATAAATAAAGATTTTTGTAATAGAAAAGGATACCATTCCTTCAATGTACAAATAGTAAGTAGGCCTTGGAATTGTTCAGTAAAAGTGTTTTTCAATTTATGACTATTTTATGAACATTTTTTATTATTAATATTAAATATCTTTTAAGGATAACATTTTTTTAATATAAGATTTGTGACTTTAACTTAAAATTTTTGGATGTGGATGCAAAACATGGCCACCCTGGTGCTACACGTGATCGCTCCATCTGTAAGAGACATCCATTTAATGCACATTTACTGCTGGAATGTGGCAATGGATAAAATATGTTTTTATTGGTTAACATCCTATTTATTTAATTGAAATTGTTATATATAAGCTTCAGCTCACAGCTCCTTTCCCCTAAATATAGATTGAATTTCTTTCCTGTATATCAACCAATCATGTTTTCAATCATGATCCCGATTACCATCTCGCTGTCCACTTTCATCCCGGTTCTGCTTTTGATTCCAATTTTGGTTCTGCTCTCCATTCTGATTTGGACACTGCTCTTAATTTCAATTCCAGGCATGATCTTGATTCTGATTTCAATTCCACACTCGAATTCTATATTCGTTCCAGTCTCAATTTCAATTCCTCCTAGCCTCGCTCTCGGTGCTGCTCTCTGTCCTGCTTTCCATTTTGTTTCTGCTGCCAATCATTGTTCTGATTTGCATGAAGTTGATGCAAATGCTAATAGCAAAAAAAAGAAAAATACATTTGACTATAATATTTGTGGACGGTGTAGCTTTTTATGAGTAAAAAAATTTCCAGAATCTGTAATAGCGCAAGTATATTAACAAAGCAAAGGTGACATGTATGATTGAATTGAAAAAAATGTATGTACACTTTTATATATTAGTTTAGATCAGAGGTTCCCAAATTCTAGTTTCATAGACCACTTTCAAAATTTTGCAGGTTCCAGTGGAACCCCTGCAGCTACATCACTACCAATTTTTAAGTTTCGAAAAAAAAAAAGCGAAGATTAGATCTATCTATGGAAACTTGCGTTGTGGCTGAGTTTTAATGACGGATTAACAGTTTCAAAAAAAAAAAGGTTAGAATTGATTGCTTGATAGGATTAATTATTTGATAATAAAGTCGACTAAACAAATTTTCAATTAAATTTTAATTGATTGTGCTGTGAGTGGATGTCAAAAAAGCAAAGTTGGCCTATCGAAAAAGTGACTCCATCCAACTTTACTTTTTGAAATCTACAGTGACTCACAGCACAAGAACCCATCAATTCTCACAAATTTTATATAGAAACCGTCCCATTCAGAGTGGTAAAGAAAAATAGTATATTACCTTGTGTTGTGGTATTTATTTAAATGTAAATATATAATTATTACACTATTAATTATTATTGTTATAACAGTCATAATATAATTAAAATGAAACAATTATATCGTAATGTAATTTCTAAAAGTAATTACAAAAATATAATTTTAATGAGAGGGATGTACTTGATGGATTGTCAGCAAATTATCAATATTTGGCTTGAGTTTTGTAAGGAATAACCGTAACTCCCCTTTCTGTGATTTTCAATCTGCTCCTTTTTTGTTAATAAGTTTGTAACGGCACTAAAACTTTTTTCGACGAGATATGAGGAGGGAAACGCTATCAGAAGCTTTTGCACAATTCCCCACAGTCCAGGATATTTTTCGGGTATTCCTGCCTGCAGCCAAAATATTTGATACCCTCTTTTAAATGTCACTTTCAGCTCATTAATACTAAGCTCGAGTAGCTCCTCTTGTAATATTACATTCTCCACTTCCGTTTCATCAATGGATTTATGATCCATGGTGGTATTTCCATCGACAGAATATCTTCGAATTTGAATTTAAAATCATCGTGCAGGGCAAACAAATGTTGGACGTATGTCTGAATGTCTTCATCAAGGCTTTCTACTTGCGACAAGTTTGTAAACTGTGAAAATTCGCGCCGACCAATATTTTCCTTCATAAATTTCAATTTACCAAGAAAAGCTAAATTTCCACTCTGTTTTTATTAAATTGACGCTGTCTCCTTGTAATTGTAAGTTGAAGTCATTAAGTTTTTTGAACAAATCTGTAAAATACGCGATGTCTGCTTTAAAATTGATCAAGTTTTTTTTTTTAAATCAGGATCTTTACTTTTCAAAAACTCTAAAACTGATTCAAAAAGTAAATAAAACCTTGATAAACATGCACCTTTCGACAACCAGCGTAATTCGGTATGTAACAGCGACCATTGGAAGTCTTTATCATTTTCATCGCACAATTGTGCAAATAAACGTGTATTCAATGCATTGCTTCTTATTTTGTTAATTGCATTAATCACAAATTGAAGCGATTGATGCAATCTATCACTCAAATGTTTGAGTGATACACTACACTCAGCGTTTGTAGTTACACATAAATAAAAAATATCAAATGGAGATACAGAAAACTATTAAATAAATATTTTACAGATGTATCAAAATTATGTTCAATTTTGAAAAATAGACACAGTTCAATGTTTTAACTAATCTTCACATCTGCTAATGTTTATTCTATTATTGAAAACTATAAACACAGATTGCTGACAAACAGCCAGATAAACATCCCTCGATGTTTTCTTACAGGGACTTGCTCCGGCGATCAAAAAGTTTTCAGCGATCATCAACACTCTGCCAAAGGTCGTATTTTGAGTATTGTTCAAGACATTGAACTGAAGATATAACGTCTAGCACATTAAACTCGAAACAAGTATCTTCGGTTTCAGACACAAACGAAATATTAGAACCTACTCAAACTTTTTTCGAGTAGGTTCTAATATTTCGTTTGTATTTGCTCATAGATTCCTCCCTTCATTATTGTATATCTTTAGGGTGCCGTGCCAAAATCGTAAAACCAAACCCTTATAGTTTCCTCATGTCATGTCCGCCCGTCCGTCCGTTTGTCGATAGGTCACAGACATCTTAATCAAAAACTACTAGAGGTATGTTGATGAAATTAGGAGTGTAGTTGTATTGTATAAGTCGCTACTTAGTTTGGTAGTTAATAACAAAAATAAATATTTCTAATGGGGGCACTCCACAAATGTAAGACAACCTGAAAAAAATTAAGTGAGTGTGAATTCCGGTGGCCGACTCCCTCTTCATCGCCCCTCGAGCTCCACCATCGGCCCCTCCCCTCTCCTCATCAGATATCCTACTGCACTTCAGAGGCCGACGACGCACCGGTGACTCCTCCAGGTCGCGAGTGTCCATGGGCGGTGCAGACCACCTACACTCAGGTGGCGCGCAAGCTCATGCCCCTCGATATCAAAAAAACTATATGAATTTCACAATAATGGTATGTTTAAATATTATTTTAATACCCTCACATTAATATCCCAGTGAGACATAAACGAGGATTCTATCTGTAGTTCAATTTAAGAAATCACTTAGGGGCAAGTCCAACAACTAGTTCATTCTAACTTCACTGAATGCTTTGTTCAATATAAATTTTCGATGGATGTTACTGGTGTTTTACCTTCTTATCAAATACAACCCGCTAGAGCACAGCGGCGCTGGCACAGCATCTGCTCTCCGGCAGGGCGGGTCCGGCCCTCCACTGCCCCGCGGCCAGGTCGTACAACTCGACGCTGTTTGTCTCATAGCCGCCGGCCACGACCAGCGCGCCGCCCAGCACGCCGGCCGCGCAGTACGCCCGAGGTACTGACATCCCGAGTACGAGGTCCGACTCCTCCTGCAACAGCACGCCGACGTCCGCACGGGACCGCTCGTCAGCCGCCTACTTAAGGCGACTTGGGCCTACGCGATGTCATAATTATTCAGTATCAATTGAAATTGAAAAAAATTTGGCAAATCCAAAAGTGCACGACTCATAATGTTCATTCGTTTTGTTAATAACTATTAAACGACACAAATCAAGTTAACCATTTTCAATACCAATCTCCGGACAGTGGATCTCAAGCTATTAAAAAAAATGGATCAAATTAGTGAATTTTACGCTGCTATATGTCCGGAACGAAAAAGTGTTGATTGACAGGAAATTTTGACTATTTTGGATAGTTTTTCTAATTGTATTATGTTAAATCGATTTGAACCAGTGATAGAATTAATCTTCATTAAATTATCTATCAAATAGTGCACAGGTTAATAAAATTACATGAATTATTAATCGTGTTATTGATGAAAAGTTACGAAATTGAGGAAAAAAATTATTCGTTGTAGAGCACTTCTTAATGCTTCGCATTATGAGTCGCACAAACCTAACACTACCTCTCATTTGTAAGAGTGTAGAGTTGCGTTTCTACACCTTACAATTTTTTTAAGTGTACAGGTTTGTTATCTATAAGGGGACAATATAAAAAATTGCTGATAAAAATAGAATAATTAAAGCAGTTTTCAAAACTGCATATATTTCTAGAAAAAATTGTTGTATAGATTTTTGAATTTTTCCTACCACGCGGAAAAGAACCCTAATAATATCACTTTGTTGTCTGTCTGTCTTTCGAGACCCTTTTATCAGGGACGGATGGAGGTATCTAGTCGAAATTACCACATGCTCAGGTCTGGGGTCCTTTGGAGCTGTAAAGAATAAAGGATTCTAAATCAACGTAATCAAAAGTACAGCCGAAATACCAGAATGTACGCCTTGAATGTTGACACGCTCAAGTAAATCAAAACATACAGGGTACTTCCCGCTGATCTGGGATCATGAAATTCGGTAAGAAGCGAGGTCTTACAGCATAAGTGAAGGAAAAATCCGAAAATCGTCAATTCGTAGTTATATCGCGTGAAAAACCTATGTGATTATCGTGAAAACTTACATCTGCAGCGAGAGCTAGGTCGTTATGTAGGCCGACGCACGAGAGAACAGTTTTTAACGAAAAGGTAAAGAATAGAAAAAAAAAGTGCAAAACTTTCGACTTTATCGCTATCAAAAGCAGACAAAAATCATCGACTCTTGGTGGATGAAATATCTACATACATAATGAAGTGCGTACTGAACCCTCGGGCTGTGAGTCGCACTCGCCCGTTTTGTACAACATCGTCTATCGCTGTACGCACAAGTCATACTACTTCATTTTTTTTTTGTAGTTCTCCCGTGCGAAGGGTGGGAAGGAGGAGAAAACCCATTATGGGCCGTCCATGCGCCCAGGCACACAGGTGTCCGACTCTCAGACTAAAACCTCCTGAACAACGTGAATCTGCAATGGCGCGAGCAAAACGCTATTACGCCTTCATTTAAAACGCGGCCTTACGACATGGAGATGCCGTCGGCGCGTGACGACCCTATGGGTGCTTTACGAGTGGCACCACGGCATAGGAAGTCACGTGAAGCTTACAGTACGGACTGTATGCTTCGAGGGGACTCCGGGGGGCGCGGGGAGCGCACCGGATTGATGACCTTTAACGGTCGTAATTATTGGGTTAGTCCCTACTCTTAGTCAGTAACCATCTTATTTAATTCTAGTAGCTTTTCCACCTCGACGGTGAGATCGTCGGGTGGATCTATCAGGACATTCCGTGGTCTTCTACAGAAATGATTTGGAGGAGGTGGCTCGTATGTAACGGCCTCAACTAATAGGGGATTCGGATGGTTACTCGCTATATCGAAGAAACGCTCTGATGCGTCCTTCATAAATTTAGAAATAGTTGGGAGTTCAAAATCCCGGTGAAGTGTAGAGTTTTTGACGTACCATGGTGCGTCAGCTGCTCTTCTACAGAATTTATTCTGCACTACTTGCAGATCATATAGTATATCAGGTCGTGCATGAGCAAAAACTGGACTCGCGTATGTCATGACCGGCCTGACACATCGTATATATCGTACGTTTATTACGTAGCGACATTTTACTCTTTCTACCTATCATTCCGTATAAGCGGGATAAGTAAAATATGGCTAATTTCCTAACACGAGCGATATGGTCTCTAAAATGGAGATGCCTATCGAACGTGATACCTAGATATTTATAGTGTTTTTGCCACGGAATTGGTTTATTTAGTATACGTAAATGCGGGGTATTTAGTGGAACTGTAATAGTCGACTTTCGCGGTCTATAGTCGAAATAAATAGATGCTGACTTCTCGGGATTGACTTCTATTCTCCAGAGTCGGAGCCATTGCGTCAGCTCATCAATGGCCCTCTGTAAACGCGGTAGAATGTTCCGGAGGCAGTTTGATCTAAGAAATAGTGCAGTGTCGTCCGCGAATAGCGCGAGTTGGACGCCTGTTTTCGGTCGTGGGATATCATTTACGTACGCGGAGCACAGCAGAGGGAGCGTGGAGCCTTGAGGTACTCCAGCTCTTATTGGTCTAACTGACGAGTACGTATTGTCAAGTCGGAAGGTAAAGTGGCGATTACTATATACTGGTGGATAATAATTACTAGTCGATCTGGGAGCTCTAGTTGGTAGAGCTTGTGTATAAGGCCTGCGTGCCATACCTATCAAAGGCCTTGGCTACGTCAAAGAAGACCGCCACTGTCTTTCTTTTGACTTTAAAGCCTTCCGAATGTATTCTACAAGACGGAGGGCTTGTTGCGGGCAAGAATGGTTAGGTCTGAATCCAAATTGTTCATTAATTATAAGGCCTTTACCTATGAGATGCTCACTTAAGCGAGTTTTGAGCGTTTTTCAAATAATTTTCCTAGTATGCTCAAAGACTGATAGGTCTATAGCTAGCGGGCGGTCGCGTGGTTTCCCCGGTTTAGGAATTCCAATGACTACAGCTTCTTTCAAAGGGAAAATAACAATTTTGATGCACGCATTAAAATTGCGACCAAGAGAGCACGAGTGGTGCAGAAAACACTTGAGTGCTTTACTGCTAATGGAATCCACTCCTGGAGCCTTTCTGATTTTAAGGGCTTTGATATGTTTGCTAACCTCATCTTGGGTGATGGGATCCAGATCGTCTTTGGGTGGAAGGGACACTCTACGACGAACCTCTCCTCCACCCTCCTAACATGTTCAATGTCAACCGCGGGTTTTCTGAGCATTGTTGTTCAATGCTGTCTGCTAAACACTCAGCTTTTTCCCGGTCATCGAACGCTATAGAATTATCAAGTTTCCTGAGAGCGGGAGTGGGGACAGCTTTTCCGTTTTAAGGCTTTGGCTAATCCCAAAATGCTTTGTGACTAGGTTTAATTTCTACCATTAGGTCGCTCCAATTTTCGTTCCTGACTTCCTGCACGCGGTCCCTCACTTTACGTTGGAGGGTGCGCGCTTGGGACCTATTCTCACATGTGGGGTATTTGCTCGCTCGGCGCAAGGCGCGTTTTTGCCCTTATCAGTTCTTTGACATCTCTCGGCAGCTCCTTGCGATCTGAGTTCGCCGGAACTGTCCGTGAGCTGCCATCGACCACTGTCCTGATGTGGTTGGTAAGGGCACCTATCGCATTGTCAATATCGTCTGTCGAAACGATGTCATTTGGAATATTGTTTAAAATAGGGGTGTCGATTTCCTCAAGCGCGGTCGACACCTTCTGCCAATTAGTTATAGTTTTAACAGTTGGAGGACAGTCCCCGGTAAGAGAGCCTAACCTCATAAGTACGGGTCGGTGATCCGAATTGAGACACTGGAGGGTCTCAATGCAGCTAAATTTCAGAGCTACCCCTTTCAAGAGGGCGATATCTAAGATATCAGGCCTACGATTAACATCATTTGGATAATGAGTCGGAGTGAGTGGAGTAATAATATCGAAGTGGAGATCCCTGCGAGGGTCTCCATTTTCTACCGTTGCTGTTAGAATAGTTACATTTCCAGTTAATATTTTACTATTAAAATCGCCAAAGAGAATGACGGCATCCCCAGGGCGAAGAGTGCTTCTAAATCGCTCCGGAGCAATTTTTTTGGAGGTAGGTATACCGACACCAATATCAGAACACCGTGACCTGTCATGCTAAGTCTACATGCGGTAGCTTCTATGTTAACTAGCGGTGGAATGTCGATCGGACAGCAATATAATGATCGATTATAATATAACGCGGTTCCACCTTTTGGAGCGCCTATTCTGTCAGTCCGTAATTGTATGTAATTACTTATTTTACAGGCTTTAGAAATATGTGGTTTCAAAAGAGTTTCCTGTACCATTACTTACGTATCTGCTTTGTACCGGACGTTATAGTTATATGCAAATAAACCACTTTAAATATAATAATTAAACGAAATGGCTTAAGCTCCAATGTTAGTGAAAGATTTTTAGGTTTATGACGTCCAACTGAGTTTATTTGCAGGCGCCCGGGCGCAGACATTATAAGTTTTCAAGTCTGTTAATTAATTCCTGGTTTTCCAGGATGATTTGGAGGCGATCCACGCCGTGTTTCGCTCTCCTGAATTTCGCAGCTAAATCAGCGACCTCGGCGCTTTACTACCTGGAGTATGGACATAATAGTATTTATGTCTCCCCAGGGCGGACGCCGCGCCCCGTACGACGTGGTGGGTGAGTAGGAGACTCCCTTACATTAGGCTCTGGCGTGGCTTTCGGTTTTACCCACGGAAGCGGATTTTTCCATTTGTTAATATCGGAAGGGCGGGGCGGAAATCGCCCGCCGGCGCTCTCTCGGTATGACTAATTTCCGCCCTTACGGTTTGTTTGGGAAAGGGGGAAATTGATTTTGACTATTAAGTCTGTTTGTCGGTATGTTTGGCCTATTCAGATTCCTAGTTTTAATTGGTTTAGGTCTGGGTGCTTCCGAGCACCCTCCATAATTTGCCGTGGTCCTTACCACAGTTACAGGAGGGTTTCCCTCCTGATTCCTTGTTGCGTTCGCAGTCTTTGGTCCAGTGTGGGACCAAACACTTAACGCATCGCGGTTGAGCAGAACAATTTGCAGCCGCGTGTCCGTAAAGTTGACACCTATGGCATTGACTGGGCATACCTCTTTTGTATGGTTCCTCCGGAGTGACTCCGGATAGTCCACACACTCTAGCTAGATTTTTAAAAATTTCCCTAGCTTCGTCGTTCCTTTCTAAAATGACTAAAACCATTCCCAGTGGTGTTCCGTTTCTGCGGTGCATTCTATGCACCGAAAGCACAGGATAACCTTGATTGATAAGGTCATCCTTTATATCAGCCGTCTCAAATTCGAGAGGTATCCCTTTTATGACAACTTTTATTTTGCGTTCCTCCTCTAACGCAAAGGTATGAAACGGAATATTACTAGAGATAAGAAATTTGTTCAGTTTTCTAAAATCCTCAACTGTTCCAGTTGAAATCCTAATACCCTGTTTGGTATTTTGGGCTCGTGTATAATTTATGTGCATCCTGGTGCACTCGGCTGAAACGAAATTCCACTTTGTTTTGTCTCTAAGACAAATTGGTGGAGGTAGTTTAACTTTTGGGGGGGGGATGGCTTACTGCCGGTAGTGGGGGTTGACACCGACGATCGATTGCTTCGGGGCAACGATCGTCGTTTTTGTCACTGACTTATCTGGGGAGGCTGGTGAGTCGCGATGGACTAGTCTTTTGACGTGATTGAGTTCGACTTCCATGGTGGGGTCGCTCTCATCACTGCTGTTATTTTATTACTATTTTTGCGCTGCCGGCGGGCGACTTTCCTGCTTTTCCTTTTAACTATTTTGAAGGAGTTTGCGGCCTCCTCATCTGAACCCTTGAGGGTATTGTCCGATTTTTCCGAAATCGGTTCCTCGTCTGATGAGATAGCGCTGGAAGAGCGCTTCCCTCCACTGCACACGGACATACACGGGAGGAATCGCGGCTGCTAATTTTACTAACGGCGGCATTGATAAAATTGTTGAATTCAACAGGAACTTCGTAACCCTGTTGTTTCAAAATGTAATGAAGAGAGCCTTTAACTCACCCATCAGGGAGCGACATCTGGGACTTTTGGGGCCCCGCCGGGCCGGTCCAACGTTTGCCATGGTTTGTTAACTTATTTCACTGCATAAACGAATACTGCACCAAAATGATTTTGATAATAATTATCTTAACTAAAAACAACACTATTCGACTTGTATTGAACCTTATTTGGTTTAATTTAACGAGTTATATTATCTAACTGAAAGTGAAAGCGCGCGAAATAAAACGCGCGATAAGCGCGCGAATAACCGTTAAAACTGATATACGCGTAGGCGGGGGTGACCTCAGCCGGCGCTAGGGGTCGCCACCCGCCTCAAGGTGCGCGGAAGAGCGGGCACGCACGACGGCCGGCGGCCAGGCGCGCGCGCGTAATCGGCCGGCAGCCACGGGGCCGCTTAAGCTATAATTAATATTAAACACTATTAAAGCACCAGATGAAACGAACACTTTAACACGACTCACACGAGCCTCGGAACCACTCACTACACTAAACTACACTAACCACGTATACGCGAGATATGTGAGCGCGCACGCACGTATTCACATACGTATGACTACACGTAGATCTACGCGTAACAATCGCGGCGCGGTGCGCAGTTAATAGCGTAATCGCTAGGAAAGCAGCTTCGAGCTGTACCTGTGATAGGTCGTGCGAGCACGACCATGCGCCACAAGGCAAAACTCGGAACTCTCTACAGCTGTTGTAATAGGTATTCCTAAGCCGGAGAAACCACGCGACCTCCCCGCCAGCTACAGACCTATAAGTCTTTTGAGCGTATTAGGTAAATTGTTTGAAAAAACGCTCAAAAAGCGTTTATGCGAGCATCTCATTGGAAAAAGCCTTATCATAAACGAACAATTTGGTTTCAGACCTAACCATTCTTGCCCCCAACAAGCCCTCCGTCTGGTAGAATACATTTCGGAGGGCTTCAAAATCAAAAGAAATACAGTGGCGGTCTTCTTTGATGTAGCTAAGGCCTTTGATAGATTTGGCACGCAGGACTCATACATAAGCTCTACCAATTAGAGCTTCCAGATCGTCTAGTCATTATAATCCACCATTATATTAGTAATCGCCACTTCTCCTTCCGACTCAACAATACGTACTCGTCAGTTAGACCAATAAGAGCTGGAGTACCTCAAGGCTCCACGCTCTCCTGCTGTACTCCGCGTACGTAAACGACATTCCACGACCGTCATCAGGCGTCCAACTCGCGCTATTCGCAGATGACACCGCACTCTTTACGTTCAAATTGCCTACGTAATATCCTTCCGCGGTTACAGAGGGCCATTGATGACGCAATGGCTTCGACTCTGGAGAATAGTAAATCCGGAAAGACAGCATCCATTTATTTTAATTATAGTACACGTAAATCAACGGTGCCAGTACCAATAGACACTCCCTCTCTTAAAATTCTCAATCAATCAATTCCGTGGCAGCACCACTACAAATACTTAGGTATCACGTTAGATAAGCACCTCCATTTTGAGATCATATCTCGGGTTAGAAAATTAGCATTATTCTACCTATCCCGCTTATACGGAATGATAGGTAGAAAAGTAAAATGTCGTTACGTAATAAACGTACGATATATACAATGTGTATCAGGCCTGTCATGACATACGCGAGTCCAGTCTTTGCTCATGCGACCTGATATACTATATGATCTGCAAATAGTGCAGAATAAATTTTGTAGAAGAGCAGCTGACGCACCATGGTACGTCAAAACTCTGTACTTCACCGGGATCTAGAGCTTCCAACAATTTCCAAATACATGAGGGACGCATCAGAGCGTTTCTTTGATATAGCGAATAGCCATCCGAATCCATTAATAGTTTCAGCCGTATCATACGAGCCACCTCCTTCGCATCATTTTGTAGAAGACCACGGGTGTCCTGTTAGATCCGCCCGACGATCTTACCGTTTTTTTTTTGTTTCCCACTTGCGACGTGGAGGGTAAAATGTCTATCCACACACCCTCGCGCCCGTACGCGTGGAGTGTGGGGCTGAAACCCACTAAAAGTCCCCTGAAGGTGAAGTTGTTGGTTCGGCTGCTATAGTCAGGCGACGAGTCTGGCGACCGGTCGGACGACTTCTATAGCTTCACCGAGCGCGGCCGGACGGCACGTGAGAGTGCCGACGGCGCGTGACATGCTCTATGGACGTCTCCTGAAGGGAGTCATCTCGGCATAGGCGTCACTGGAGAACCATCACGGGACGGTTCCCGTTCGACCCGCCCGGCCGGGAGCGGTCTGCGGCGGCCGGGCGGGTGGAGTGGGGGGGGGCTTAAGTCGATGACCTATCTAGCGGATTGACCTACTCTAAGTCAGTCATGCGTGTCGTTGACGTCATTAAGGCTATCAACTGCCGCTGTAAGAGCGTCAGGTGGATCGAATAGTACGTTCCGTGGTCTTCGGATATAGTGGGTGGGGGGCGGCGGTTGATAGTCGACCGCCGCTCGAAGAAGCGCATTGGGATGTGATCCCGCGATGTCGAAGAATCGCTTTGATGCGTCCTTCATGTATTTAGAAAGAGTGGGGAGTTCCAAATCTCTATGGAGAATTGAATTACGAACGCACCAGTGTGCGTCCGTCGCTGCTCTACAGAATTTGTTCTGTATTACCTGTAACCTATATAGTGCTTCAGGGGCGGCGTGAGCGAAGACTGGAGACGCGTACGTCAGCACCGTCCTGATGCACATTTTGTATAGAGTAAGCTTATTACGCCTAGATAGTTTGCTCTTTCTACCGAGCATAGCTCCGAGCCTTGCTGTGTAAAAAAGGGCATTCTTCCTAACACGCGCGATGTGTTCTCGAAAGTGGAGATTCTTATCGAGCGTGACGCCTAAGTATTTATAAGACCGTTGCCACGGAATTTTCGCGTTCAACATTTTTAAGGAAGGAGTGTTCCAGTCGACAACCAATTGACTCCTATGCTTGCTATACTTAAATTGTATAGCTGCCGACTTATCGGGATTGACTTCGATCCTCCAGAGACGGAACCATTGACCTAGCTCATCAATGGCCCTCTGGAGGTGGAGGATGGTGGATAGGGTGGACCTATTCCTACATCTATAAAATAAAGCGGTATCGTCGGCAAATAACGCGAGTTGGACGCCGGACGACGGTCTCGGTATGTCATTAGTGTACGCGGAGTACAGGAGGGGGGAGAGAGGGCGGAGCCTTGCGGAACTCCGGCTCTGATTAAACGTCTGGTCGAGTGAGTACGCTCATGTCTAAATGTAAAATGCCTATTGGAGAGGAAATTTTGAATAATGAATATGAGACGATCTGGTACTTGTAGGGAATATAATTTATATATCAAACCGGCGTGCCATACTCTGTCAAAAGCCTTAGCTACGTCAAAGAAGACAGCTACGGTTTTTTGTCTAGATTTAAAGCCCTCCGTGACATATTCTACTAAGCGGAGGACTTGCTGTGGACATGAGTGGGCCGGGCGAAAAACCGAACTGTTCATCGATGATAAGGCCTTTGCCGAACAGATGTTTACTGAGACGAGTTTTAAGAACTCTCTCGAATAATTTGGCCAGACCGCTCAGGAGGCTGATCGGTCTATAACTGGCAGGGAGGTCGCGCGGTTTCCCTGGTTTGTGAATGCCGATTACCTCCGCCTCTTTCCAAGCTGGAGGAAAATAACAATAATCTTACCGTCGAGGTGGAAAAGCTTATAGAAGTCAATAAGATGGCTATTGAATAGGAGTAGGGATTTCCCCACCCATCACGACCTTGAAAGGTCACCAAACCGGTGCGCTCCCAGCGCCTCCCGGCGTCACTTTTCGGAAGTTGCAGTCCGTACTGCAACTTCACGTGACTTCCTATGCACATTCGTCGTCCGGCTTCCGCCCCGAACGGTTGCGTCAAGCGCCCAGTAAGTGCAGTGAGTTTCCGAGTTACATTGTTCAACAGTGTGTGTTCTGTGTGTGCAGGTGTGCGACGCCGAGCCACATTGCGACGTGCCACATCACCACCACCGTACCGGGGTAACCTAACGGTGTCAACGACCGGCACGTGGTGATATTCGTGCTTCGTGTCACTTAGTTAACGCACGCAGCACCGCGGGGTCGCGCCGAGTGTTGTGTGCGCGTCGTATTCCGCCGCGCGTCGTCGCGTTTTGCGGCCTACCGCACCGTGTCCCGCGAATCCCGCTCCCCGTTTCTCTTCCAAATTACCACGCGACCCGGCCCGCGTGCCGCGCGGTCGTCGCGTCGCATTATCTGCGGTGCTGCGGGAGCGTTCGACAACGGCCGAGCACTCTCGCGGCTACCGCAATGGAGCAAAACTCCAAGTGTTCTTAACGGAGCGCGGCCACCTCGACCTCCTGCGGGAGTTCGAGGCGTACTGCATCTCCGGCCTCCTGACCCTCAGGTGGTGGTTTTCGATCCCGAAATGGATCTCGAATACACGCTGCCGAGGGAATCAAAACGGCCAGCAGACGCTCGCCCGTCGGAGGCACGTCCTCCGACTCGGACTCCGACCCCGGATCGAGTGATTCTCCCGATCACTCGGGTTTCACCACGGTCCGGCGACGTAGAGCCGCTAAAGGGTCTAAACCCGAAGCGGCATGCCACGCAGACCCTGACGGGTCTACGTACTATAGGCTAACTCGCCCCAAGAGCCTAAAAGGCTAATGTTGTGGAAGCAACACCCTCCGGCAAATCGACTAGCTCGATTTATGACTCTCCTGTCAGCTGGAGGAAACCCCAGCCTGCTGCAGCCCCAAGGGGCGGTAGGCGATGGCAGTCAAAGCGGCAGCTCCCGCGGCCGTGAAAAACAACCAAGGTGACGAGGCTGACGTCACCGCTCCCCCCACCCCCGCACCGCGTGGCCCGAAACCACCACCTATGTTCGTTCAGAACAAGGATCGGTGGACCGAGCTGCGCAGAAGGTGCGCAGATAAAGGTATCCAATTCTCGCAAGCGCGTAATTCCGCTCAGGGATTAAAGCTGCAAGCGAAGACCGTCGCAGATTTTAAAAATCTGCAAAACTTGTTAGTGTGCTACAAATTTAAATTTCACACCTACTCCCTTAAAGAGGAGCGAAATCGGGTAGTCCTTAGGGGAGTCCCTAAGGAATACCAGTCGACGAGGTCAAGGAAGACCTCGTAGCCCAAAACCTTCCGGTTCAATCGGTACGCCGCATATTGAACCGTTTCTGCAAGCCCCTTGATTTAGTTTTGGTCTCCGGCACAGCCGAGGCCAACGACAAAGCGACTAAAGCCGCCTTCTTCAAAATCAGGAGCGTATGCTCCCTCTCCGGCGTCAAAGCGGAGCAGCCCGCAAACGCGCGCTTACCCGGGCAGTGTCATAACTGCCAGTCCTACGGGCACTCGTCCCGTCACTGCTATCATTCTGCGCGCTGCGTTAAATGCCTGGGCGACCATGGCACAGCGCAATGTACGCGCAATAAGGACACAGACGGTCCACCCGCCTGTGTCCTATGCTAAACAAAGGCCACACGGCCAACTATCTTGGATGCCCGCGTGCTCCAAAGACCCTCCACCCGAGGCCGTGCCGCTGCGCGCGCGCAGTCTCGGCTACACTCAGTTACGCCCGAGCGGCGGCTGGACCGCGTAACGCCCCGCCGCCGCAAAAACATTGAAACATCCGCTGACGATCTGGGTCAGCTGATGTCAATAATAACTTATTGATTGACCAGCGAGCTCGCGATCCTCGCGAAAATTCCGCTCCGCCGCGAACCCGACGGAAAAATTGATATGCTTAATAGAACACGCCTCACTCGTAGAGGCGATCAAAATAAACTATAATCCGATCAAATAAAAATCTATCTCCCTCTCATCCCATACTGGGCCGGTACGCCTAGTTAATAATCAATAATTCTTTCCCACGCGACGCGAAGTCCCCAAACTTTGTTTGTTGTTTCGCATCACCGCCCGTCAACGCATATTGACTCCGGGTCGGAAATATACGCGTTAAAGTAGAGTCACCCAAGGAGTGCTTTTTAGTGGGTAAAATCCCACATAACCGGTCTCTAGCGTGGCATCTTTTCGTCGTGAAGATTTTTACACTTCCTCAAACCAAAAAAAAAACTTCTATGCCGAGGTGTCTAGTAAAGACGCCATGGCAGTCACGCCATACGACGGCATCTCCGTACCGAAATGGCGCACGTACAGATGTAGGAGTCATAGCTTATAGCTTTCGAGCTTTAAGCTTTCCTTTTGCAGGTTATAAGTTGTTTCGGAGGTTTTAGTCCGTGAGTCGGACACACCTTGTGCCAGGGCATGGTTGGCCCATAATGGGTTTTCTCCTCCTTCCCCATCCCTCTCGCAAGGGATAGCTACAAAAAAATATTAAGTATATACTTAGTACTTTGTATAAGGTAGGGACCCAGTAAGAAAGGATTTTTAAAATTTACTTACGAAGTTGCGTAAAAAGGTAGTCGAATTTTCTATGAACTTAAGTTTGATGCAACGAAGTGTGACTGGTATTCGATATCAATATTGTTTATTATAAATTCTGAGACTTTTTTGTCACAATAATGGGGAAATGAATAGTGCAGCTGTGGGATGTAGAAAACTGAAGCTGTGTGAGGAGCGGATTCGAGATCCAGGACCGGAAAAGAAATTAATAATGGGATCGGGGTGGAAGCAGAGTGTCGGGTCGGGAGTAGAGTGAAGAGCGTGAGCGGAACCGAAGTCGAAAACAGTACCGGGACCGGGATTGAGAGCAAGAACAAGATTGGGAATGACAGCAAAAACTCTTCATATAAAATATAAGGGAACATATTCTATCTACGCGGGCGCAGCCGGGGCGGAAAGCTGGCTACATCACCAAGCAACACTTCTAGATTATATTGATGTAGTTGTACAGACGAATCCAAAACAACAGTTGCTAGGCAATGATCTCGTTTACTTGACTTATGCTAAACTATATCTACGCTATAAGTCTTTTTAGTGTTTCGAACCTTAAAGCAATCATTATAAGACCATTTCGTTATCCATCTGTCTGTCAAAATTTATTTTTTCTAGGAATGTATAGTGGTGTCAAATTGAAATTTATAACAAATATTCAGTCATACGGAACCATGAAGATATAAAAAAAATCCAGCATCTATCAAAGCAATCAAAAAATGTCACCAATTTTGTTGCGTACTTTAACACTCGCAAATAAACCAAAACCTTGTCATTGATCCAGAATCGTGAAGTTTAGCAAGAGTAAGGTCTTACAGCACAAGAAAAGCAGAAAAAATCTAACAAATATAAATAATTATCAGATAGCGATCTAATTTTTACTGCTAAAATATTGGTCACGACTTAGAACGATGTATGGAAAAGCATTTTGTAACTTCTCGCTACGTGAATTTAAGATTTACGAAAATTCGAAATGCAATTTTTTAAAAATTGTTTGAAACATGAAAATTCTGGAATTTCTTGGACCAACAACTCGTCGGTATGGTTATCAACAGGTGAAAATCGTCGACATTCTTAGTGGATAAAATATCTACATACACAATTAAGTTTGTACGGAACCTTCACGGGGCGGGCCCTATTCGTAATTGTTTGGCGTTTTTTTAATAAAACTATTTTATTTTCAAAAGAAGATTCTAGAGCTGATAAAATTATCGTAAGCCCTTGCTAACGAAATGTCAAAAACGAATCAGTCGGAGGGGTTTTCGAAAAACTTTGTACATTCATTTACAAAAATACAAACAAGAGTGTAATTGAAAAGGGTCCAGAGACAAGATTCCCACAGCCATTAACCTGTAAAGTGGACGAGTCCCCAGGGCCGTAGGGCCGCCCGGCCCGAGTAGCATTATTCTGACAATTTTCACCTTTTTACGAAACGTTTCGTATGAAGTAACGGCATAACAGCTTCACTGCGCAAAAGCAGGGTGATAATAGGATAGAATATGTTTCTAGGTTTGTTTGTGCTAATAAATGTTTCTACACCGTTGCTGGTTTAAGCATTTATTTAATCTGTTAAATGTACTTATTTATATCGTTGAAAATTAATAAGATATAGCTGTTATAATGAAAATTAATACTGGATAAAAATTTTAAAATATCTGTTTCCGTAAATAGGTTTCGCAAACAGTTCTGAATACGTATGCAAAATCAATACTCGCGCCACGTGACCCTGCGCGTGACACGCAACGCAAATCCCGGTGCGTTACGTCACTGTTAATTAATGGACTATACGATTCGCTGTCAGAGCTAATTCGTTGCGTTGCTTCACGGTACCGCACATACCACATAAAGTGACGTCACAAATTAGCTGCCTGACGTGCTGGTGCCGAATTTGTAAATAAAATGAAAATAAATACATCTAAATTTAAAAATTTTTGTATGTGTTACCAATAAATTTAGCACACCAACGGGAAAACACGAGGTCGTTAATGAGTTTTGACAGATATTTTCACGGGGCGCATTTCGGTAATACGCTGTCTGTTGCAAAATAAAAATTATTATTTCTGTTTATTTCTATAGCTATTTATAAATATATACATCGTCCTTATTTTTAAAGGAAATTAATATAAGTTGTTTAAAATCTTCAATTTGCAACCTTTTACTTGACACAGCAAGGGGCACACGACATTTCTGAAGAGTATCAACACTCAGGGTATATCAATTGAAATGGTTGTAAAAAGCAATTTCACAATAACGAAAGAGCAAAAAAGCTGGACACGCTCACGGCGACGTGCTCTAATCCAGGGGCGCTGCCCTCGCGCCGACCTTAGGGTTTACATACGAAAAGCTAACTTTAAATTAAAAACTGAAACTACTCATTCTGCGTATTCTTCAATTAACTCTTTCTTAACAAACCAAGAGGTAACGCGTGTGATCGCGGGCGCATTCATTAATTAGTATTTATATATATAATATTTATATGTATACAAGTATAATAAGTATTCGTGCCTCGGAGAGCACAGCTCTTACTTCCGGTCGCTGCGGTCGCTCGGCGGCGGCGTTCGTCGGCAGTCCACGATTCGCGTCGGGTCGGCGAGGTGAGCTTAAAATGCAAATCCCTACCGATTGGAATGTAGATATTGTGGGAAGATATGCTTCAAGAGTTACAGGTTCTGTTCTGCTACGGACAAAGCCGCGTGCGCTCGCTAGTCCTCGCAGAGAGGGCCGCCCGCGTGACCTCTGACCGATAGTGCTAGTGAAAATCGAAGGCCCTTCTGACGTAAACGTTATTTATGAGTTCGCGGACGACCTTCGGCCGCGTTTAGCGGTGGCCGCGTATTTTTAAGGTTCGGCTGTTCGTTTTAATCCTTTTACGTGCAGTCGAATGAATTTTCATTGAGTTTGTTTTGTGTTACAAAAATAAATACATGGGTATTATTTGTTGGGAATTTGTTTCATGAAAAAATATATTTGTTACCGTTACATTAAAATAGCAAATTTTTTATATGATATGTGTTTGATTAAACCTGAGATGCGAATGAACGTTTTGAGACTGTCCAGTTTTCTGGCGCAATAAAAACGGGACTTTTCATTTTTAAGAGAGGACGACAAGAACTTTTAATACAGGTCGAAATATAAAGACAAGAGAAATATTAGAAAAAAAATATTGAAAGCAACATTTTAAGAGGATACGGAATTAATAAACAATAATCTTGAAGAATTATTTGAAGTCAAAACTAATAACAATACACAGACATGTATAATAATTGTGTAATTGCAAGAACAATTATCTGTCTACAAATTTTTCATGACTAAGTTGCTGAATCGATTTTGATAAAATTTTGGTATAGAAATAGACTTAACAATTTGTCCGTAAATACGCTATTTTTCGTTTTTTCTCTGTTCGTTCGCCTATGATATATATTAATGACATATGTCAAGATAACACCCTACGGCGTTAAATATTGAGTATGGTTATTCGAGTTCTCTTTGTTTTTCTTTATTTGTACTTTTTGTTACAACGCGACAGTACTTTAATCGGTTATGATGAGATTTATTATGTTGAAAAAAGTTACTGGAGCATGAAAGTTACTGTTATATGTCTATAGGGTTTGTGTGTCTGTATGTCCTTTTATTAACGGACATTTGATATAATGATAAAATAGGCCATCACGTAAAACAAAAGTGTCAGCCCGTGACACGTTTCTCTCTATCTGTACATTTTTTATAATTCGGTAACGACTCAACCGATTTTGATCTAATTTGGTACCTGTTAAGTAATTTTTGTGAGTTAGAAAACAAGATACATATTAAGCCGATAAAATGCACGCTACTTGTTGGCATTAATATATAATATATTAACTAATTTTGGAAGTAGTCAGTGTATTTTGTTCACCATATTTATTTGATCGCTTTGCTTTGAGAGGAAAAGGGGAACGCGATAAGGATTTAGAGTGAGAGAAGGAGTAGAGAAGAATCAGTTATGCGGCGGGAGCGTTATGAGGAGGGATCGAAAGGGACTAGGACCAAAATGGGATTTAAAATCGGATCAAGATCTGTTTCGGATCTCGGTCAATATACAGCTCGAGATTCTCTGTCCATACGAAAGGATCCACGGGCAGAAGCTAGTAAACGTATATATTGACAAACAGATGATCCGCGCTGGCGTCGCTGTCGGGCAATTAAGCGAGCGCGTCGGGCGTGGTTTTCGTTTAATTCATGCGACACATTCTGGGCGCTCATTACAGAAATTAGGCAGCATTGCAGGCGCCCCATTGTGGTGCTGTTTGGAGTTACTAAGCGCTTAATTGCGATTCGCACCTCCCGGCGCGGCCCCAATGCGCCCGCGCTCGGCGGTGCGGCCGCGGCTCCTGCCACGGCACCCACTACGGTGCACTGCGGACCGGAACTCGCGTATGTCCTTACGCGACGGGACGTCGACCAGGAATGGGCTTCTCGTTTGAACTAATATTCTGACAGAAAACCTTTCTCTTCGTTCGCTAAAGTACAGTTTCCATAGCAGTTGTAACGAACGAATGCGCATAGGACGTTCGAAATGTATTCTTTGCTGCAACATCAAGCCACGAATTAAACGTTTCATGAAGTGTTTATTTCTTCAGAATTTATGAATAGGAAATATTCACTGCAGACGGGTAGAAGTGACTTTGCGATCTCGTGGCCGTTCTGTCCGGAATCGCGTATCGGGCACCCGGCGCACGCGACACGAGGCTTCGTCCACGACTGTCATTCTCGATGTCGACATGGATGGAACGACATTTTTCGAAATCACGGGAACGGTCACCTTTCGATGGGAGATATTGATTTTCTTTGGCAAGTCGCCGGATCCACTTTAAAGGCTGCTGTGGCACAAACCGGCACGATAACGACGCGGCGAATTTAAACTTGGGCAGACCGTTTTATTTAAAATGGAACGATGTATTATCTGTTACTGTATTTTATAACAATGAAATCGCAGTAAAAGAATGAGCCAAATTCGATAGCTCCATGTGTGTGGGAATAGAAATGTTAATTAAATTTATCGTTAATGTCGTATTTGGGTTATGTTTGTTTTCAAGTTCGTAGACGTGTTTAATAGAAACGTATACGATCGATTAGTGACTGTTTCTACAGATGCCGTTGGCTTTGGTCCACGGCTAACTTTACGTTGATATTTTTTAGACTTTTAGGTCTTCAGCATAGGGCCCATAAATGTTTCTGTATTTTACTTATTAAAAAAATTAAAATGCAAGTTTCGAAATTGCCGATGAAATTTTGTTATTAAAACATTGAAAAAAGACAGAAAATGAACGTAGTCTATACATATAACAAAATTGTAAAGAGGCCAAATCTGTACTTTAATTTATTTTTTTAAAGTGGTTATACACTAGATATATAACACAACATTTGATTTATTACTATAATTATTAATAATTACTATTATTATCGTGAATTTTTATATGCATTATTATTATATTTGGTGAAGTGCAATTGATATAAACTATGGAAGAAAGTGGAGTAGATAATAATGCTGGAATATCAAATGAACACGTGGTTGCTCGGTAGGTTATAATTTTTCAAGATTATTATAATAATTTATTTAAAGAATTATTATTATAACGTAAATAATTTTAATTAATAATAAGACAATATTATCAAAATAATTTTAAATACTTCTTGATAATATTTTTATAATTTTCATTACAATAAATCTTCGTCTTTTTACTTAAAATTAAAAATACAAAATAATTGTAGATAGGTTAAAAAATTTCTTCTCTAATGCTTTTTCTTAAATTATTGGTAAAAACAAAAATTTATTCAAAATACTTTCCATAATATTTTAATAATTGTAGTTATAATTAATCTGCGTTTTTTTACTAAATATGAAAAATGAAATAGTTGTAGATAGGCTAAAAAAAAATTTATCTTTAATCATTTGTCTTAAATTTTTAGTCAAATTTTTCAGTTAAATAAACTCTTTTTGCGTATGTTTAGACAATCGTACTTAAGGAGTAAACTCCAGTCGTGCGTCGGAGCTGACACACATTTTTTTGTTATTTTCCCTGTCTTTAATTTGAAGTATCTACTGAATAGACTTGGACAAACGGCACCTACCTACCGTTAGATTTTTGACCGTGGGAGCGTCGCAGAAGAAAAAAAATGTGTCCAGATATCCGTTATTTTCTTATTTTTTTAAATCAATAAGATTCATCAAAGAAAAATCTGGCTATAAACGATGTGGTTTTGAAAAAACCATTACATGACATCTAAAATTTTCTACGAGTGATGAAAGACAACGAAGAAATGAAGGGCAGCTTTGACGTCTTTTTAAGACCTTGTTATAGTTTATGACCGTCACGCTAACCAAGACGCGGGAACGACAGCCAGTCGTTAAATAAAACGAATTGTCGCACAGGAAAGAAACTTAAAACCGACCAAGGATAATGTCGCAGAATCACGTTTCACTAAAATTTATCGAATGTGCTCCGTTTTTCTTTCCTTATGAGCATATTTTACGTAAGGGCCGCCAAAATTGAGATACCCTTATAAACCCTTAAACAAACTAATTCCGGGTTAGGTCACTCGGCCGAGCGATAACTTCGCAGGCGGCCGTCCGCCGGCCGATTAACTAAACTATTCGCATGCCCCCCGCGGCCGCAGATGACCCCTTCCGGCGCCGGGAGCCCCCCGGTGGCGGCGCGGGGCGGGGTTGGGTGCGGGCCCGGAGTATCGACAATAAAATAGTGCCGGGTTAATTAACTCGGCGGCGCGGTAATGCGTCCGCGCAGGCCCTAGCGCCGTATCCGACAAATTGGATAAGAACGGATTCTTTTGGTGGCGGAAGAGAGACCGTTTTATTTAGTGTCTCGGGGATTTTGCTCTATAATCCTATCTAGCGGAGGAGTTTTCGCACCGAAACTGTCACAGCGCAAGTGTCTGATAAGTACGGGAGATTAATATGTTATCAGTAACAAATCATTTAAAATGAATGAGGTGATCGAGTTTCTCGACGACATCGTCGGGTTGAAAAATTCAAATTTTACATTTTCACAAAGAAATCTGGCTTTATATTTTCTGATACTCCTGTCGTTTTGGGAATTGTAATGATTTCTACTAGACACATTGAAACTATATCTCACGTCTTAGACTGATTACGCATAAAGCAATTAAATTTTATAGCCTTTTGCAACAAAAATGTCGGGCATGATATGAAGTTCACAAATACGAGATTTGTATATGTTTAATTGATATATTTTAGGTTTTAAATTTAAATTATTTCTCTTGTGTAGTATAACAAGAGCGGACAATCTTAGTACAAATAAAAGAATTACGTTCAAAAATAAGTAGTCGTTTCTAACCAAGAGAACGGTTTGACGAGCGTCAGTACTGTTCAGCGCACTGATCTTTGCCGCTCTGCATTGCCTGCGAATGAAGCGATGCGCAGGCATGTCGCTTTCCGATTCTCCTTCTTCCCCCCGCGTACCTATTTTACGCCAATGCGACGATTTCTGGGACCAACTTCGCAGCGGCAAACATTGGTGCGCTTATTGTGTTACGACAATTACCAATATACAGTGGGAACGCAAAGCGGGCACTAAAAAATGGTGGATAAACTTGGCAATCAGTCTTGTCACCAAGTTGAAAATTTACCTCGGAAACTAGTCTTCTGCCCCGAGGTGATTGCCCTATCTCACTTTAGTACGCTAAGGAGAGGACCCAACTTCTGTTTAACCCGGGCCCGCTCGATTTTTATAGTGCCCATTTTTAAAATTATAAATCGTTAGGAAAATCAATAATAAACTTATTGAAGCTTTCCTTAAAACTATCCATCCAGTAATATGATTTCCGTGAAACTTTTAAGTATTTTTCGACTACGACCTCAACCACGATTCCGCTTTCGATTCAAATTTCTGTTTCCGCTATTGATTCCGATTTCGATCTAGGTCTCGTTATATGTATGTACTGATTTTGCCTATGCTTTCCGTTTACCTTAAAAATTATAATTTATTTTTTATTCTGATTTATAAGCTATAATACTGTGAAATTTCATCAAAATCTGTCCAATAGTTTTTCACGTAAGAAAAGTAAGTCCTTTGATATAGGATATATTTGAACGTAAATTAACTACAAATTGATCTAATCCCTTAATTCAAAAGTCCGACAAATACGGAAAAGCTGGTATGAAAACTAATGAGAGTGTATACAGATACCTACATTTTCTGGCTGTGACTAAATCAACGAATAGTGTCCGATGAGGTGTCGCAACCGGCAGGCGGCGCCACACGCGGCAGTCGTGACACGGCCGCGGTTACGCACCCATTTGTCAGCGGGTGCGTAATGTCGAAAGATGCGTAAGGCTTACGGTGTCGTGGGCGGCTGTGATATCGCGGCCGTGTGATGCAATCTTGGGCATCGAACGGGGGCTCTATTCTAACGGTATTCGACTTTTGGCCGATATTTAATAGGGGTCTTTTAGTAGAGATCTTTTAATAGAGATTTACCATGTTCTTTTAATAGCATAAAATTTTAATAAGCTTTATCTGTAATGTTCATTTTTAATTTTTTTTTTCTAATTTACTTTAATATTGTTACATATGTATTGTAATCCTTCACATTCGTTTGTTATGTACCATGGTACAGTTTTCAAAACTATTTTAAAATTTTTAATTTGCCCCCCAAAAGTGAGTCCCACGTTAAATCTGCTTATTCACGTTACACCTTCGTGTTTGGATAATTGAAATTTAAATTTGTAGTAATTTTTGGCCTTGATCGGTCTAGTAGATGCGGAGCAAACTGGCTGTAACAGAAGATAGACAAACAGACATACGGTTGACCAATAATGTGTATTTCTTTTTCATTTAAACGAGCTAAACGTTAAAATATGCACCTATTGACCTTAAAATACAGCGGCCAGCCGGAAAACTTGCATTTGTATGTATTTAGTATCCATTAATGTAAATTTAATAAAATTGTTGACCTGATAATGGCATTATTTATATTTGAGTTATATTTAAACAAGAAATCCGTTTGGAAACACAGCGTAAGTAATGTGAAGTGGAAAGTGTATAATAAGTCACGTTAAAAATAAACCTACGAATAACATAAGGAACTGTTGTAAGATTTATTAATGACTTCTTGTCGATACTTTCGGCAAAATGAGTGCGGTTTGACATTTTTGTAGCTTAAAATATTATAATTTTTGTGTAGGTACTAGACAGAGTTTATCTGTAATATTTTGCGTAATACTTAACAATTCATATATATATATATATATATATATATATATAGAAAAGTGTACCGTGATAATATACCTAGTATTTACCATATAATAGTATACGAACCGTATCATTAAAATTTGTTATTTATATTGCGAGAGTACAAAATGTAATAGAAAGTTCGGAATTCCTCGAGATTTCCGTGAGTTTCAAAGAAGCGCGACTTAGAATAGACCCCCGGCGTGGCGGGGCGGGGCCGGGCCGGGCGGGACCGGGTCAACGAGGTGAAGTGCCCATCGACTCACGTGCGATGCCGTCATCCGCTGGGCCTCGGGCGCGAGGCGGATCACACCTGCGTCGAAGTGCGCCGACGCAGGTGTACCGGCACTACGTTTACGAGTTGCGGGCGCCTGCGACTGCGCCTATCTTTTTTAAATCCTAGAATTTTACTGCAGCGGGTTCTTGGCGCTGTCTGCGAACTGGCAACAAGTTGTCGATCGTACGGTATATTTAATGTAAATAAGTATATTCAATTAAATACAATGTCTTTGATTCGCACAAAGTATGCCAATGCATTTTCTTCTTACACTAATATCAGCAACTTCTAAATAACTTCACGCCTTACCCGTGTCGTATCCACGGCACGTACAATTAATAGCCGCCCTCGGGCGCTCCCTCGCCCTTCGCCCGACGACCACTAGCTGTTGTCAGCATTCGTTAAGGATGTACTTGAGTTATTTATAAAAATACTTTTAATGCTAATTCTTTATCAAAAGTATTGATTCAATTCTGGAGTTCTTTTTGATCAGAAGCGTAGCATACCTTGGCGGGGCCCCGTATAAAAAAATTTTTGGGGGCTCTTAGGAAGGGTGAAGATTTCTCATAAAAGAAAAAAAAATTGCATAAAATTAAAAGAAATGTTCATTCATTATAATTATCTATTTGTCACTTTTTCCAAATTTTTTACAAACCATTCAAATCTGTATATATAAAAGAAAGTTGTCTTAGTTACACGATTTATAACTCGAGAACGCCTAGAGCGATTTTTGGAATTTTTTATGGATTCGTCTGTGCTCTGGATAACAAAATAACCATTAAAAAATTGAAAAACTTCATTAAAAAATAAGTTATGACCTTATTATTTTTATTCATGCATTAAGTACTAAAGGGCTTTGTACGCCATCTTCATCGTTGCCATAGCAACCGTAATTACATTAATATTAATTTTTTTTTCATTGTCAAATAGATCATGGTACGTCTTTCATTTATTACCAAAAGGTTCAAACTTTAACCTTATCACTTCAACGTGCTTTCGTTGTTCATGATTGCTGTTAGGGAACGCTGCCAACTTTTGAACACACGCTTTACGCGGGAAAAAAGTAAATTGCTTTTTTTGACTTTTGTCATTTGTGAAATAAAAAAATTTGGGAAGTTTTTATTAATTGTTGCTTACGCACGTTGAGGACCCCCGTAGTACGGGGGCCCCGTATAATTGATACGGCAGATACGGCGGTAGCTACGCCAATGTTGACTCAAAAGGAATTTTTGTGTCTTTACTATTAAACGAACGATTTTTCGTTTATAGTATTTCAGTTTTATGAGGACAAGGATTACCTTTCAAGCGAGCGAAGGTCACGTCATACAGTTAGAGCCGACATAGATAAATATTTTTCGTTGTATATGTTTCGTAATGAAACCGAGTGCCACCGCGAGTGCTAAATGAGGCCGGCGCGGTCGGCGTGTACGCACGCGCTAACCGGCCGGTTGAGTCACTGACGGCCGGTTACAATGGAGTTTCTCACGCTTCAAGCGACAACGCAACCAGGAAAATGTACAATTAATGGACACGGAAAATAACTAACGTTTTGAATCATAACAAGTTCGCCGACGTGTATTGAGTATTTGAACTATTACTCTGGCGGACCAAAGGTGTTTTTTTTTTAATATATCAATGTGGTATTAGGTTTTTGTGACCCCACTATAGAGGGTACAGTCTTCTAGGGCTACTTATTACAGCAGATCGAAGAATGGGTTTCGCGTCCCAGCTGGTCTAGCGGGTTGAAGGGCTTTTCCAGTTAAAGAGCGTCGTCACAAGTTTCATAACAACCTTCAGGGCTTACCGTGCTATACGGAGCAACGAAAAGAGTGTAATTTCGCCAAAGTTAAAACGCAAAGTTCGATTCGGCCCTAATCATGATATACGTTATCTTCTCGAACAAAACAACACACTGACCATCCAGTCACTAGCGTTTTCTCAAATACCTGTACAATATATCACGGTATATGTACACAATTGATATAATCCTTAATTAAAACGATTAAGAATGTTTCACAATCTGCTTGGTAGATAACTTATCAGATAAGTATTCATAGATAAGTAATACGATGACATACATGATAGGGTTTCTAAAAAAATATTCAATATCTTTAAAATTAAAGTGACCTGTTTACGTTTAATGTAATAAATTGTACGACATAATTGCAAGTGGTTGACCATCGTTGCTGATAAAACCCAATATGTCTTGAAAATATTCACTTATTATTCAATGTAGTTATGTCTCGTTCGAAATAAACTGCGAAAACTATATTCTTGAAGATTTTTATTCTGTTCTTAGAACACTATTGTATACGGTTTAGGGGACATCTAAGAACAGAACATTCAAAAGCATTGCATACTAGGTTAGAAGAAAATGGTTTTCGAGAAGATACTGTTCACGCGATTTTTGCTTTGTTAAAATTATAGTTCGTCTCCCCTAAATCATAGGCAACTGACGGACGCGGGACGAAGCAAACAGCGCGGGAAGAGACGTCATACTTTTGACATTCAGACGAGGTAGGGGGCGGTGCGTGCGGTCGATGCGTGAACGCGCACGCAAAAAGAGAAACGGAAAACGTGGGCTGGTGCGGGATTGTTATACTTTTATTGATAAAGTACGATTTGCGGGCTTGAAAATTAACAACACAACAGCGCCACTACATAATCGCGGCTCGAGAGCCTGGACACTTGGGGCGAGCGTCAGCGAAAACCATGTGATCCCCGGACTGACTATATCTCAGGCTGTCCGGGCGCGTATAGACACATAAAACCTGTTGTGTTTGCTATTTTGTGTATGTCAGACTGTCAGTCTTTTATGTACGTCAACGTTGCCGCCCAGCTGTCAAGAAAACAAGGAACTAATAAAATTATTATATCAATTACAGATATTGAACTAATTTCTTCGGCGGAAAAACCATCAAACCGGTTAAACAGTTTTAAATTGTTACTAACACCTATTATTATGCAAGATTTTGAAGCAATATTGAGTTATACATGTACGACGCAACTAAATTAGATATTTTAAAGTTTTAAAGAAAAAAGTTAATTAAAACACGTTCAAAAGTTTAGATAACATGAATACATAAGAAGTATTGATATCGTTGACTGAAAATTTCCTCTCGATACACATAATAAATAACATATTGTGAAAACAATTTTTATCAAAAATTCTTTTTTAATTTGATAAATACTAAAATTTGGGTTTGCTACGTTTCCTATTTTTCATTTATTTATAAGCTTTCGCTCATTCCCTATAGAGATAAACAGAGACGACGAATTCAACGATCTTTATACATTTCTCTTGCTTCACTGACACCCATTGTTTCTTGCAAGCTCAGCGTTTCAGCCGTTTAAATTTTTACTGCCCTTGGACATGCCACCAATTTAGTCTGAGTGATTTTATAGAGCGCTCCTTGCTATCCTTTCTGCCGAACATTTTCATTTTATAGATTTGTCTGTCTCCGCCTTATTTGAAAACAAAGCTAGATGAAAAAAAAACGCTTAACAAAACGGAATAAATCAATTTATAAATAAAATAAGAATAAACAACTGTCTCATCTCTCGTCTATTCGCATTTATTTTTACCAAATAAGACCTACGCGCAGAAATCACCGCCACGACTGACACAGGGAATGGATACGTGGTGATCGTATCCCATTCGTATGCTGGTGGGAGTCGCGATCGGGCGGCGCCCGCCCCCGCGCGCCTTCTCCGTCACGGCCGCCCGCGCCGGCTTCCGAGATACATTTAAATGTGTACTAATCACTAATTAATATATTAGGCCCGCGCTCGCTCCCGCGATGACGTCACGGGATCATGATTGAATTAAAATTTAATTGGCGCAGTCGGCGCGCGCCTCCGCCGGTTAATTACTCGAGTAATACTTAATTATGCTATTCCGAGTCGAGAGATGTTTCGGTAATTGAGAGCGCTGCCGAAGTCTGAGTGGCGCAAGCGCCAGGCGGCGCGGAGTTGCGCCGAAATTATCAATTACATGTCATTTATAGTGGCCTTTTCCCACGGCTTTCCCCGCGTGGAAGTGGAATGAACAATTACGCCTTTTGTATTTATCGATGATCTCGAGATGACCACTGTATTTTATTCTATTCTAAGTGTTAGGGACAGCTGCGCTCTTAGTGTTAAATTGGACAATGTGTAAATAAACGTATAATTTTGATTTATAAAAATGGTTAAGAACTTATGAAAACTCTTTTGTGTTTTATTGTATTTCGTGTGTTAATTAAATAAATTGAATAGTTGTCTCTTTAGTACCCGGGTAGAGTTTAGTTGTTAGGAATTGTTGTTCATTGTGTAATATTTATCTATTTTGCCTATTTGTGTATATTTATTGTCTTTTTAGTGGAATATTTTTTGTTAGGTCTTGTTTGTGTTTTGTCGTATTTAATTACAAAATCATTGTGATGCGCATATGAGTTGCATATAAAATTGTGCCTTGAAAGGAGGGGAACAATGAGAGGCCGAGAACCGCGGCGGTCTATACGATACGACCGCTAATTGTTGTACCAAGCGCATGTGACGTTCATACGTGAAATATGCGAAGTGCACGGCCACACCCCTTCGAATGTAATGTATGCAGCTCATATGTGAGGCGGGTGCGCCATCTATAAATTGCAGCGGAATTGGTGCATACGTGGCAGTTGTACTCCGACCGCCATTTGTGAAGCTCGGGCTGCAATAAACAAGTCCGAACATGGAAACGCTGTTTATCATTTTGCCCGCAAACCGCAAGAATGCGTATTCCGAGGCGATTGTGAAATAAATCCGAAGTGCGGGCTGACGCGGCGGTATTCAAATCTCCCTTACACCAAGACATCATAGTCTATTTAGCCGTTTCAACGAGAAAGGAAATAAAATATCTAAAGTTTTTGTCTTAAAATAACAACATACGCCCGAGATCTTTAATCTTTCATATCTATCCCACTTTAGTCCATCTCTGGATTTCGCCGTTAATCCTTTTGTCGCTTTTCTAGATCCATTCCGACTTCGTTTTCGATTCAGATCTCAATTCCGTTCTTGATTCCGCTCCCATTGCACGAGAAAAGCCAAGGGCAAAAGCTAGTTGTTACAATAATAATTTAGACTATTCTTGTGACACAGGGATCATTTGTTTACGCGTCAATTAACATTGACGCTTATATTCGGCCCCTTAAACTTCAGATGGCGCCCTTACGTGGCAGCAGCAGTTCAGGCCAGGGACCTTGGCGTCTTTATATTTTAATACCTTGTATTTTCCTTTTAGCATCCATCTATCGAAACAAACATTTGTTGGCATGAAAGTTACAACATAAGCTACTTTATACAATTATCCTGTTGTATAATGTAGCTTATGTTGATCCCAAAGACAATATCTACAATCATCGTAAGTTTCAAGGTTAATAATTTCAGACGGGAAAGCAAAGCGACGCTAAAGGTTTTATTATTAGATCTCGTTAAATTACGGAATCGAAGAACAGAAAATACATTTACATTAAAATTTCTAAAATCACAAACAGACGTTTTTTGTATTTTTTGTATTGGCTGCGTGTTGCTGGTTGATGGGAGTTCAATGAAGAGATAGTTTTAAAGTCCAGTTCGATTCTCATTTTTTTTGGATTTCACGACTGTATTAGGTTTTTAAATAGGTTTTTGGGATATTTTAGTGAAAACTAATATTTTGTATAATAAATTATTATTCTTATCGTACAGCATTTAAGGACACTTCGTAAACAGTACTAGCTGTAAGTTTTTAAGCATTTTCTGAACAAAATAACGTATGGTCGGTTTTGTATAAAGTACGCTTCGTAAGTGTATTAATGTCATTGCGGTTGACAGCTCCCGGACGCGCACCGCGCGAGTCGCCGGCGTCGCTATGAAGGAAATCACATCGCATCATCTCATCACGTAGGGCGGCTTCCGCCCTGGGCCCGACGAGTGTCGCCGGCGGGCGGCGCGATCCATCAAGGCCGTGACGAGCCGTTTTCTAAGACACGGCCCGTCATGTCCTAAAACCGATAACCGCCGTCTAACATTTTTACAGGATGAGGCCGCTGCGATCCCATTCAACATCTCGTCGTATGTTGAATTTTCGTAGAGCTGAATTTCTTTTGGTAAAATGTCACTCTCATGCGCATCCAGAAATAGTCTTCTGTGATATACGGATGGATGTACGGACGTAAGCGTAAGATATGAATTAAATGTTAAAATTGGAATTCGAGATGTTGCTGTTCTAGAAAATTTCTCCTCTAAGCAGTTAAGAGTAGTTTATAGAGAGAGAGAGGTAATTTATTAAAAAAAAATCCAATTTTGTCTTTGATTTAATAGTAAACACACTGTTATAAAGCGACCCCATAGGACGGTCGAGGATTGAGACTGAGTGAAAATAAAACGCGCAGAAAAGCGATAGGCTTCGTAATATTGAAAATAATCCACTACGGATCCGTTTTAACATTTTCAGTACATCTTACTTGATGTGTGAACGAACTGATTACAAAAATAAAATTAACAACTTGGCACTTGAATTTTCATATATACCTTCAACTAGAGGTCGCGAACATTCCCCGAATGTAAAGGATGTCATAAATTATTTATAAAAATGATACTTAAACACGTTACATCCGTCATAAACAAACACGATTTATTGCAATCTGGGACTTTCTATTACACATTATATATTCTGCGCTAGGGCGAGGGGCGGAAAGGGGTTAAACTTTTTGATTTGATTTATTACCTTAAATTATTTGCATGGAAAATATTTAAAAAAAGCACAAAAACAGACTTTATTCTTAATGACATTTTTTTTTACATTTCGCTAAATAGTATGAGAGGCCTTTTAAATGGTCGTCCTGTTAATTGTCGCTTTGTACTATGTGATACAAATAACAGCTGATAGCCTTATGGATCTCAAGTCCAAAACAGTTGTTTTTGATCTGTTTTTAATCAAGATCATTGTTCTAACATAAATAAAAGTTCATTTTTTCTGTTGTACGGAACGCCCAATTTGTGTATACAGCTCGTACTTGATAAATCTTACGAACGTATGTAATGGCTATGTAAGCTGTGAGTATTGAAATAGATTTGAGAAATATAACTTGATAAATATGCCAATTTTTGAATTACTTTTTTTTTTATTTTCAACATAAACTTACACCTATTCCCCAGAGAGGTAGATAGAGACCACAAATTTCCTCTCGATATGATGTTCGCTTCACTGACATCCATCAATTGTTCCATGCGAGCTCGTCGGCTTCGGTTGATTAAAATTTGGCCCTTCTTTAATATGCTACCAACTTCGTCTGCATGGGATTTTCTAGGGCGACCCTTGCCGACCCTTCCATCACACGCACTCGCTGTATAAATTTGTTTTGTCAGTCCACTTTTATTCATCCTTTCCTTATGGCCGAAACACAGCAAGTCCGTAACATACCTTTTTTTTTTTACTGACCACACTTTGTAACTACCCCGCCATCCTACATCACTATTCTTATATCTATCTATCTTTTAAAGATACTCCACAGATACTACAGACGGAGTCGGTCGTCTATTCTTTTCTGTTCGAGCTAAATAATTAAAATAACGTATTTCGTGCATCGGTGATTATTTACGAAATTACCGTAATAACAATCAACTCCCCCCATTAAGGTCTCCCGAAGTAAACCTATAATCATCACAGAGCTCCAGCGCGACGTCGTTTGTCGGATGCGTTACGCCGGGAGCCCACGTCTTCCCCGCCCCCGCTCCCGCCCCCGCCCTCGACATGGATTGCGCAGGGCGGGGGCGGGGGCGGGGGGCGCGGGGCGTCAAGCGAGCGAAAGCCTCCGCCGCCGGGGGTTAACTTTCTCTATATATTATCGCTTCCTTTGTTCCGTTTACATCGCGCGCCTCAACAAACGATATTAGCGGTGATGTATCGCTCGTGTTGCAAAAATTTGTCGCGGGCGACGGCGGGCGACGTTTATTGCGCGAGCAATGGTTACGTCGGATTAATTAAAAACGTTCCGGCGAGAGCTTTTATATGAAGTGATAGTGGAATGCAAAAAGAAAGTTTTGAAGACGAATATTAAAAATGAATTCATGGTCTAATCTATAGATTTGAACATTTGGACAAGATGATAAAAGGTTTAACGCATTATACAAAATGTCTAGTATTTACCTTTTCGTTTTAGTGCGTTTTCAATAACTTTCTGTATAAAGGTTCTAAAACCTTCAATCTTCGTTTCTAGCATTTGACAAATCCATGTTTCTAGCTATCGGATAAAAGCCACGTTTATGTTCTTGCTGTCGCTACTTTTACAGATTTTCATGCTGAATTTGGAGTCAAGATAGAATGTTTTTCGACTCGAATGGGGTGGGAGTAGCCTCGTGTTCGGCCGAGTGTAACGGGCAGTGCGAGAGGACGTGTTCCCGTCAATCGCCGGTTGTTCAATCAGGGTAATGTTCCATTGACACGGTTATCCGGTACTAAGGAAAAGGTATAAAATAAGATAAATCTGTAGTCAATCGTTAGGCAGTCCGATGTGTTTCGTTTAATCTTCAAAAACGTAATATACAGTTCCTTGTTATCTTTTCTAAATTTTTCAAAACGACTATAGAATTTGAAATTTCTTCTCTCAGTTTCAAATTGTACGCCGTGCGCCGGAAGTGAGGCTGTACTTTTTATAACTACGTACTATTGTCCGACCGCGGCTTTCTTTATTTTTTAATAGCTTTCGTCTGAAAAACAAAATATTTTTTAGGTTACAAACGGGATAAAAATCTTACAATAGGAAATCAGATTTTATCCCGTTTGCAACAGCAATACGAATTAAATCAATAAAAAAAAAGCTAAATGTTTCTTTTGCAGCTTTTTAAATTAACAGAGATCTCATTATATCTATGTATTGACTTAAATCATGGTTAATGGTTATTACAAATTTGAAGTCAATAATGCGATGATACGTACCTCGATTGTGCCAATCGTTTACTATTAACGATCTTTTGTAAACAAAAACGTAATGGTACCGTTTGGCCTAAATTAATTACAAGAAGTCTCTGCAGTTTTTGGAGTTTATTTCTAATCCATTTGCATATATAGCCCGCGGTGCACCGATTAGACGGGAGTGTGAAATCGAGAGTTAACAAAAACTGAAGTCGTTATTATATTGTCTATCCGTATAACACGTTGGCTAATATTATACTATATTTTCCATTCATTGCTGATTTATAAGCGTCTTATTTTTAACGCAGTCAAGTTAAGCTTTCGATGTATATGGCGGTAAACGTTATTGCCGTTGTCAGCGATTGTTTAACGTGGAGCTTTAGAGTTTTAAAGGTTTATTATGTGGTACGATTTATATGATATAATTTATCAAATCGATACAAATAAATGTGAATAAAGGTATGTATTTTCAATATTACAAGGCATGTGTTTATTTAACCCTATTGTGTATATTCCAAGATATTTCATATATTTGTGTTATTTATTTCAATATTTAATATAGTATAAGAACGAGATATATCCATAATAAACTTTAGCCGCACATCGGAGCTGACAAACACCATTCTTATCAACTTAATAAATACAAATGACTATCGTAAATACCTTTTCGTAAACTGAGTCTGTTTACGTTCTTTTGTTATGCCGTTTACAACTGGTCAATTGTACTAACGTAAAATGACATTAGTGTCAAAATTACGATATCACGTCAAAGTAGATGTAATACATAATTCTACGCTTTTTGACGTTTGAAAAGTGTCAAAAGCTCAAAGTCCACGCGATCGTGACATGTTTTAGATGTTGCGTCCCGTTGTTTTGTACTGAATTTCGTTTTCGTTTCGTGCTATTTATGAACTCTAATGGCTGACTGAGCTAAGGTATCCCTCAGTCAATGAGGTATAAATAGGCCATATCATCCAACTTCACCGGGCCGTTTTCGTGCTCGGTAAAACAAACGAACCAGACCCGTATCGATGTTCAGTGACATCCGCCCGCGTTCGGTTGAGCCACGCCAGCCAGCCATCGGACCCGCGTTCGGGTTCGATGGCTGGTACAGTTTTCCATTATCCATAGTCAATATGGCATGAAAATGATTTTATATAATTTATCTCATGATTGCCACTTAAAAGTGATATCACATTCATGTTGAAGCGGGTTTAATATTGTCCGTAAATAACAAAATTGACCAGCAGTGTGTCGGTCTCCATGTGTTCGTGCAAACATTTGTCGAAATATTGGCGGCGATCGTACGATGATACGAATATTTTGTTATTAGTAAATATTCCCAAACAGCGCGTGCGCTATCATAGATTCTCGTGAAGTCATTCAATTCTTCACTTTAATCTCCTACACGAATTCGTCGCGTTTCCAAAGTATCGGGCACCTGCACGAGAGGGCGCTAGCGGCAAACATTTCCCCAACTTTGTTCACTAACATCGTTAACGCTGAGCTCCTATACCTGATAGGGCAAATTTAATACATTAGCTGAAAGCACACTTTGTGATGGCTCGCGTATTTAGTAAAATGCATATATCCAAAACGAAAATCAAACAAAATCAAATTTGATCACCAACTTCGTGGTATTTTCTTGTTGAAAAAGTGTTTATTAAATTATTTAGTAAAAATAATAAAAATATGGATATTACTCGTAACGAATATATTTGAACTGAAAAATAACGAAGTAGTATTTTAGCTGGAGATATTTAAATTTATAACCACTGTAGAATATAGCTTACATTTGATACTATTCATTATTATGATATTACAAATCAAATAACGATACGTAATTTATTTGTGTATTACACAAAAAATAAAGCAGTCTCCTCTATGACAACGTATCAATATTTTAAAGAATTTACCAATGGCGCGACTATAAAAATAAAAAAAAAATACAAGTTTTTGTTTCTAATTATTAAAATATACAATAATTTTTTCAGAAATATTAATTAATTACTATCTTTTATTTCCAGATGTTTAGTAATTTTTTTTATAAAGTGTACCACAGTGAGAAATAAGTGTGAATTTGATGATCCATATAAGAAATCTTTGCACTTGTCTAACGAATGTCTCACTTGGTAACTTAACAGTTACCAAGTCGAGGCGACAGCGCTCTACACGAGTGCAATACGGACAGACAGATATCTCAGACACCTACTAGATAGAGTCAGAGTGTTATGCACCATTCACACCCTGTCATCCGGTTGTCATTATATTGCTCCACTTCGCACTCTCTCGTGCGATTCAAAGTTATCCGTGTAAACGACAACTGGCACGCGCCGCCGCGGCCGGAGGCGGCGCGTGCGGCGCGCGCGCGATGGATTCCTCGTTAGCGCACACGCCGGCTGTTATCGCTTTTCCATGAGATCCCGCCCCTCCCGCTGCACCCCTCCGGCGTGCGAGTAAGTCCCAGTGCTAGCCCTCACCACGGAACATACACCTGATGCGTGGATTAAAAGGAATTAAGTGAGATTTTAATCACCTCACTCTTGTGGCGTTAAATTCTATAATAATTTTATTTAAGGTCGAGGAGCGTAGACCTCGAGCCCGTGACTCGACCAGGGTCGGCAGCTGGAGGCGATGTCATGTCGGAGAATGGCAGGATGGAACCCAACGCTTTTATCTACTGAGCCATATTTAGCTACCGCTTGTATACACAGCAAATAATCTATTTTTATATATAAATAGAGCGAACGGTTGAACCAGTTTTGACGCGGTTAAATATTAAGCGAATACACATTATGGGCCTTACACATCGAATATTTCAAGACAAAGGGCAATCGAAAATGTATCTCAAGATACGTGCCTTTACAAGAGGTTCCCTCGTATATAGTTAAAACACGGGTTTTCATCATTCTGCAGCGCGCAAACTTAGTCAATTTCCTTTTGTCTTTATTGAGTCTAAAGACACTATTTGAACGTTAGTAAAAATGAAATAAGAACTCGAGAGACTCAGGACACACCGTCCGTACTTCATTTTCTTTCAGTATTGCCACTATTGCATTATAGTCATGAATTGAAAATAATGTATGATATTTAATACAATAATAACAATAGCAATACTTTCGGTTACAGATACATCACCATCTGGTCCCAAATTAAGAAACGAGGCTTGTACTATGGGTTACAGATAATATATTTATAGTAAATATATACATACAATACATAGAAACAGCTAGACTCAAGGCAAACATTAAGTTTTAATCAAACGAATAAATGTTTTGCCTTGTGCGAGAATGAACCCACACCCCCAGCGCAGCAGGTAGGGTCACTACCGACCGCGCCAATCGGGCAGTCTTATAAGAAGTATAAGAACTGTCCCTGGTTCACGTGCCAATGCAGTTTCCGGAAGCTGCAATCCACACGAAAACGGAGGAACGACAGCGGGTGTCGGGAGAGGGCGCGACGCCCGGCCGCGCCGACTAGGGATGTAATTTAAGGTAGATTAATCGAAGAATCGATTATCACGAATTAATAAATTGAATTTTTTAATCGTTATTTTGTAGTAAATTGATTCGGTGAATCGATACCTCACTCTTGAAAATCGAAATTCAGTTATATTATTTTATGATAAGAAATATATAACTATTTAGAATGAGTTGAATATGTATTATCTTAAGAATAGGTTTTTATACATGTTATATTTGACTATAGTTGTAATTGTTTAATTCATTAAAAATGATTAAAGATTGATTATTTCGCAGTATTCCATGTTTTCTATAATTGTACATCCATATATGTCATAAATACAACCTTTTATTGTAAATCGAGAAAAAAACGATTTTCAAGAAACCGATTTTTAATATTTCGATTTGAATCGATTCAAAGATCGATCTTTTTTTGAGAAAATCGCCTTCCCTAGCGCTGACCCGCCGCGGCAGGAGGGCGTTTTGATATCCTATACGAAATCAAATCGTTAGTCGATTATTATCGAACGTTTTGAAGTATTAATTGTGCAATCAATGGACATTTGTGTACAATTATCAACTTTAATTTTTTCACTACAAACAATTTCAACTTTAATCGGTTGATGCGTATGTTCTACGTGCATGAGAACTGCTTTAAATAGATACGTTCATTAATGTTCATTATTGAAAGAAAATACGGTTTAAAATTATTTGTACATGATTCAAAATTTGAACCGATTTTACAGATAAAATTTTTATAGGTAGGAATTTCTTTTCGATATAAAAAAAAAGCTAGTTAAAACGCGACTCCTATCCGGAAGGGTATCAAAGGAAACCTAAATGTTCGTATGAATCTGCTTAATTTAAACTAACTAAATACTCATTTCTCAAACACAGTAATTTTTTTCATTTTCTAAAATCATATTAAATTCTAGATGAATGAAGTCTGTTAGAGGCAAACAGACTTTCATCTAAAGATCGGGAATATTTAGACTTTTTAGGAAAGTGTTCATTTTATTTTCCGCGGCGGGCGTGCTGGGATGTTTTTCGCTTCACGATTTTTCTGATGTGTGCTCATCCCAAAATCGTTTTGTACACATCCCGGCAGGGGGCGCTAATGTATTCCCGGCGGTGCAGAGCCATTCTGCTGGACGGAGCTGACATGCGGAGCCCTGGGTGCATTAAATTAAATACTGGCTCGTGTTTTGAGTATTTTATTTGTGTGGGAACTGAGGTGATGCAATTAAAACCTCGGTATATGGTAAAATTGTAGGAATAAATGATTTTTTAATCTTTTCGTATTTATAGGTAATAATTAAAAAAAAAACTGTTATCATAACCTATGTTAGTTAAATATCTATTAGATTTGAAAAGATTGTTCACTACTAAAGCTTTAGTAGTGAACAATCTTTTCAAATTGTACACTACTAAAGCTTTGTAAAGTATTATTCGTAGCTTCGAATAATACTTTAAAAGTAAATAATACATAATAAACTTAAGGAAATATTATATTTAATTATTTAAATTTTGCAGTAGGTGCTAATTAAAACGAGAGAAACAAAAAAAAAATGAAAAATGAAATTGCTCTTTACACAAACAATATAATTGAATCAGTGTAAATAGTATATAGAAAATCGGAAAAGTGCGAGTTGAACTCGCGTGGAGAGGGTCCCGTACAATGCATATGACATCTTCAACCTTTTTATTTAATCTGATGCTCATCTGTTGTGTTACACAACTGCAAATGTGAATTGTAGCACTAAATAAGATAATCTTCATGTCATTTTAAGACTGTAGACGAGATGTCTTATAGGTTCTCCTATAATCTATTAGTAAAGTACATATTATTTTCGTTAGTTCTTTCACAATTTTAGGTTTCAGTAATTTCGGACATAACTAAGACAACTGCAAATGTAAGTTTGTAATAACTTTGTATATAGATAGTTTTACAGTGTCATTTCAAGACTATGAACTTAATACAGATATTTCTGTATATTATAAGTAAAAAATTATTTATTGTATTATTTTTTAAAAATTTGAGTTCGGTAGTTTAAAGTAGTTTTTAACATGAAAAGTGTAGGGTCAACTTTCGTGTATCTTATTAAATAAAGCTAGTCATTATAAAATAAAGAAATATGTATATGAGACCCTTGAACGTATTATATGGTACAGTTGGTTAACTTTTTTTTTTCTATTTTTCTAATCTGGGTTTTTTTTCTGATGTACGGAACCCTAATGACATGTATGTGTCGAATTAGAACTTTGTTAAAGTGGAGTAATAAATGGAAAATTTAAAAAATAAAATCAGTCATTTCTTTTTTAACAGCCTTATTATTTCTTTTTTTTTTTTTTGAGAGAAGATGAAAAAAAGAATAGATGATTTTAAGCGCATTTCTGTAGCACAAATGTTTTTTCAGCATTAAATTACTAGTTGTTTTGTTTACTCAGAAATATTATTCCTGGTGAAGCAGAATTTTTTGAAGTATTCCCTTAATATTGTTACTGACAATTTACCTCCTCAATAAGTGTGTGTCCATACAGAAATATTTAACTTTAAATTTAGTGATCAATGAACGTGGATTCCGATAAGTCAATATGAATCATTATTTCTAAAATAATGCGTCTACAGCACATATTTCTGAATATAACATTAATATGTTATTAAATATTACAATTTGCGAAACTAAATATATATATATATATATATATATATATATATATTATACGGATAATTAAGTGATTTCTGGGAGGTAGGATTTAAGCGAAACTATTGTATGGTATTGCGTCAGTCACGATATGCGGTTTGTGGTCGTCCTCATTGACTTAACACATAGACACATCGTATTTCGAAAAATGTTTCAACGTACAATACTATCGTCGCTGTCCTCAACAATTTGAGGGTATTTTAAATTAATAATAAAACCTGCTAATTTACATTCTAGATGTTTTGATTATTCTATTTAATGAGATTTTTTTTTGTATTTAATTTTGTATTATAATTTGCCATGTTTCCCCTAAAATATAATTTCGATTAAAACGTGTATTATAAGATGAATGGATAAGTGAGATGTGATGATTTGCATTCTTTTTTGTTATTAAATGTAATTAAACAGAAATAATGAAAGAATGCTAATAATTAATGGTCTTGTGAATAAACAACGAGAGACTGCTGTACGTTTGCCGACGTTCGTAAACAAATTATCAAACTTTTCCGTTTACCCAATCGCTCACCTCCTGTCAAAGCGTTGCATCCGGGGGTGCTTTTCCTCCTTTTTAAGCACCATGTTCTGGCTCCTATTTACTTTTATACCTACTTCTGCTTTACAAATAGTTCTCCAACTCCGTCCCTTGTATTCGGCGGTGATGTTATCAGAAGCCGCCTTAGCGTTGATGATTTTCAGTTCCATCATCGTGTTCTAAGTACGGCAGTGGTAGTGAATGAAGGTGGGAGGACTATTGGCACATCAGTGCACAGCAAGTTCTGGTATTCGGATCATTCATCCTTAGTCCTCATTCATACTCTTTCAAAGGATATAGAGGGCTACGGCATGCCATATGCGGATGTCGAACGTGGTCCCTTACTTTCCATCCCTTAAACGAGCTCAGAGTCCTTGAATGAAGAGGTGTGCGAGACGAAATCCGGGACTAAGACGTCCACATGAGAATCGGAGTAGCCGTCATCGCTCACTAAATCTGGTAGTGGAAGTGGCACATCGGCACATCGCCCGTAGAACCGATTAGTATCGGACCGAAATGTTTTGAAGTGGCGGCGACGCCTCGTCCTGACGCGGGCGCCGACTGGACAGATCGAGCAACTTATAAAGGTCGCGGTCCCTGTTAGCTGCGCGTGAGTTAGAACATAAGATGAAAAGAAAATAAGATGGAGAAAAACGAACACGATGCACAATCGTGCTCGATGCTCATGAGATAGTATTGTTTGCAGATGATACTTCTTTGTTATTCAAAGTTAAAAGATAACAGCCTACTTATGACGATGTGAACAATGAAAATGGTTTACTGCAAATAACTTACTTCTTAATGAAATGAAAACAAAATGTATAAGATTCTCACTTCCAAATGTAAGACATGGATCCGGAACTATTTCAGTACGCAACAAAGAATTGGAGTTTGTTAATTCTACAGTGTTCCTAGGAATTATTTTAGATGACAGGCTTCAATGGGGTCCTCATATAAGTAAGTTGGCGAAAAGACTTAGCTCTGCCGCCTATGCTGTCAAAAAAATGAGAAATTTATCGGACGTCGAAACTGCCAGATTGGTTTATTTTGGCTGTTTCCATAGTCTGATGTCGTATGGTATCTTGCTCTGGGGAAACGCCGCGGATATTCAGAAAATTTTCGTGCTGCAGAAGCGGGCCGTTCGCGCAATTTACAAGCTCGGACCCTCGTACATCCCTTAGAAATAAGTTTAAGGAAATTGGAATCTTAACCCTGGCATCTCAATTTATTTATGAAAAATTATTATATGTAAAAAAAATTTAGAAATGTTTAAAAGAAATAGTAGTCGACATAATCTCAATACCAGAAATAAAAATAAACTGAATTCACATGTTAGTCGAGTAAGTAAAGTCTCAAATTCATTCAGAGGGCTCTGTGTGCGCCTATTCAATAAGGTTCCTGTAGATATACAAGATTTACCTCTACATAAATTTAAGAGTGTTATTAAACAATCACTCAGTAAAAAAGGGTACTATGCAATTTCGGAATATTTAGAAGACAAATATCCATGGGCATAGGCTGCTCGACTTCTTACTGGGTTGTTTCGCCCTTAAAGGTTTTGTATTTGTTTTGGATATGTATGAGCAAAATAGAAAAGAGCTACCCTTAAGTTTCTTGCTCGTTCTTCCTGAGGGAAAACTGCCTTCCGAACGAGCGGCAAAGTGTAAATTCACAAAAAATGATGACGTATTTCAAGTGCTATTTTGTAACCTATGAAATAAAGATATTAAAAAAAAAATAATAATAATCATAGTAACTCTAAAAATGCTTGTATGAGAACTTTCAACTACCAAATTAATCTGTACTTAATTTCTTACGATGTGAGTATTGCAGCCTCTGCTTAAGAAGACCACAGTGCGCTTATCAACCCGCTACTCACATCGTGCATATTAAGGGTCTCCCGTACATCATTCCTGTCATTCTATCGCAAGTTTTTCCAAATTAACAACTGTTTTTAGATATTTTGTTACTAACAATACGTAGGATTTACGTAAATGTTCTTGAATCCAAAAAAACCTGTGATGCCTCGCAAAGAAAGCCTCAACCAGCTCAATCCTCTATCGAAAAGTTGATCCCTTTTCGAAATTATTCTCGCGCACTCCGAACTTCACTTTCGGCGTCGTTCGCGGCCCTTTCAGTTATAATGTTTGCGTGTAGTTCACCAACGACGAAGTTACCTCGACTTATGGCGCGGTAATTTCCGCAAACCGGCCCGGGCCCTTTCGCAGGGCGCGGTCACGGCGCGGCCGGTCGTCGGCGCCCGCCGCTTTTACGGCACTCATTAAGGGACAGGTATGAGCTCAGCTCGGCGGCTCTTATTTCTATTTCCAGTATAATTTCAACTTTATGATAGAATTGTTGTGAACCGAGTCGACAACACAGATTTGCGATTAATAATCTTTTAACAGATATTACTGGCAGTTAAAGATTTTTGAAGTGAAACTTCTTTATCGGCGTACGGGAGAAATTTTATAGCAATGTAACGTTTTTCTGTTACGCGCCATCTTTATTTCTGGGTAACATTTTTCCGTTACGCGCCATATTTATTCAATGTTATTAATGTTATCGTGGCATAAACATAATTGTTACTAGGGCCACCTGTCACATATACTTTCTGTCAACACCCTAGATCTATTTACAGTTTGTATATATTACATTTTCCTATTATCTAAGTTGAAACCTTTTCAACCGACATACATGAACTATATTTCACATTCTTTCATTGAGTGACTCGATTTTATATGTAGCGTTCGATAATTTTCCTACAATTCTATATGGCCCTTCATAACATCGCATTAATTGAAAAGTTTTATCTATCACCCTTCTAGGTACATATACCATTACCAAGTCTCCTACATGAAACTTTGAAGATTTCTATTTCTGAAACTCAGTAGTGACGTGGAAAATAATATTTCAATTAAGTGATTAGCGAAAAATATTTTTAAAAGTTATTTGTATCCATGTCTATGATAATAAAAGCCTTTTGCATAAACTTTATCTAATTTAGCTTTATTCAACCAATTTCTGTGAAGTTGTAAATAGTAAATCATTTTGCGAAAAATGATGTCATAAAGAAGTTTCACTTCTTACGTGTGTACACTAATACACACACACACACACACACTTTTTTTTTTACTAAATTGAATTATATGGTATTAAATTATATTTTTAATTTTGTTCACATTATATAGCCCGAAAATAATCCCCAATATTACATAAAATTTACTAAAAAACAATAACGCACGCGAACGCCGGCCGCGCGCGGCGCCCGGGGCGTTCGTTGTCGCGAGTAAATTGCGTTCGCTTTGAAATCAAGATAATTTCTTTGTGTTTTTTTTTTGCCTTTCCGGTAGAAAATTTCAGTAGAAAATTGGGAAAGCGAGCGCCCCCTACCAAATTAGGACGGCCACGGGCGCGGATAATTGCATCATTTGCATTTAAGATTTCAGATAGAATTGTTTCCGCCCACCTCTGTCGCCGTTACTTTGAAAATGATGGCGAAAAAACTCAAAGGAACTACAACAAAGGACGCGCCAGTCCCCGCTGCTCATCGCAACGAGGTCTTGCAGACTGAGTGGCTGAGAAGTCCGATTGTGAGGAATTGGACAAGAAACAACGCCTCGGCGACTCGAGTGGTCTATTAATAATGACACTAGTTGCTCATGATTTATTTTACTTTAAAATAATGTTATTAAAAGTCGCATACGCTTTTGATCGCCACTCAAGTAAGTACATAAGTAACAATACAAAGTCGCTGCACAAACTGCAAAAGTACACACAGACAAGTGAAGTTTCTTTATGGACTAACTGTCGCCCGTGGCTTTGCTTTCCCAGATATTTTACATCGATACCGTTCGTGCAGCAGATACGATTTTTGTTTCTGGTCTTAATCCCGACCGCGCTCCCAATACTAATCCTGTTCCCGATTCTGGTACCGATTTCGTTCTTAGTTCGATACCGTTATAGTGGTTATATTTCGCATCGTATACCCATTCGGCTCGAAAGCACAAGACAACATCAATATTCCTTCGTTACCAATATTTCTTAAAGGTTTTTGAGGGATCATACGTACGTATATATATATATATATATATATATATATATATATATAAATTTATGATACAATTCGTACGGTTTTGAGATGCCTTCTCTACGAAATTTCAACAAATTAATTATTTAAGTCGCTTCATATTTCTGATCACAAAATTAATTACAAATTCGAGTGCAGTTTATTGGAGCTAAGAAATTATTTCAAAAGTCCGTCAATGTCTTGGCAAAAGCACAAAATCTCTTTATTCGAGTAAAATCTTCTTAAGTCAAGAAAATGTTATTCGTTTTAATAAGATTTCGGCTATATCGAAAATTACAGCGGTCTTCATAAAAAAAATATTTGGCTCAGAAATGTTTAACTTTTTCCATGATCCTTTCTTTCTGTGTGATTTTAACGTTAAATGTCGGTGCTTCAATACAGTTTTTCATCTCTTAGTGAGTAAATAGCCCCTAGATTTGTGTAATTAAAATAAAATTTCGATTCGGCGCCGATGAAACAGCAAGGTACCGATAAAATTAAAAAATACCTATTCACCCTTTTAAAAGTTAAATCTTAATACATTTGCCTTAATACGATCCCGCAGGCATGATAGCCACAGTTTTTTTTACTAATAAAGTAAAGAGTGTTAATGGTGATATTTAAATAAATAGTGATATTTTTGTTTAAAGATGTTACATCCGATTCAAATGCCCGACTTGTTGCCAGAAAAATTTGAATTTTAGGGTTCCTTATCCGAACAGGAAATCCCATTGCCAGCCTACAAACTCGATACTGTTCTCATAAGCGAATAACGTAATAAAGTCATCAAAAACCATCCTGAGCACCACATCAAGGATTAACGACCTACTGGTACGGTATTTTATTTCGAAATAGATTATCCTGGCCCAAAAAATGAATTGATTTATCGAGTATTAACTTTTTAAGACATAGATTTACTATTTATCGTTGTCGATGTTAACGTTCAACTGTTGCGTTCTTTTAGCATATTTGTGTAATATTGTACATTTCATGGAGCGATATGATCGGTGTGCGAAACTATCTCACACTTGGTTAGTTTTCGGGCAGTCTAAATAAAAAAAAAACAGGCATTATACGCGTCACGCTGTCAATCTCACAGTTTTTCAGGCACATAAAGATCCATTTTAAAATCGATTATTCGTTTAATTGTCATTAGTTTTGTTCGCGACTCCGCTCGTGTGGACGTCCCGTTACTTCTCTCGTTGTTAATATTGACCGACCACGAGCCCGATATTACTACGACTTTGAATCAAATATAAGTAACCAATCAATCAATCAATCAATCGATCGATTGATCGATCGATCGATTGATTGATTGATTTCTACTTTCGTAGAAACTTTCGAACTCCGAAAAACAAACTCCGCAGAAGCGGAGTTCGCAGATAAATGTACAGACAGACAGACGGCAATACTAAAAACGATTCAAATGTATTCAGTCAACGCTTCCAATACACCCCGAAGTTGTTTTTTTCGAATATTTTTTGCAGATTTTATGTTTCTGTAATTTGTTATTGTATATGCATAGATTACTTGACAAACATATCTTACAAGTGCTGCATACCAAGCCAGGATTCTCTCGATTGTAAACAGAATCGGCTATTGTAAATCTTCGTGTAAATCGGATAAAGATTTCACTACAAACTTTGTTTAAAGCTATCTTGTTTCATTTCGAATTAAGTGTTAAATCATTGTAAGGGGAACCGCAGAGATATTTTCAAGTCATGTCGAGCTGGATTAATACTCGAACAACGGTAGACTCCGAGTAAACACAGATAAAGTCAGAAGCGTGTGGCTGAAATGGATACAGTTTGCGCCGGGCGGTGTTCCGTGTATCTCCGGGTGTTTGCCTGTCTACTACAAATTCATAGCTTTTAGGTTTACTCGCGCGCCTCTTCCAGAGCGTTAACCGACCGATTCGAAATTCAATGTTTATGGAAACACATTAGCTAAGAAGTAAGAACAAAGCACAATAATAATTTAAATAAAAATTGTTAGTGATACATTTAGAAAGATTTATTTAATTTTTTGATGTTCTTGTAAATACTACATAATCTGTAGTCAATATAGAGACCTTGGCGGTTCATTGGTTAAAGGTGTTGTCCTTGAAACGTCAGGTATCACGTCCGATCGTGACCACAGGACAATTGACCAACCAGTATTCAACTTAAGTCGAGTTAACTTCGACCCTGCCCTGTGGATGTTAAGCCGTCAGCAGCTTTGAACCGTCTCGGGGCGTTTAGTTTAATTTTTGTATTACATTCGTTTGGAGCCTTAAGTATTTACTGTCTTCACGGAATTTTGGAATGTTTTAGGCAATAAAATAAATTTTAAACGACTTCCTTCTTTTCATTGTTAACACACTTACACCACGTACATGTACATATATTTATGAACACACACGCACGCACGCGCACGCACGCACGCACGCACGCACGCACGCACGCACGCATACGCACGCACGCACGCACGCTATATATATATATGTATTTATTCTAATGTCCCTTTTCCAAGGTAATATTTATAATGACTGAGCTGTCTAATTAATTTATTAAATTATTCGGTTTTTCAAATATTATTCATTGAGTTGGTATTTTTTGATCAAAACATCTAATGTCCCCATTCCTAGCTATCGTTGTAGCAACAGGATCTTAAGGTAAGCGCTTAGGGGAAGGGCTCTCCCTTACTTTTAGGATTTTGGGTATTCGCTCTCTTCGCTTACTTCGCTCGCTCATCGCATATTTGGTGGAGGTGCTTGTCCAATATTTACATATATTTAGTCTAAAGTTACCTCACAATAACTATACATTAAAAAATATGTTATATTTGTAAGTACTTCTGAAAAAAACTAAATATGAGTATTGAGTGTTTTATTATACAGACTGGTTCCATGTGTGGCGTGTGTAGAAGCTATTTATATTTTAGATCAATATTTTCGAAGAAACTACAGTCGTGCGATGAAACTAATTTTTTACATCTAAAATAGGTTTATTTTTTTTATTTACCAACCCTAAGTACGGTCGGTGCGATATGGCAGCGCGAGACCGGCGGAGATTGTATGCGAAGTTGTACAGAGCGGCAACAATGCGCGAGATGTGAAACTTAGGGTTGCGTCAAACAAATTTTCGAGCAAATTAGGCGATTTTTCCAAAAAATCGTTCATTGTACAACACTGTTTACGATAATATTGATCTATAAAATGAGTAAAAACATACCCCTGAATATGTTGATCAGTAGGTTCAACTGGTACAGATGTTATATGTAAAATATGTATTTAAGAAGAGATAATATTAATGAAGAACGAACAAGAAGATCATTGCTAATTAAATAACTACCTATTATTTAAGCTAAGTAAATAATAAAAACAAATGTCAACATTTCGTACAAATTTTTTAATACTTATAACCTATTTTTTATTGCCATAACACCGTTTCCCTTTTTAAACGTCTTTAAAAAAGAAGTAGATTCTCAAATCGTCTGTATTTTTAGGGTATATTTCCCACAGATTTATTAACCAATTTAGGATTTATTTTTATTTAAAGTACTGTATTACCAGATTGATCTTATTCTTGTCAGCATGGAGACCTGACTGTGGCATCCACGAGCAATCGACGGAACACCTCAAATATTATAAGCACACGCATATAAATTTAGGTATTTTCTATAGCTTTTTCGTGCTATTAATTGAGGGTTTGGTGAAGTTCGAGGGTGACTGCACTTAAACTAAGGATGTAGGGAGTCTGGAATGATCACCAGCGTCACCGGAAAAATTAGGCAAAGTAACTGTTTCTCCACTTATTCCATTTAAAAGTAAAAGCGAGGTCATGATCAATCAAACGGACACGCACACGCACGCACTCGTACACGTGTAGTGCACACAAAGGAATTATCCTGATCAAAACGATGAATACAAAGTTATTAGGAGTAAAGACTGCGTCTATAAATGATGACAAAACGTAAACTATTAAGTTCAATTGGCATGTTTTTTAGCTATTATTATCTGTAATACATTTCTTAAATACATAGTGAGTGAAGCAGGAGAAATATGCTAGGTCGTACAACGTGTGAATCTGTGGTCTCTGCCTATCCTTCTGCGAAATAAGTGTGAGTTTATTATAAAAAAAATAATAATATTCTTTTACTTATATAGCTGCATCACAGACAATAGCACCGCCGGCACTATATTACGCGGTATCAGCGTGTCCTATGAATAGCGGGTTGATCCGTTTGTCCGTCCGCCCGCGATACGGTAAATCCCCGCCTTTATCCTTTATATAAAACTTTGGCCCAACTTTAATAGCGTGCCGAACAAAGTATCCGGCGGCGAGGGCGAGCGACGTGTAGATAAAGTACAGAAAATAAGAGTTCGTGTGGGGGAGGGAGACGGTCTTGTTCTGTGAATTACATTACTTTCTGCTTCTTTATCTTCGTAGAGAAATTGGACATCCCTAGAACCGGTGCTTCAATAAAGTTTTACGAGTTCCAGAACTACATAATAACGACGTCGTACGGCTCCGTGTCTTTCGCGCGCTGCACGGCCGGAGAGCTTTTGTCCGTGCGAGCCTAATTCGCTAATGCTTTAGTATAAGCGTCAGGTATTGCAATTTCATAAAAATCTTAAAAAAATCGTTCGTATTTGTTGAGCGGTGCGAAACACTATTATGTGAAAGCTCATTATCTATTGATGAAAATTAGTACATTATCGCTTACGAGTTTTCGCTAGCGGCTCCGCCCGCATGTGGATATAGTTGATTCCTCGTTTTCAATGTCAAGTGATCTCGCTAACATCGATCCCGATTTTAATATCGATTCCAGTTTCTTGCTGATTGCTTCGTATCAGCGGGAGGTATAAAATATCATGCGTATAATCCAGAAAATATTCTATTTGTGCTTTAAATTTCATCTAAATCGGTGCAGCCATTTATGCGTGATTGAGTTACAACAACCAACTATCGACACAAATTATCACATTTTTAATACTTTAAAAATTAGGATATTATACTGAAAAAGACGGTGTACAAATGACTTTTCAATTTCCCGGTTATAAACTCATAGAGATAAATATACGAAGAAAAAAAAACAGTAACCTATATTTTATTTAACAAACAGTTTTATCAGTTTTCTAAATTTGATCAAAATTGGTGTTCATTATCAAGTTATGAGTAAACACACAGACAGAAAGATAAACAAACAAAGACCTATATAGGAAAAAATTGTGTGCGCTATTAGTACACGAAAGTTCGTTAAAATCAATTTAATTATTGTAGAGCTATTAAAAAGATACTAACTAACAGGCACACAAATAAACAAAAAGTAACTTATGTCCGTTCCTTGGTATCAAATCACTTGCATGCCAAATTTCATCCAAATCGATAGAGCAGCTTAGAGGTGAAAACGTGACATACAGACAGAGACTCATTCGCATCTATCTAGCTTATACATAACAAAGTAGTGTATTTTATTGGTAAGCTTAATTTCAATGAAATCAGTTTAACTACTCTTGAGCTATGAAAAATATACAAACGTACAGACAGACAAACAAAGAAAAAGTGGGCTATGTCCTTCCCTGAAACTGAAACTCTCTCCGCAGCAAATTTCATATAAATCAGTTCAGAGGTTTAAGTGTGAAGAGGTAAAAGGCAGGCACGCAGACCGACAGACAGAGTTACTTTCGCATATATATTACTAGGGATATCTTCAAAATCGAAATAATCGTAATTTTTTTTCATTATTTTTGTAATACTATATTGTGCTATTTTTGTAATATTTTGTCAAAGATATCTTTTAAGCAAAAAAACCACTTATGCATTCAATGTAAAAAAAATATTAATATTTTTTAAACACAGATAGCTCTAAAAGTCCAAAAGTTATTTCTATATCGATACCTTTTGATTATTTTGAACGATATAAAAGGGACTTGTAATATTCGGTGCAACGTTTTTTTTTTAGTAAAAATGACTTATTTTATTTCAAAAACAGATTTTTCAAAACATCCAAAAATTATGCTATTACAAAATAAAATCTTTTTCAAAATTTAGAATTCGTCAATTTCAAACAAATTTACACCCTTTAATGCAGTTAGTTTTATTAGAATAAAAGGTTTATAGATATTTTAAATAGATATTAGAAATGGTTTTAAAACTTCGTATATTCAACTACTTACTCCAGAATTTGATTGTTTAATTATTTTTTTTTTAAACTTTGCTAGTAGCTTCAGATGAGCTTATTTTTTATCGAACAGACACGATTGTATTCTGTATAAATTTTACGCAGTCCGACATTTGAAACACTTGCCCTAAGTTTGATTGCCAATCGATTCAACGCTTCCTTCCTTCTAAGAAACGCGAATGCAAGTTAAGATAGACGGAGCTTTGTAACTTCTTCACGCAAAACCTGCGGAACCAATAGCGATGAACCTCTAGAATAATACAATTTATGCATCAGAATAATATAATTTATACAGATACTAACTTTCGCTTGCGGCTTTGCTAGCGTGAACGTAGAACGAATAATTTACTAATGTCGATTGATTATCGGCAATAGTGATGTTCGACGGAGCGTCAAAGTTTAACGTCGTTTACAGATCGAAATTGCGAACAGGACGAATCGAGTGCGAAAAAATCGTTTCATATTAAAAAAATGAGTGGCATCACGCGTGTTTTTAATGTCAAATGAGTTTCTCTGGGATAAGCTCATCGGAAAGGAATTGAAGGCGGAGCTAGAATCAGAAGCGAGAGCTGGACCGAGGTCGGGATCATGGTGATAACGTGATCGGGCTGTACAAAAGTTGAATGAATTTCTTGTATGTGAATGCGAACAGAGCCGCGGGTGACAGCTAGTAGCACATATTACTATGCCACTGAGATCGCCGTGTGCCGTGCGCCCGCGTCGTTCTTGACATAATGCTAATCGCTCGCGCCGCAGCGCACGTGCTGCGCCCTAGGCATTGTCTCATTGTGATTCATAAATACCTCGCCGTGTTGGTTAGTCAACATCACCAGATACGGAATACAATTGGCGAGAGCGACTGCAACTTTCACAGCCCTAGCTCAAACGGCGCGCGCTTTGAGCACTAAGTGTTGATAGTGAAACATTGGCCACGTCACTGCACTAACATTCACCATTTTGAGTTTTACAAATTTATTTATTTTGTGTTTCGTGTAGAATTGGATTTAGCTAATACTTGGTAAAAAAACATTTATAACAAGCTTTCTCTATATTCTCAATGAGTTTATGCAAACAATAAATGTACATATTGTAAACAAATGATTACAATATTGTTAATTTTGTTATTTAACATGTTTTTTAAGGTTTTTTAAAGTTTTACAATATTTAAAAACATGCTCAATTGCATTATGTAGTAACATTACATCATATTGAATATTCGTCTCAGTTTTGACCATAAAGCATTAGGTTCATTTTGGAAGTCATCTAAGTTGATGAATATTTAAATGATAAAATGCATCACATTGTTAGTTTGACATAAATGCAACTATTAACACAAATTTTTTTTATGTAATTTAAAACAGGTCATATCAAGGAAATTTAAAAAGTTTAATTTTGATCTACTATAAAGAGAAAAATGTGTAATTTTAGACATTCCTAAAATGATATAAAAAATGCAGTAGTTGTGTGTATGTTTAGGAAAATATATCAAAATCAGGGCTCCTAAAAATATAATAGTTGGCAATCCTAGGTTGTTATAATATTCGATTGTTCAGTTGGGTATGTATTAATTAGATCATTGTTACTGAACATCTGGGCTTATTTTGATGAAACTTGTGTGGCGATAAACCTTCTTCTTCTTATTGTTTAAACTAAAGCTAAATCGGGCCCGATTCTTTTGAACAGTGTTATGGTTCATATAACTAATTTTATTGTTTATTCTATTATGATCGCTAAAATTCATCTACACTACATAAATACGTTTTTCGTATTCGCCCAAGTGTGATCACATGCATCAACATCTCAGAGTATATACTTGTGAACGTCCACAACGGTCGCCGATGTCGGGCGTCCGAGTCCCAAATTCTTCGAACGTGCATAGCCATACAGCCACCGCTCGCGTGGCGCCCCCTGCACGCGCCGCACGACCCGCCGACTTCAATATCAACTTTCCGCGCCCCGTCACCGTCTCCGCCCGGCCCCGGGCGCCCTGGGAAGCACGTTAATCATATTCGTTCGATTCAGCGCATGTAGCGACGCATCCGACAGATAACGGGCTGAACCTCAGAGCGACGAAGCGCGAGCGCTGTTTATAGAATCCACGTAAAATTCGACTCAGAAATCAGCAATCCTCTTTTGATAAGAAATGCAGTAGTCGAAACTCGGCCCTTTGCCGTCCGACGACTGGCGACTGTAGTTTATAACCTTTGACGATTGTTTCCCTTAGGACGTTCGATTTAAAAGTATATAATCAGACAGCTCGTCTCTCGCTACATATCGGCTATCAACATTTGCCGGCGTGACACCCGAATTCGCATCCATACATAGTGATTGTCCATGCGATGGATATCGATGAAGACGTCTACCAAATATGCGAAAATAATAGTGTATCGGATGACGATAAGATGCAATATAATATATTTTTTTTACCGACTACAAAGAAAAAAGGACGATGTTTCCAAAGTAACTATATAGTACTTTTTTGATATGTTAGGAAAATATAGTTTAAAAAAAACTAAATAAAAACACATTTTAACGAAAAATCGAACTAAAAAGTGGAAAATAATTCTTAATATAGGACTAAAATAATGAACGAAAAATATTAGAATTACTGTGAAAAAAGCGTGGAGCGCTTTGTACCGTATGTTTCGTACCATTTTTGAACTAATCGCACCGATCGAATATTTTCGAGAACTGGTTTGTCGGGCACTCTACGCTGTATTTTAGTTTTTTTAACTATGTGTTATTTTCTAAAGTTTTAGTTTTAAAACGTTATCAACAGTATTTATAACCAAGAGCTTTGACTTTCAAGTATATTGTGTATGGCAATGGATTTAAGTTTATATTATTCCTGTCTACGTAACCTTTCCATTTGACCTAACGCATCACTATTACAGTACAACGCACGAAACTTTGCCGCTGCGAAGTTCGTCACGAAAGCGTCGCAATGGCGTAAAATAGGAACGCGGCGAAGAAGAAGGAAGGGTCGCGGAGTGTAATACCAGCGCATTATATCATTAGTATTTTTTATGTAATTTCAAAATTTCGATACTTTGTTCAATTTTTTATTTTTCAATATTTTTTTAAAAATTAAATTTTGAAAGAAATATCCAAAAAACAATTTTCTATTAAAATTTTCAATTTCAAGTTTTACAAAAATTCAGAAATTAAAATTATTTCAAAATGTTATTTTACTAAATATGAAATTATTGTATTGCCGTCGGTCCGTGATAAATCTACAAAGTTTAAATGAAATCTGACCGTTCAAAGTAGATTAACATCGAGCCCAAATAAAAAAATTGGTTGCCTGTAAAGTCGGTATACGGGCGAAAGTTTTACGTGACAACGACTTTGAATGGTAAAATCATTTTAATGTGAATATTCATTCGTATAGTAGGAAGAAGGATGAAATAATAGTAACAATTTAAAACATTTATTTATACAAAGAATTATATTTAAAACATTAATTTATACAAAGAATCTCGCACTGAATTTCATATTAACAAAATTTTATTTTACCTTTACACATACATACGTATTTATATACAAATATACATACAATAACTTGCAATACATTTGCAAGCTATGCACTAATTCTCTAGTGCTGCGCGCGGCAGACCGATCATAGTTGAGTGGGAGAGAGACGCAAGGCATTCGGCGGGCCTCTCTCTCGTTCGGTGACTCATCGTAACGTTACCGAGCGTTACACTTTTTCATAAGTGACTCCCAGCCGCAACCTAATTTAAGACGTTGTCACGTCAATATTGTTTGAAATCTTGTTAAAAATAGAGCAGTTTGTATTTTTAGTACTGTTTAAAGTTATTCCAAAAATTGCGCAACGACTTACAATTACTTCTTTACTCTATGTACTGTACAATCGAATGCACACGCGAGTGTTGTTTAATGCAGTTAGTCGTTCGAGCACGTGCTGCAAACGTAACAGGTACAGAATTACGATGATATGCTATAACAATTTAAATAGGACATTTCACGTGACAGTAAGTGCATAATTTTATTATGTAATTTGAAAACAAATTCAGTACGATGGAGTCGCATACGATTTAATACATTGATTTCGGCAGGAAACCCCGAATATCAGAAAACACAATTGGGGTTTGTAGTTTATTTAAAGACAGTGCATATGCACATTTCATAGTTAACTACAATAAAATTTGAATGCTGATATTTTTGAAACGTATGTATGGTGAAATTTGTTGGAGTTACTACTGGAATATATCTAATACGAAAAAAAAACGAATTTTAAGACAAATCAGGTCACGATAGGAATCGGAGATTGTCAAAACTAAAATTTTACCAAAATCATCAAATGGAATACAGATTAAATAAATCTTTTATTAGATAATAAAAATAGAATAAACACGTATTGTTATTGACGACATTTATTTTTTGCTATTTCTTAACAGTCGTAGTGTTTCCATATCCTAACTCGAATCTGGATTGAGCGGCGACCCAGGGGTGAAGTGGGGCGGGGGGCTGTCAGGAGCACGCGCCGCCCCCCGCGCCCCGCCCCGCCTTCGTCACGCGTCTTTGTTAAATAGACTAGGGATACCGAATTAGATTATCTGCGCAATATAGAGTCATCGGCAGTAATGTAGTGGAAGTGTAGTATTTATGGCTGTTCCCGTAATAGGGTCCAACGGCGTATCTCGGCCGAAGTGGCTGGCAGATTTCGCTAGAGGCGGCCTCTAGCGGCGTCCACGAGGCTGATGCGTAAAAATTGGTGATAGTGAAGGGGAAGTGAAATAAATTTTAATTTAAAATGTATTTTTTTGCTCTTTGCCCAGAAAAAAATATAAAGGACCCGCCCGCTATCTAAGAGGTATCGGATATCGGTTTTTGTGATATCTATTTTTATTTAATAATAAACATATTTAAAAAAAGATATTCGTTACGTAATAATAAAATATTTCACTGACACGCACCCAGTACTAGAAATATTCATTATATTAACGCAGCGAGTGCATATGATTATTTAAATATATTACGCAAAGACATGGGATTTTTATTGCAGCAAAATTCGAGCCACAGTAGCTAAGTGGTCAACTAGATTTGTTTCAAATTAATAGCTATCGGATTTGAAACCTAACTATAACTAAACTGACCAAGGAGTTTTTTTTTTTCATCCATGCAAGGAGCACAGCTGTCTTTTAATGACGTGACAAATAAAGAATTTCATTTGCTTTCATTTTATATGCCTATGTTTATTAAATCCTTCATTTTTATCTTTGGTAAATATTTTGTTATCGAACCGTAATTTATGTATGATATCAGTCATTTCACGATGAATTAAAGTGTGGATAGCACCAGTGACACCAGTTTTATTTTAACTGTTAATTGATCTTCCCGCTGACAAAAGGTAACTCAAAAGAATTTACAAGTAAAAATTAATTAAGTAAGTTATAAAATCGTTTTCTCTATTTATGTTGCTTAAAAATGACATTTATGGTAAAAATTTTGTTCGTTTCAAATTGTCGTTTTTCAGTGCATAAAAAGTGAAAAGTTGTTGTGTTAATGTTTAAAACTCTGAAAACTTGTAACAACATTTTCAAGCCACGTTAGTTACGTGTTTTCAGTACTTGTGCTAACATATGATATGACTTGTGAATAGTAGATTTTTTAATTCGCGTTGACCGTTTGCCCTTGTCTGTATCAACTTGTTTTATTATCTTGCTTACTAGCCCACCGCTTGCGGCTTCGTCCGCGTGGGATTCGGTATGACACGTAAGTCTTGACCGCTAGTCGACCACGTCCCTATGCGGTCTACCCCCCGTCCGCCCTTCTCGCTCGTTCTATATTCTTGAATAACTTGAGGGCATCGTCATCGGTCGAGTGTAGGTTCATGTTTTTAATTTTAAAAGTTCCATATCTCTATAGGATATAGGCATTGGATGCTAGCAACTATTATTTGTTTTGTAACTATTCAGACTTGATCTTCAAATGAGGATAACTTTTTTCTGACATTAGAATAAAATGACATAAAATTTTTACAGTCTGCTCCGAGTTAAGCTCTATCTGTGGAAACCGCAATAAAATAAGTAATTTTAGGGACATGCGCAAACAGACAGATATGAAAAATTGAATATCATTGTTGTCTCTTATATTATAATTTTTTTTTTATCGTCCCATCTCCATTTCTCATACATACCTTCAATATATAGATAATCTGGATTCTACTGTTTTGTTAAAGGTACAGATGATGCAAGTTTGATGCAAAAATGAATACTGTGCATACCTCTTATAGAAGCATATGTGAAAAATTAAACCTCATACTGTAGAGATACGACACTGATAAAGTAAATATGTATCTAGTTGGCACGTCTTTAAACGAATAAACCTCGGTTTAGAAAGTCCAACTTTCTTTTTGGCTGACTGTACATCATTTGACCGGTTACATAAAGTGTGCTTGCTCCTCTGGCTTCGCGGACGTCGGCCGAAAACTATATACTTTATGAACATAAGTTAAGCAGGGCGAAGGCACAAGACTGACATGCGGAGAGTAGATAAGGGGGGCCGACCGCTTTATAAATGAGAAAAAGGTCTAGAAATAGTCTCGTCCCTAAAAGGATACAGTGAGCGACTATTCTTTTTAAATATAATATTTTTTTGATTTTAGAAGTTCTTTTTCAAAGACAGTATTTTTCTCAATTTTTGGACTATATTTAATAGTATCCATTCTTGATGATATGTTTTTAAGGTTGCGTACGTACGAATAACAAAACTAAAAGAATCCTCATAGAATCGCTTGCATAACTTTGGTTTGTTTGTATGTTTGTCGCAGACAATTCGCTCCGAGACTAATACGTAGATTAAATCAAAAGTTAGTGTACATACGAATTTCTGTAACCAAAACACGGACTTGTAACGCAAATACATGAATTTTGAATGCAAGGATCACTTTTGGGAGCAAATTTGAAAATGCTATGTGACATACCAAATGAGTGGACCTTGTTATGAAGATCTTAAATATATATATAGTATATACATATTTCATTTTACATTATAATATAAATAATTTTTGGCCATTTCTTGCCATCGCCGAAACCGCTGTGCTGAGCCTAAATTTATGAAAAAAATTACAGAAAATAGTTTTTTATTTATAAAAAAACGGAAAGAGTACAAGGAGTTGTGGTCTTAAAATAATGTGGTAAATTTCTCAATATTGTGCCTATAAAGTTACATTTGCAGTAATTATTAATCACCATAAACAAATTTGCATCAAAATTATTAAAACATGGTTCACCGTACGGAACTCTCTCGACGCGAGTTAAACTTGCACTTGTCTAGTTGTTGTTTTTAGTGTTAAAACTTGGGTTTAAAGTTTTTAAAAGCTTTCAAACTCTTCAGTACATATTCACTTTTTCCGTATTAATAGGTAAAGTAAATGTTTTTTTTTATAAAAGTTTTTCCAAAAAAATACTCATCTCATCCAGGAGAGTGCTTTTATCTGTCTGTGCATACAACTATATATTATATGTATATACATCCACAGACATATCTGTCACGTATGAATGGCCGCTGATTGTGTTTGCGCCCGAAGTGTTGAACCCAAAAGAAGTTTGTACGTCAGAGAATTGGGTCAGAATAGAAAAAAATAACGAAATCGTCTTCTATTCTTGTTTCTCTTCTTATGTTAAGTCGACACTCACCTTTGGCTGCCGTCTCGTCGTTAGAAATTAAACTAGTCCAATTCGTGCAAAAAGAAAAGCCATAAATAATTAAGTTGGGCGTTTGAAAATTCATGATGGCGGTTATATTGGAGCGCGCGACGTCAAAAAGAAAGACGCGGGGGCGGCGCGACACGACGACGTGCCGGAGGGGCGCCCCCCACGGCCCGCCCGCCCCGGGCCCCCGTGTCCTGTTGCACTGGGGCCGCGCGGCGTAAACAAATACATTTTAGGAAATTTTCGAAGAGCTCGTAAATAAGACGCATCCACTTGCCATTCAGCCCGATATCTGCATTTCAATTCGTTGAAACGCTCTCAGAGGGCGGCCCGGAGCCGCTAATCGGCCGCCAGAGAAAATGGGTTCTGGTCAATGGCACTTCTTTGTTGAGAAGTGTCATATAAAGCTATTATTGTACAATAACACCGCGTATGTGATTTGGTCATTTCGGTATTTAGGAAGTGCAAGGTTGCTCCGTGCCATATGCACAACGAAAAATGTTCAAATAGTCATGCGATACGGGAACGAGTCTCGTGGCGCGGTGAGAGTGGACGTTCGCTTCGGACGCGAGAGGTCCGTATTCGATTCTTGACAGACAGGAATAATTTATCTGGACAGTTCTGTTTGTCACGGTTACCTTGCAAATAATTTATATTGAACTAGCTTTTTGCCCGCCGCTCCGCCGCGTTGAATATGATATTAGACCATTTTAGGAGCACTCGTGGCGTTTATTCTTATATTTCCTACATGACCATTTTAAATGACCTCACTAATGCATGAAAGGTAATCACTACGGTGAGGTCAAGCTTTCTGATTCTCTCTTCTTCTTCTCTCTCTGGTTATCTCTGGTTCTACCCAACCGAATTAGATAAAACATAGCTCAGATGTTAAATTCGACCCCAAACTACCAATCTGTGAAAATGTCTTCAAAATCCGTTCAGTCGTTTTTGCGCGATGCGGTAACAAACGTACAGACAGATAGACTGGCAGACAAAAATTCTATAAACTGTTGTTTTGGCTTCTGTTGCACTAATACAAACCCCCCATATCAGTTTTTTTTCATACCTATAATGTACAGACATCGGTCTGTTACAATTTTAATATATGTATAGATTTTATGACGAGTTCACGTATTTGCGGGTAAGACAAGTTTGTTAAACGCTCAATTTTCAGAATTCATATTTTTACATGAATCAGTGTGACAAAGTCTGTGGTCACGGTGTCGGTCTATTCTGGTGTATTTATTTGTCTGTGTACATTCCTATTATGTATTATCAATACTTCGTAGGGAAAAAACATTTTGTTCGAGTTACAAAGTCTAAATAATTCGAGCTACCGCGTACTTAGAGGTTCATCGGAAGGGAATGGCAATTTTTTTCGACTTACTGAGGATTTCGACTTAACGAGGTTCGAGTTATTGAGATTCCACTGTATCTTAATCTACGACATTAAATAGGTGCGTTTCAAAATTTTTCACATAATTTTGTTTTTTTTTCTTGATTTTTAAAAGGCGTAAAGATTATAACATCTATACAAAGAATTATAACATATATACAAAGAATTATAACATCGAAATAAAAGACGTAGCTATCTCGATTACATTTTCATACACCATTTTTAACAAATAAGAATGGTGTGTGAAAATGTAATCGAGGTCTCTGATCGGTCGTAAAAAATATGCCATTGTCAAAGACAAAAATATTTCTGTGCATAAATGGATTTCAGTGTCTACATTTCTGACTAATTGTCAAGTTCATTATTAAAATGTCTTGAAAAATAAGACTTTACCTATAAAAAAATAATGTGTGAACACTAGAAAATAGCAGCGATGCGCAAGAGTAGATCAAGGTCAGCTTGCGTTCGATCGAAATTGCGTTTTACTTCATTATTTCGATTCCATTACCTTTTGGATCCGCAGCGGGACGGAGAGAGGTATAGTGGCAAGGAGCAATCATTACTGAATGTCAACTCGCATACGCACAGCGCGTGGAAAATAGCTGGCCTTCGATGCACATCGGCGTTAAGATGATGCATTATCATGCGCACAGACTTCGAGGAAGCCGGTCGCGACACACGACCCTACAAATCATGGCAGACTCAAAAAATCACATGTTTAGCAAACGGGATCCAAAAAATAACTAAGGCGGATAGTAATGCGACACCTGTGTGGAATACCAAGTAATATAGTATATTGCTTGTGCATTTAAAGGAGAGTTTAAAACGATGGAATTCGCGGAGGACAAAGGGCGCGAGCGGCCGAGCGGAGTCGGCGAGGGCCGAGTTCTCGAGCCCGAGCGGCGCCCGCTCGCGGCGCAAACAAAGGCGCCGCCCGTCCGCCGGCGCCTTTGTTATCCGCCGCCGGAGGCTTACGCCGGATTGGTGTCTCCGGGAATATATATTTTGTTTTCAGTAATACAATAATAAAAATAATAATAAATAATTTATTATAATCGAAATGATAATAATCATACGCGGAATTATGTTTGTGGGTTTACGTCTACTTGTGTTTAATTTATTGTCGTAACGAAAAGAATGAGCAAATAATTTATTATTTCTCGAAGATCCAAAACCAAGTTTGTGATATTTGTGTTTTTTTATTTTATTCCTAAGTGTACTTAGGAATAAAATAAAAAAACACGTGTGGCACTCGGGGATTGCCGCGGTAAAGCTATAGCATAGTATTTTTTATCAACTTATGCAATTATAATTATTTATTTATTTTATTAATGCAGTATTTTTTTTGAGGAGGTGCCCTAACGCCGAAACTCTAAGCAGACATGAGTCACCAGATTGCGGGGCGAAGAGGGGGATTACGCATATACAACCAATGCTACCTAGAGGCGAGTTGCTGAACTAAAGAGACAAGCTTGATATTTTAAAAAAGTCATTAAAAGTTCTGCTATTCATCGACAGATGGCAAAAGTAAAAAGTATCACCCTGTGCCGGTCGGAGTGGGGAGTGTTAGGTTATTTTCGTTACGGAATTTCTGATTCGGTCTCCACGCTCAAGGCCCGCGATAGAAGTTATGCAATAGCTTAATAAATAAGTAAGTAAGCCTTTATTGGGCGCACATAAATGAAAATAAAACATATCTGCATATTTAAAAGTAGTTTAACTATCGTAATAAATCCTAGATTATCTGGAATAGAGATGAATACTTTAATTTGAAGACCGAGAATAATACATGTCTCGAAGACCTGTTAAATAAAAGGCAGCGAAATGATGACCGCGAAATGCCGCAGCCTAGATCACAGCCCTGATTTTCACTTGTCCCTTATTATATATAGTTATTTGCAGCATTGTATATCTAAATAGTCGTACATGCTGAACGACGTCTGTCAGTGTGTACGTAATCGAATAAGTGGTCGCCCTCAGCATTCGCGGCGTGCGATCGAAGAGTAACGCTTTGCATACAAATACGCTCTTCCGGATCACTTATTAAATGTTATCTGTTAAAATATCTGTGCAATCATGAAAGACCGGTCCGCTATGTCATACGCCTTTCATAGAACTTTGGTCAAAGCACGTCGCTCGCGCAGGCCGAGCGTTTTAGACACCGATTTATCAATTCTGTAGAGCAACTTTATTTATGCACTTTTAACGATTTGAGTCCGTCAGAAAAACTATTGATTAATTTATTAGCCACGAGTAGGGATGCGATTGTCATTCATTAAGCCATGCTTAATTCTAGACAATATTAAAATTTAATTAAATAAAATTAGTACAAAATCCAACGTTTGCTTTAATTTTTTTTATTTATCTAAATATATTACAGGAGAGAGAAAGGAGATAAAATAATAATTTTTATTTATAAGTAAAATATAAAACAAAAAATCAGACAAGCATAAATCAAGTCATGTCAAGTCAATTTGTTAATTTATATATATTACAAACAAAATCGAAAAGGTACTTGTTCATGGGATAAAAAGAAATAGCGCAGGAGAGGTGATTTTTTTTTAATACATTTATATTGCTGTATTATTTGCAACAATAAAACAAACCTATTTTTTCTGAGTGGTATAATATTGGCTCAGAACATTTGTTATCTTTTGCCTTAAATCACAAGTTTTATGTCATATACATGTAGAAGTTAAGTCAAATATAGCGGAGCGAAGGTGTGAACTAAGTTTTTACAAGTTAAGTGAAATCTAAAAGCCGACATCCGCTCGTAGTTCCCAGCACGTCCTACGCTCGTGAGAATCGTAAAATCGTAGTTCTTTTCCCTAAAATTCGACCCTGAAACTGCTAAAACGAAGTCAAACGCCATTGTTCTTGAGGAGAAACAGCCTTTTCAGGGAGTTGTGAAGTAACAGTCACCAAATATTACGTTCTGTTTCAAGTCCCATATAATAAGTAGTCGTTCCTCGAAGGCTTCGCTGGGTTCGAATTAAAATTTAGCAATGACTGTTTCCTTTTTTATGATCCCAATATATGCGACGTTCGGTTACCCGACATGCCGAATTATATAGAGACAAATGAACGTGGCTACCAAAGAAACACAATAATAAAGATTTTTTTATGGTTACTATGCGCCGAATCAAAACCATATGTAGCCTATAATTTACGTTGAAACGTGTTCTTACGTCATAGCGATTTTTATAAAGATCTATTAAATCGTTCTCAAGTTATAAAGCAATTTACAGGCATACTAATCACGAAATCTGACAAAAATATTTATGCGGATTGAACCCACAGAAATACATGCGTACAGACATATATCTTTTAGACGTTTTGAATTTAATAATTTGCAGCTGCCAGTTATTTTATTTATGAATGACATACGATTTGACCCTTTGTCCTGGACTAATTTTAGGGTGTGCGCGACAAACATGTTTAGAAACAAAGAAAGAAGAACGCAACTTTGATACTTATATAAGTGCATGTACCGACGTATTGCGCCGACGCAGGCATTTTCCTGCAAGAACAGATGCAAGAAAGCATAACGACGAACTTCTGGTATCGTGTACGGAATTCTAAGTTATGTTAGGTTTTAAGTACATCTCCCAAAATATTTATTGAGTATGATAATAAGGTTGTGTAGTAAACTCGCTTGTAAAAGCATCGGCCCCCCCCGCGCTTTAACGGCGACGAGCGCGCGTGCCGTCGATGATCCACTACCTTAACAAGGGATATCACATTTCTAATATTATGCATAAAATATACCATAAATGCGTCGGTGATATTTCGAAGGACCTGTGGATTTTTGGACTCGGAACGAAAATTAGTGCTTTTTTAGTTCATATGTCATACACATATATATATATATATATATATATAATAGATATTATATGTATATTCAATATATAATATGTAATATCTTTTATATGTAATAAAATTGTAAACGAGTCGGGCCTGTATATTAACCATATATATGATAAAAGAAAATTACACGTTGTACTTATGTTACCAAGCTCAAATAATAACTTTTAGAATTTTCGTCTGTTTGCCTATGCGTATGCGCATGTTAATCTTAGAAACAGCTTAACCGGTGTGAAAGTAGTTTTCACTGATGTTTCGTGACCAATTTTCGTAATATTTACTGTTTGTTCCATTCTAATTGTTAATATGTACATACAATAAAATCGTACACGAGCTTGCCTGTACATTACATAATTTTGTACTCTATTCATCACCAAATTGGAACTGAGGCCGGAACGGAATCAAGGAGAATCAAGAGAGTCGGAAAGAGTTGAAGACGAGAACCGGGTTAAATTTGAAATCGAATGTGGGAAAAAATCAAAATCAAAGCGTGAGTAGAATCGGAGTAAGGAGCAGTACCCACATCAGAATTACGATCAGGACTGCGATCGGGAGCGGACCTAAAACCAAAATCTACTTATATCGAGACTGAATAAGGAATCAAGGGCGGGACTGCGATCGGAATCAAGAATGGGATGGCGACCAGGATCATGATTTAGAGCATGGTTAGTCGATACACAATATGAAGGATACAATTCTATGTCCACGAGGGCGAAGCTAGGAGTGGCAGCTAGTGTTTATTATTTTTTGTCCGGTCGATTGGCTCAGGCAATCTTATAGATAAAGATAACAATTGGTACTTGGTTGGTAGGTACAGCTATTGTTAGAGATATCCTAATGAAATCACACACACACACACACACACACACACACACACACACACACACACACACATATATATATATATGTGTGTGTGTGTGTGTGTGTGTGTATATATGGACAGATTAACTTCCGCCCGTTTGAAAATACAAAAAAAATTGATTTCATTCTAAAGCTGGTCTTCTTATAAACTGTAGTTTACATGTTCTTTTGATGTATAAGCTATATTATATAGTAAAGTTTTATCAAAATCCGTAAAGTAGTCTTTGCTTAAAAGAGTAACAAGCATACATCCATCATTACAAACTCACGCGCGACTTTTATTTTCTAGTTGCGTTGCCTAAATATATTAGGACCGGATTAAAACGATTCAACGAAAATGCAACGAAACGAGTGCAACGAAAATGTTGCACCGTGTGCGTTCGCGCCGGTCACCGGCGGGCCGCCGCGGTCGGCGCCACTTGTCACCGGGCGCCCTCTCCGAGCGCCTCCCTCGTTTTGCGGGTCGCACGGGGCTCGGCGAGTGCTTCAGACGTAAAACACCACAAATCTCGCCGAGATTTGTTCTCACCTGCCCTCCCCGGGGTTTTTATAAAACGCTAAGCGGCCGCCCCCGGCCCCCGCGCCGCCCCCCGGCCTCCTAATAATTGCGAGCGCCGCGACTTTCGGGCCCCATGAAATATTCATAGCGGCTTTCCGCCCGAGGACTCCGCCTCGCTAAATAAAAACAACCCGCACCCGAAGGCTGCCGCGTCGCGCGACGCCAGCGCCGCCGGCGGACGAAACGTTAACGGCTCTATTAAAGAGCTTTATGCAGATTACGGGAATATTCGTTCGTGCGCTTTAAAATATGTTAAAAATCTCTAGTCTTCTCTAGCACAGGTCTTTGAAAAAAACTGGCATCGTTCTGAGGCAAGATGTCCATTTCAATGCAAGCTACATTTGTAGTAATAGTAAGAGTACGAGCCAAGCTTAATAGAAGTTACGCAACTTGTTCATATCCATATTTAGATCCTATTAATGATAGATATATGATTTAATGTTAAATCTAAAAAAAATATATAGCGTTAATTAAAAAAAAAAATGCAACGGTCATTCACTTTAAATTAAATTTACGCCATATTGTCCTGCTTAAATAAATGTCATAGAATGCAGCACGAGCAAAAAGTCGCGTTGATTGAACGGTGCGTACGGTGACGACGGAGAGGGCGATCGGCAAAGAATGTCGGAGGCACGGAAGGGTGCCTGCGACCTGGATGCCTGGCGACACACAAGACATGATGTCGCCAATTCGAATTAAGTCGAATGACGGCTACACTTTAAACCATTGAAATTAAGGTTGAAAAAAAGCAACTTAATTTTTTCCTTATTTTCTTATATTTAAGATACAATGATATATCTGGCCTTAAAAGGGTTTAAATATGGACTCGAAGAGGTAGTATGCACCACATTGAAAGGGAGTTTGTAGGAGTCTAAACTCAGTTAATTACGCGAAGCAAAAATGAATCAGCTGCAATTTTCTTCAAGGCAGTTAACGAGATACCAGAATAACTATTTAGATGTAAGCGGGGCCGTATGAAAATTGTCTTTACGTATGCGCCGGGGCGAGTTGCGGACACGCGTTTACGCCGATTTTGGTTCGACGCGAGAGCACGTTTCGGACGTTGTGACGTTTTTATCGTTACATCAAATCAAACGATTGCAAATATAGAGGGCTGCGAAGTGCCAATTCGTTTGTGGGCGCGCGATCAAATTACCACGAGTGGTCGTGGATGCGCGATTCGTGCTAAAGAATTGTGAGTCTTGTATCGTTGTACTTTCTCTTTGGTAAATTGGGTTTGAAATAACAATCGCATCAATTTAAGTTTATGCGATTGTTATTTCTAACTCAAATTACGAGTTTGAATTAAGCAATAAATTATATAAATAGATATGGAGCAACGATTAATGAAAAAAAAATCAGCATGTGCTTAAGACCACACGATAGAAGTGAAAAAAACCATAAAGGTGAGATTAATAATACGAAATACAACTGCTTTTTTATCTTTATTCATAAAGTAATAACACTTACAATACATATAATTAAAATTGTGTGTAAATTACTCTGAATTCCATAACAATGTTTATTCAAAGGACACACTAACGACTTTGATGTGCTTTTATCATTGGCAATGTATAAAGATTTCGTTTGAGAAAAGTAGATCCTGTTTCGTTTTGTATAAGTAAATTTTCATAAGTTTGGAAGCAAGATCGTGGGAGTGAGATAGAGGCTTTGATGGACGCCTACTATATACTAGAATGTGTGCTGATTAAGCTTTAAAGGTTCACCGCATCTTGCGTTGAATAGACACGTTTAATTTATTACTTACAAGACGAAACATATATAACTGATTAGTTTCTAAGTCACCCGTATCATTTAAGAAATGCTAGAACTTACCTGAACACATAATATTTTAGATATTAGCAAGACAGCACGTGTCTCCATTGTGATCTCGACTATCCTATTTCTTATGGCAATAGATAGAGTCTCATACACACAAACAATGAATTTAGTCACATTTACATATGTTCACACGCGTATAATAATAACTAATGTATTAAATAAAACATATTGGTACGTACTTGCCGTGTTTATATCGATAGTGAATACGATTGATACGTCATGCTCTCTAGTGTAACGCTCACCGATCGAGTAATCAGTGACGTTTTGAATATATCTCTCTCGCTCTCTTAAGTCAGCTCGAGCCGCTTTCACCCGAACGAGCGTGACGGTTTAATATCATTCAATATCCACAAAATAAAGTGCTCAGTGCCCCTAAAGAAGTTTTCACTTTAATAAATAATTGGACTCGGCGTTATAACTATATAAATATGAGGTTAAACTCGACATAAAATTTATGTGATTGGGTATGCTACGATTAATCACATATTTATGTACATAAATTTTATATATTTGTGCAGTATCACACAATGTATTTCTTATATTCGGTCGTGCACTATACACTTAAATGCAGTAGGACCGAAGTAATATGGATTTGCGGTATCAATTCCTGCAGAGAACACAATCGTCGGTGCGCAAACACGGCATTAGATTTGCCGTATCTTTTTCCGTTTTTTTTTTTTTTTTTTATTTTTTATCTGCCCCCGTGGCATGGCGACCACGGCCCTTGTATAACATTTTTAGATGCATTCATCGTGCTTATATACCTCGCTTACAGTTTTGTAGGGTGGTAGGGGAGGGTTAAATGTTTTAATTCATGTTTTATGTATTATTATTTTTAACATTTTTTTTTTTTTTTAACCCTCTTACATAAATTGCTTAATCTATTACATTTTTATTGTATAATCCTTATTCTAGTACATGCTTATTCTTGTTTTATAATATTTACACATATTTCCCTACCATCCCTATTCTCATTTACCCTTGAACAATCCATCATTCTGTTATTTAATCTTTACATTTTAGTTTCCTATATTTCTATATTCCTTGCCTTTTAATTTCTATTTAATTTCGAGCATCTTTCTACCACTTTGCAGCAGTAATTAAAAAATTTTGCCCTTTTGTGGTCGTCTTCAACTATCGTTGGAAACTCCCCCCTCCCGACAATGACGCCAATCTCCGTTTCCAGTGCCACACGCTCCCGCAGAAACATTGGACATTCCTCGAGAACGTGCAGCACGTCCTGGATTTTAGCGGGATCACAGGCGCAGTATGGCGAGTCCTTCAGTTTGAACCTATGTAGGTACTGTAAGAACCCGCCATGTCCCGTAAGGGTTTGCGCCAAGTGGGACGTCATTTCTGTTTTTCGGAAGACCCGGTACGCTTGTTCCACTCGGGGAAAGAAGCATTTGGTGATTTCACCTGTGCCTCCCTCGGCGTATCGTTCCTGCCACTCTTCCAGGCTCGCCGCCCTAATCACCCTTTTCGCGTACGACAGCGGAAACTTATCATAGACCGCTGCCGTCTTCTTGGTGAGGGCGGCGCGCCTGGCGAGCTCGTCCGCACGCTCGTTTCCCGCGATTCCGGCATGCGCTCTAACCCAAAATAAGCGCACAGCCCTGCCTTCCGCAACGATCTTGGAGATGTCGCGCCTAGCTTCATGGGCCAGAGGGTGATAGGTCTTCGGGCCGGCCAACACCTCCAGGGAGGACCTGGAGTCACTGAAAATGTTGACCAGCGCGTCTTTACTATTCTTCACCCTCCGTATAGCCCTTTGCAGCGCGACCATCTCCGCCTGTAAGACCGTGCAGAAGGGATCGAGTCGTAGCGTCGAGTACCAAGTCTCCTTTCCGTCCCGCCATTCCGTCAGGGCCGCTCCGACTTTGCCTTCAATACGGCTACCGTCGGTGAAAATGCGCGGCCCGACGACGGCGAGACGGTTCATCGTCTGGGGGTCGAGGTCCTCGACGCTCTCGTACCCGATCTCGAGCACGTGCGCGGGGTGAGGCAAATCGCCGAAATACACGGGTCTCTCGAGCTCCCGGTCGAGAAAAGTGTCCCCTAAATCTTTACCGCGCTTAACCTCGTATAACCAGGCCGCTTCCCTCACTCTAATGTCTAGAGGGAGCAGCCTCGCGAGGATGAGCGCGGAATGCAGGGACACTGTACGGTGAGCCCGGCATGCCTTCAGAGCGACGCTGCACTGGACAGCGTCGAGCATCTTTCGCACGCCGAGCTTCCTCGTCGCCGGTGCCCAAGCGCACGAAGCGTACAGAACGATAGGCTCTATCACGGTAATGTATATGGTCCTCACGATCTCCGGACTCAGACCCCACGTCGCCTTGGCTGCTCGGGCTAAGCCCTTGTAAACATTAGTAACCTTTTTACAAGCCTTGGCGACATGAGGAATGAACGTCAGCTTTTTGTCTATGGTCAGACCGAGGAGGCGTATTTCGCCAACCGAGCTAATCCGCTCGCCATTCATGTGCACCACTGGGTCGTCATATTTCAGCTTTTTGGTCAGCACCATCGAATTTGTTTTCGATGGCGCGAACCTCAGCTTATTTCTGACTCCCCAGCAGTGCACGAGAGCTAGAGCGCGGTTGGCCTCCTCCTCGATCGACGAAGCCGACTGCCCGGAGAACATGAGGACCACATCATCCGCGAACGCCTGCAAGTATACGCCGAGTTCCCCGAGTTCTCGGAGTAGGGAATCCAGGATCAGGTTCCAAAAGGTTGGACCGGCTATAGAACCCTGTATACAACCCTTTGAAGTCCCTTTCCTGCACTCCCCTCCAGCGTACTTGACGACTACCTCCCGGTCCCGAAGGTAGCCTCGAACCAGGTCATGGAGGTTCACCGGGCAGCCAAGGGCGCGCAGCTGCGTCTCCAACGCCGGCCACCACGCGTTGTCGAAGGCGCCCTCTATGTCCAATGACACCATTAATATGATCTTTTTGAGATTTAACTCTTGATAGATATGTGTCATCAGATCATAAAGGGCGTCCTCCGTCCCGCGCTGCGGCGTGAAGCCATACTGCGTCGCCTGAAGCTTTGACATTAAGTGCCACTGGAGGCGCCCGACCAGCATCCTTTCCACTGTTTTGCCCAGCACAGGGAGCAGATCTTTTTCCGCTTAAGGGTTTGCTTCAAACATAAATACGTTAAGTCTATAAAATAATATATTTCTTATTACAGAAATTGTATGTACACTTTAAGGAAAACATTGATTTTCTTAGCTCGCAGAAATATTTGAATACACCAAAATTATAATCCCAAAAACGCCTGACACGTGTGCCAGCGTTTTGTGCAAGATAACAAACTTACCGTAGATATTTACGTTTTTAAACGTTTCGCAAATATAATTACTGAGTAAGTTTCGACGACGAGTAAGCTTTGTACGTGTTTCAAGCCCTTTATTAAATTATTTGTATTTGCTGCATTATTTCACTCATCTGCAATGTAACGCTCGTATAAAGGTAAACTTATTGATAGAAAATACTGTATTAGCATCACAAGGTGAACGTCAAAGGTTTCGCGAGGTCTCATACTAGCGGCACATGGCGCATGCAGTTGTATGACGCTCCGACACATGACAGACACAAGGCTGAACGCTAATATAAGGCTAGTACGTACTTCGAATGCATCAATTGGCTCACCTTCTGGTACAGGGCGACACTTTTAACGATTGAGTTACCGTCGTGCTCATGGCGAATAGAACATAGTGTTCTATTCGTCAAATTGAACTAATCGAACCGTGCACCAGAGAAAACGTCCTGAACGTGTAATCACAGTGGTGACGATGCTCGGTAATCAGAATCAAAGAAATTGCGGAAAGGAATGTCCCGGAACTAGGGTGACTATAATCTGACGCAACAACCCAAAATCGATCGCCCACCCAAACATAATACGAGCGAAGTTAAACTCACGGTTCTGTTAGAAAACCAACACGTACTGAACTGCGATGACGTAATATATTAATTAACGACGTTGTTGTTTAAGATAAATATTTGCTTAAAGCCGACGGCCGTGAACTCGGCGGCTCGTGCGCAAAAATAACAAAACAAACAGTTTAGTGAATGATGTGTATAAAAGGCTAATTCTATATAAATCTAATGATTTAATTGAAATACTAACATTTAATTATTCAGTAATGTACTCAAAATTTCCTTAAATTATTTTAGTGTTCTCTAGAAAAATTTCCTACGGAATAGCGGCTAATGATACTTTTGTATGGTTCCGTATCCAAAGAGTGTCAGTGGGACGTTATTACTAAGCCTCCGCTGTCCATCTGTCTATCTTTCATCGGGCTGTATCTTATGAACTGTAATAAGTAGATAGATCTCCAGAGGATATCTACCTGAACAAACTTTGAGCAAGGGTACACGAGCACGCGCATCCGGAGTCCTCGAGCTTCTGTCTGTCCCAGTCACTACTCTTTCCAGGGATGGCAGTATCCTTCTACCCTATCCTTCTCACCCCAAAACCTCAATATCCGTTTAATCTCCCATTTTTCCTACACCTTATACCTCCTACCCCTCCAATACTCATAAAATGTAATGTTCGCGGAAATTTAAAAATTATTATCCCAGGAGAGTACTGGCATTGCCAGAGAATCCCTTCCCGGGCTGGTCTCGGGTAGTCCCATCGTACCGGGGAATCAGGAGTTCTAGGCTCGATTGCGGCGACGAGGTTCACCACCCGTCACGTCTAGTGTCCCGGAGGGGTGAAACAGTTTGTATACTTGGGTAATCTGTTTACGTATGATGGTAAACATGACAGAGATATCGAAAGGAGAGTGAATGCGGGAAATAAAATGAATGGGGCCTTGCTCGCTAATATGAATAGTAAAACAGTCTCACAACAAGAGCGCTTGGCTATCCATGATGTATGGTAGTGAAAGCTGGGTGTGGCCGAAGAAAAATGAATGTAGGATCAATACAGTAGAAATGCGACCGCTGCATAGTTGCTGTGGAGTGTCTCGGCAAGATAGATGTAGAAATAGTGATGATAGAGAGCGGTGTGGTTTGAAGGAAGATGTGGTGGCTAGAGTAGAAAGACTTGTGTTGTGGTGGTTTGGCTATCTGGATACGATGAAGGAAACTAGACTGACGAAATAAATCTAGAGAGCGAGTATGTGTGATGGAAAGGTCGGCAAGGGTCACCCTAGAAAATCCTATGCAGACCAAATTGGTGGCATATTAAAAAAGGGCCAAATTTTAAACACCCAAAACCGACGAGCTTGAATGAAACGATTAATGGATGCAAATTTTGAAATAACAAAACAATTAAAACAATATTATTATTGTTATTAAATTAAACATTGAAGGGGGGCCCCTCTTTAATTTTTTAATTTAATTTAATTTATCTATGCAAGAAATGTGTTTATTTTTTCGCTTTTTAGTCGATTTTTAAAGTGATAATAGAAATCGCTTGAAAAGTTCACACAGTGTATCACCGTGAAGAGTAGTAATAAAAATAAAATTAAATTAAAAAATAAATGTCCCGCCTTATGCTGAAATGTGTTTTTCGATGTTTTTATTGAATCTTAACAGTTGTACTTATTTTTCATGATTTATTTTTCTACGACTATGTAGTGTTCAATATTGTACGGTGGTACAGGATCGTCCGTATATTTGTCCGACTAGCATTTGGATTCTTATAAACGAGAAAGGTCGTGGATTTTACTCCGAAAGTGAAAAATATATTTGCTTATAAGTTTTTATAGCTTGCTAACCGATGAATAGGAAAAAATGTAATTTAATGTTGTGTATCAAAGATAAAGATTGCAATCCGGAAAACCGGATCCACCAAAGTTTACCTGTTCCGGTTATGACAATTATTGTCAAAATAATCGCGCCGTTGCATAAGTTGGTACTCTAAATGGTGCGTGTGCGTCTGAGCTGAAAACATTTTGTTTGTCACATTAACACGATTGCTAAGATTATTTTTACAAAATCAAAATTGTGCTCTTAAAGTAATTATAATTCCAATATTTTTAAAAACTATTTCACAATCAGTGGTTTTACAATATGTCGTATTTACAATGCAATGGTGGTGATACAATATCATCATTATGGGCGTTTAACCATGGTGAGGTGCAGGGTCCAGAGGGCCAGACGTTGACTTAAAATTGTCGGATTCGATATGACGTCAAAATTACATCGAAATGGAAGTTTTGACGTCTTCATGATGCGCTTACAACGTCATAACAACGCCGAATTGATAGTTTAAATTTAACGTGATTGACCCGAAAGCCTTATGTATCTGGTGCACCGCCCAGATAGGTCTACAGTCCCGATGTGATATCACTTACAGTTGTGTTTACTGTATCGGTTATTGGTGTCATTTAAACACTCCTAAACCAGCCCTGAGGATGGGTAGACTTCTATCGACCAACGGTCAAAAAGATTTTCATGACTGCCCTTCAACCGTTTGTTCCGAAAACTACCCTAACATTTTCCCTAACGCATTTTCGGTTTGCAACAGCTGTTAACAGAACTCCATTAATGCGATCTCGAATGGCACGTGACGCCTAGTTTCCTCTCCAACATCTATTCATCACAATAGGGTAACATTCTCGGGATTTTCCGCATCACTGTCATCACAGGTAAATGCTAAACCACATTTGTGATAGATTAACCAGTTTTCATTCATAATTTTCCGTTCGCCGCGCGTGCATACAAACAATAGACTTTTTGTAAAGTATGACGAAATTTTAGGTTCTTACTAGACACATTTCCCATCAAAATGGTTTTTAGAGCACAATATATCTATGTAGGTTTGTAAAACTTGGAATATACATGAAGTTTCATCAACTTGGAAAAATATTTTCTTTTGTTGGACTAGCTGTTTTCCGCAGCTTTGTTTGCACGGATATCGACAGCGGGTGTCCGATTAGAGTGAGTACTGATACAATTTACGCTTAACAAAAATATACAAAGTACTTTAACCTTAGCTTTTCCCGAGCTTCGTATTTCAAAAGCGCGTCATTTTCTTGCCCAACCGCGGCCACACGCAGTCAGCTGCAAGCACACGCCTCGTTTGTGTGAATATTTAAATGCATCTATTGAATATTTTTTTACTTCACTTTTAACTAACTTATTCCTTTTTGTCGTATTTGGTTATGACTGTTTTAACAATTAACCATTTGGTTTGAAAAGAGTTCAATTTTTTGATTATTCTTCTTGAGGGGTAACTGCCTCATGAACTTATGGTAAATTTTAATCTTCCAAGCGATTTCAACGCTTATGGTAGCATTATGTTCCGTCAACTTTTTAATCATACCACTGTCGAGATATTCCCTTTCACAATATTGTTATTACGCGTTTGGGAACACGGAATTTAAAGCCTCCACACTGGCCTAGTGCAGGCCGCGAGCTGTTCACGACATCCCACACCAACGGCTTGACATGCTAAATGACACACGGGGCTATTAGTTTAGTTTGGCCCAAGTTAAAATGAATCGCTCGATTCGTTAGCATCTTTTCAGGATCGATTCCAGTACTTCTTGATTGTTAGAAAACGCTGTCAACGACTGAACAACCTTGATATTACTAACTTGATATGACTAACAAGTAGAACTTATTTTGTTGTAGACAATCCTCAAGTAACATATAGAGATGATTGGGAACGGACTTGGTTCCATAAATTCACCACAATTTGCTGGATGGCATACAAAGATCTTTTTTTTTCCCGGAACGGGAATAGCTGTAAATAAGCTGGAGTCGAGATCGATATCAAGAATAAAAGCGCTCTCAGGAGATGGACCGGGATTAGTTTCGCCTTTACGTTGCAATGGATATATTAAGTTAAAAAAAAAACTATGTGTCCATGCGTACAAAGCCACAAGTAAATACTAAACTTTATAAGTAATCAGGTTCTAAAAGAGCTTTTGAATAGAAACATTGTAAACAATTTTATATGTACATCACGAGACATGAGTACATTCTCTTGATTATGTTTCCTATAAAGTGTTAGAAAGTTAGGCGGTCTTACCTCCCGCAACATATAAAATTAAACAAATTAAAAAAAAAACACAAAAAAAAAACCACTTCGTGCATACGACAATACATTGCCGAGTTTAGAAATAGAGAGAACACCTCGATACTGTTTGTCTACGATCGCTCCGACATCAAACAAGGACTCTAATAAGGCTCTATAAATATGGTAATTGTAAGGCTTCGCAGACGACTGTCTGGTGCCTTTCGCTGTGAAGAAAAGTCTAACTAACCGTAAATATCCAAATAAGGGCACTTAACTGAGCGCCGCCGGCGGTCCTGTTGTTTACCCCGACGAAAACCGGTCTCGATAGCACTCGAATTTATTGTAGACTAGAAACAAATACTCTTAGAGATCGTTTTCTTGGAGATTGTTTTTCAGCTAGTCTAAGCTGAAATTATTTGTAGATTTCGTCTTTTATATGCCAAGTTTGAAAAAAAGTCGAAAGAAACGTAACGCCACGTATGATCCGATTTTCTAATTACGATATGAAATTGATAGTAAAGACGAGATTTGATGTATTGTGGCGCGGGCGCATCGCAAGCGACGGCGAGCGCTTAGGTACCGTAGATTATCTTCATGTTAGACCACCAATGAAGCTGGATAAATCAAAATTTCCATCGAAACGAAAAATAAAACTGAAAGAGTGGTCTTCTAACTTCAAAACAGTTTCAATAAGAATTAAATTCATTTTAGATCATTCGATCATTCGATTCATTCACTTGGTCTGTAATAAACACGTCTATTATTTTTTATTATCAAAATTAAGTTGCTTGAAGAGTAAAATTGCAAATTATTTGCTCTTTTTTTTATACAATGTAATCTTTGCCTTGTAATAGTCTACCGTCAGAGTTTGGCTTCACTTATGACGTTTCTCATCAAAAGGTATCTCTAATTGCTACGCTCGTTGTCCAGACTCGTCAATCATCGAAGTGCTAAATTACCAACATGACACTATTGTTCATTGCCAGTCAGAGAATTCTCAAGGGCTAGTTACAAAAACTCAGTTTTTACTGAAAGCAGAGATATATGACATAATAAATTGTATTTTTAAATAGAGAAAAATAAAAGTTTCTATGTCAACGGAATAATAGCGAGTCAAACGAAAAAATTGCTATGAAAAGCAGTTCTTCGAGTCACGATTCATAGTGTTCTTTTCGTCTATTTTTCCCTTTATGCATTTTTAAACATAACCGTAAACTCACCTGGCGGGCAAGCTTTGGCCGTAGTAGCGGTGCTCGGTGCAGAACATGGCGCCGTTCAGGAGTTGGGCCATCCTCCTCATGAGGCCGTCCCGAAGGCAGCTGGAGTCCAGGGGCTGGCCGCCGCCCACGTGGACCAAGGCGTAGGCGACGTCGCCCGTCGGAGCGAATTCTTCGCTGTACAGGAAACGCTGACGAACACGTAAGATTTGGATAAGACCATATTCTTGGTGATCGCTCGGGCGTGCTGTGGTAGGTGCGACTTGCATAGGAATCAAGTTTAACATAAACACTAGTTGTAAGAGAAGTATATTGTAGAATTGAAGAAAGAAGAATAACGCGCGTACTTCCACGGCTTTTGAGGATTTCGTAAACCGGATGAGAATTCAGAAAACAAGTACCAGAACGAAATATGTATAAAATGTGTTGATTAACTTTACCAAGTACAAATTAAGGACTAATAAAGCTAATTTCAAATTTTTTACCTACTTTTTTATTTTGTACAGCTTTTTATTGTAATTACTACAAAAAAAAAATAGAGTTAAAGTTATTTCAAGTAATAACGTTGTTTAAATTAAATATCATTTTGAAAAATAAAGTTAATTTTTGTAATTTTCAACAGTGACGTCTTTGATCGACGTCATCGACATTTGTGAGTACGATGCAGATTTTTAAGGGCAAAAATATATTGCATTTAAATAAACATTTTTTTTATCTAAAACTAGTTATAGAAAATCAGTTTTTTGGAAATTTTTCATTCATGATTATAAAATGAAAAAGAATATTTTCGAAGAAATAAATCTACTTAGACCGATTTAACAGCACGTGATGCAGTTTTATTGAGAATAGAATCAAAAATATTTCTAAATCAATCGTTGGAATAGAGTGAAGAAAATATTTTAAAAAATTAATATTTTTTTAAGATTTTTCATAAACTGTATAATGAATTAAACTGTATAAATTTTGAAGAAATCTTAGTTCATTCGGATTTTTTATTAAAAGATATTCAAGGTTTACACACACATCTATACATGCACAAATAAACTTATATGCACACCCACACACACGCACGTATTAACATATGGAAATCTTTTCTAAAAAGGGTAAAATTCTTTCTATATTTTGAAACGTCGCCTACTCTGATTTTATGAAAATGTTCAATTTTTTTTTAACGGAACGTTTAATAAACATCGTCAGCAATACGTCGGTTCATAGTACGTAACCCTCGTCACGACAATTCGACGCGCACTTGGCCGGTGCTTTTTGTGCTCATGAAGCACCCACCTCCTTGGGATTTATGGAAAGGCAGCCGAGTTCATTTTCTGAAGAACTTGTGCAGATATAAATTTTTCACGTCGCGATACAAAAGATCAACTCGCAGAGGCCGGAAAGTTAGTCAGATTGTATTTCAAAGGTGTCCGAAGTGACTGGGGCCCGTGAGTGCGGCCAGCCCGCCGCCGCCGGTCGGCTGTTTGATTTTCGGCAGTGTGCCTAGCTAATTAACTAGCGATCTCGGAAAGTAAATTTATTCCCTTCGAAAGAACATTATTTATAGCGGATTAATTAATTTGAACTTCCACGACTTCCACCAAACTCGCCCGTGTTTGCTTTCGTTCGCTAAATATGTTCGCCAAAATTGAAAATTTTATTCGAAATTTTCGGACGGAAATAGCAAAGTTTCGGAAATAAATAAAAAGTTTAATTTCAGTCGCGCGTAAAGATTACGAGCATTCGTATTTTTAGTCTACTTCTAATGCTGTTCGTTTTTCGCGTGTGTCCGAAAATGAGAAAAGAAAAGTGGCGTTTCTCTCTCAATTATTATTATTTTTTTCCTTTCTCTGAAACACGTAAAACAAAAGATCTGAAATATTTTGTAAAGTGTGAAGTGGTACTTCGCGGAAATTTATTATTTTGAACTAGTACTGTACGTTGCCGGTTTAACTTCTAATCATAGAAGTTGTGGTAAAGCTTACAGAAAAATCAGACAGCTTTTTTCCAAAGAAGGCAAAACTTTTTTTCCTAGCTTCTTAATTTGTGGACTGCAGTAACGTGGCGGCCAGTTTATTTGTCGGTCTTTGTCGCGCGCCTGCCGATTATTTTAAGAATGTTTTGACACACAAAAGGTAACGTTACGGCGTTTAGTTGCCGTCATGACAATGCGATTGCTTGTATATACAAAAAAAAAAAATGTGACCAGTCATGGGACGCCTGGCAGATGTGAAACATCGAGTTTGTATACGTAATATGCATTAAAGACAATATTACGACATGAACTAAATATAGCATAATGGAAAAATTAAATATTACGAATTTTTACAGAAAATGATGACTATTTATTTAATAAATATTTATTTTCATTAAATACAAAAATTTAATATTAATTTCAAGTCGCCACAACTTAATTCATTTCATCTGTGACTACAGTAATAGTTATATTCGATGTTTCCTCTGACGGTATTATTGTGACAATTGTTTGTCACAGTAATAAATAATAATTGATTAATAATAATCAATCATTAATCAAAAATACAATCATATTAATGAAAATGTAGTAATGTGCATTGTGTGGCGACGGGTCGCCACGCTATACTATAAATATATACAGTCCACAGATAGTGTGTACGATGTGGCGACGCATCGCCATGGGCTAGCGACTGTGCGACTCCCTTCTCACTCGGTTCGATGGTGCTGTTTACTACGGTATACATTTTGCCTATATATCTACCACTGTATAGAGTGGCGACCCGTCGCCACACAGTGCGCTCTACTATAAATAGACTGTATATATATATCCTAGCATAGCGTGGCGACCCGTCGCCGCGGCAAGAGTCGTCACGCTAACAATCCGGTTTACCTGCGCCTATAGATATTTCACATCAACATAATTTTCTGGAGTGGAGTTTCCTAAATTTCATCGCCATAACTTCACTTTCTATACGACTAAAGCTTTAGTTAGGAAATGTTTCATTTCAGATATCAGTATAAAAGTAAAACTACACAGAATATTAAAACTTATGAGAAAACTACAAAATAATTTTATAGGTAATGTTTTAAATAAAAATACAGTGTTCCTCCAATTAGCGAGTGTTTTAATTTTAAATCATACCTTAAAAAAACATATTATAGTATTACTTCGATGTGTTATAAATAATCTCATAAAAATCACAGATTAGACAGCGATCGGAGCGCCATCGTTCGGCGAGACGCCGCGGCGTGTATGACAGAAGTGACCCCGAAGTGGGACAAAGAAAACGACATCCCCTGTGGGCGGAGGCGCGCTAATGCGGCGCACGCCTCGGCGTAATTGTGTTTGTGCTTGCAATTTGCGGTAAGTCGCGCCACCTGACGTCTTTTGACAAACATTTACCTCGGCGCCGGAGTTGGCAAATTTTTAGTTGTTTTCCCAAATTGTGAGGTTGCTTTTGTTTTTGAAGTTGAAGTTTATTTGTTACAGGTTAACTTGAAAATTTTATTTGGTTAATTTAGTGCATAACAAAACAAAATGATAATTTTGGCGAATGTTAAAATCAATTTCCAAAAATATCGATGTATTGCAAACATTTTCAAGATTTCACACTTTATTTGCAACGCTTAGATATCCATTTTAAAGGGGAAAATGAGCATGCAGGTCACTACAGAATATCTACTCTCTAATGACCTGCATGCTCACTAGTCACCGCCATCCATGGACAACTTCAAGTCCATTATCAATGGCATGTAAGAAGCAGCCCCATTTAAAAATGGCTCGAAAAAGAGTACTTTCAAAGCACTATACTATTGTGAATTGTTGCGCCGGACGAGTGAATTCGTCAGTCACTACACTCGCCGAAACCACAATCACAGCATCAGATTTCTCATGCTTTAGAAAACAGTGTCCGCTATCGACGTATCAAGAGCGACGATTGCCAATAGACAAGTTTATCAGTAGTTCCTCGAATGACTTTACACGACCCGCTGAGGCGATGCTACGGCGGGATGGCGGTGGCTACGTCAGGCTCGGTTATAGCAGCACCAATGTATGTCCATATAGTGGGAAGAAATACTCAGCTTTTAGACTAGTGCCTACAGTAATGATTTGCCTATAAAAACCCTAATTATATTACTTTTTCAATGTAATATATCTATATCACGAGGACTGCTATTTATGTATCAGGAAATGGTCACACACAGAACAACATTTAAAAAGGGAACTCTTTGGTTGTAGAATACAATTTGCTTTATGTAAAAAATGGTTTTAGCGTAAACAAAAGTGCATCGATCATCATGGCAAATATCTTGAAAACCAATAAAACCATATTAGACGATAGATGTTTGTTTCTTTTTGATGTTCCGGACACATAAATACCAGCCCTCGTATCATCAAGCCTCAGAGACCTATCAATGTGGTAGAGTCTTGCTGTAGTCAACTTGGTTCCAGCACGAACATAGGCTTTGACCGGTAAGATACCGCTCTATTACAGAATTCAAACCTAAAGTAGCAGTTTTAGCTGTTGCATTTCATAAAGTAAGTGGGAGTTTCGGTGTTCCACATCCCCCTCCAACGTATTCTATTCCTTCCTAAAAGGCTAGCAATACACTGGAACTTCTTTGAGGTTATGGTGGACTATCTATGGGCCACGATGATCACCTGATTCTCTCGACTCGGATGCTCGTTTGCCACATAGATATGCTATAAAAAGAAACTGTTTTATAATGTTTTCATATATGTACGATAACCTTATAAAACAGTTTATATATACATAAATATATATATTTTTCGTATTCTATTTTTTCAGCTTTTTAGATTTTTCAAACATATATCTTTACTTATATAAATAAATTATTATTAGTCGTTGGATTATGTATATTCTACTCAACTACTTTATTTCTTCTTCTATTTGCATTCACTTTTGCTTCTTTTCTAGATTCATGTTTACTCTAATTTGCTTAATGCTCACCCCTTTTAGCCATACTTTTGTTTTCTATTTCATAGAATTAATAATATATTACTTCTCATTTTATTGTTCCAATTTTTCTTACTCATATAATACAAAGCAACTATTTAATATGGAACATTCTTGAAGGAAACCAAAAAGTATCAAATATTTTTCAATCACAGGAATCACTGGAAAGTAAGTGATCGCCGCCGTCCATGGAAATCCGCAGCCTCAAGGGACCACTAATACGAGTGTCTTTCGTTTGGAATCTCAGAAGTACTTTCAAGGTTAATAAAAATTAATAATCACAAATTTTCAGAGCAATCTCTATGTATTTAGAAATGTGCATGGGGTGGAGAAAAATATTTAATGTTTTGTAGACCGCTTTTAAATCGTGACGCATTAATACTTAAAAAAAAAAATTTATGTTTTATGTTTGACTGTCGTTCTCGTACAGTCGTTTTCAGGCGATGTGCGCACGAACAGACTAATAAAAATAGATGAAAACTATGGATCAGATTTTAGTATAAATAGGCAGCAGCACCGTTTATTACATTAAGGTAAAAAGCTCGCTGATATTTCGCCCGCAGTTAGAATTTGAATTTAAGATTTAGGATTCATTGGTGATAACAGTTATTAGCGGTCCCCGAGCGTTCGTCAGGCCGGCGCCGAAAGCGCGGGGTCCAAGGTTTTCATCTCGAAGTAAAAAGTTTATGGGCAGTAAATTCTGCAGTCGCGTAATAAAATCATGGCGCTAATTTTTTTGAGTGCGAATTTTATTATTATATAAGGTATTGAATTATAGCATGCGCCCGGCATGTTGAGAAGTTTCAATACATTGAGATTGGTTGGAGGTTAAAGTTAGGCTATAGACAGGAATCGGCCGAGTTAATTCCAGTACTGTCAATAAAACAGTGATAAAGACCTTTACCGTATCGGAGTGCATAATATGTAACATGCATGCACCAAACGCCCGACTTTTATATCGATTATCTTTTGAGAGGATTCCATTGACGGCTCACTCCACGGTTGACACCTCTATGCATTATTGCATTACATACATAACGAACCGGACTCCTAAACAGATTTTAATAACTCTTTCACCAATTCCGCATCCAATTCCTATAAAAAATAGTGCACCAACCTCGGCCTCCCATTTTATTTATGCAATATATAATAATTAGTATGAATTTGGTGTGCTTTTGGTGCTTAAATAATTTATCACCATTAAAATGAAACCTTAGTGGTAAGCTACGCGCTAGTCCGGAAACGATCTGACAAAACACTACCAATTGTAACCGGTTTCACCCGAGCTTTTAATCTATCTACTACATCGAACTACTGAACCGATATTAAAAAATATCACTAATAGAAGTTTACACTAATCTTGAGAGAAACAGGCAGTTAACGTATGCCGTGTCACAATATGCTTCGTCTAATAATTGATGAGACTTACTCAATCGAATCTTAGAATATTTTCAATCATTAAAAGCCACACTTCCACCAAATGGTATAATGTACACATTATTTTGACATGAGAGCTTGTCTCCGGCTGCGTCCAAATTAGAATTATGGACCTGCAGAAGAGTTGAAATGAAATGTGGACGGGAAGCATATTATAGAATAGAATCGAACGGTAGATTGAGAACGAAACTAAGCCTCAAAGCGGATGTATTACCGCAGTCACAACCGAGAGTGAGACCAGAAATGAAATCAGGACCGGTTGTGAGTCCGGTACTGACAAGGAACGGAATCGAAAGTCATGCTAAATTTAGGATTGATGGCGCAAAATCGAACGATATGAAAGATGGAACAACTTATTCTGCGCAGGCGAAGCTTCATCGAAAAGGTAGTTTTTGTTTTTGAAAAAGCTACGTAACTCGTTTTCGAAAAAAAAAATACTGTGACTGTTTATATTACTTTTTCTTATTGTCAATTTCTTATTGACGCTTTTAAAATATTTGCTTATATTGATAATATTTCTAATATGCTTTAAATAGTTTCCATATTCAAAATGTAATGACCAACGACATATATCTCGATATTATATATTAAAGAATAGGGGAGAGGAACCTTAGTGTCCTTATCGCCACGCTCTGCACTAAAGGGCCGATCAGCGGTCACCGACCACATGATGGTCTTTTCCGGTGACGCGTGCTCTATTATTGTGGTTTGTGGTTGTTCTGGTTATGAACGTTTTTCTGTGGTCTTTATTTTTAATTTGGTTGTTTTTAAGACGTCAATGGAAGCGAAAATCGTATTCCGGAGTATTCATTCAAATATTTTAAGAGGGTTTTGGTGAGCAGTTGATTGAACAACAAAGTAAGTACATTTTATTTTTTCATCTTTGAAAGAGTTTATTTCAGTAGAATTAAATATTCATTATTTACTTGATGGGCAGATGAATACCTTATTCAGCATGAGAATATTTTAAGGGCAAGTAAACGAGATTGTAATGTTGAACATGTTCCCTGTTTGCGGACAAACGTGCTCAGCTCTCAGCTAGGCTTTCATGAATGACCTAAAAATTGACATTCGATATAAATAGATTTTGGAATACACCTACAAAGGTGTATTCTAAAATGAAAACTTTCACACATTAACAATTCCTCTAAATTCTTACTGTGCACTTCGCAAAGGAATTCTCTTCTCGTTTATCCGGTTCGTGCGATATCAAATCAGTTAAATCCTGATTCCCAGAACCAATATTTTCTTTCATCTCGGAACTTCTTTTTAATCGGGCGGAGTTTCTTTGTCGTGAGTTTTGTCAGTTCACGGTTTCGTAAATATTTAAATGCGAAGTAAACAGACCCGTCCCGAATGCATTATTTATAGCGGCGCGAACTCCGTTCGGGTCTCCAAAAGATTCAGTGATCTCCAATTTTTTAAATTTATTCTTGCATAAAATTCAATTTAATTTTTCAAACTCAAAGCCTATCGCTGGGAAGGTTGAGAAGGGACCTCAGACCTCCTTATAGGACAATCTCTGCATGTACGTCTTGCCCGACTGACATCCATAAGTCGTTTTATGCTAGCTAGTCGGTCTCGGGTGTATTAAATTTGGCTCTCCTTTAATGTGCCACCAATTTGGTCTGCATAAGATTTTCTAGGGTGATTTTCGTCGATAATTCTATTGCATCAATGAGAATGAGTTATACACACAATTTTCTTTCGTATAAGACCGACAGACTTATACTCATAAATATCCTCCAATATTTTTTGAGCAAGGCGAGTTTAGAAGGTGGCAATATAAAATGTGGTGTATAAAGGGCAACTTTCCCTTCACAAACATAAGAGCGGTGGGTGATTGCCGGTCGCCAGGAGAAACTTGACAGTGAAATAAGTGAACGAAAATTTATAAAACACTATCGAGTTACTGATATTGTGGTGTGTCGTAATGTTAAAATTTCTATAAATATAGTGATGTAAATTAAGATGATAATCAATAAAAATCTATATTATTGCATACTAGGTAAGAGTATGGTTTTGTGAGGATTCGCAAAGCTACTAATGCAATACATCGTCACGAAATAACTCTCATTGAGACAGTATGAAAATAAATGCGCACGAAAGTAAGAGGTCATATCCGACAACAACGAAATGTAGAAAAGCACTACGGAACTACTCTAATACTTTCAGTTGATTATCTTGACTAGTGGTTTAAAATTTTTTTCGAATGTAAACAAAGTTATAAATAATTTACAAAAATAAAACGCAAAGTTGTCAACTTAGATGTAAAAAACCAGACTTATGACAATCTAGAACATTCTAAACAATTAAAATACGTTGAAAATTTGCATAAACAACGTCTGCGTGTTGTTTATATTATGATGATAATAAATATTGGGTACTGTTCTCGAATAATATTTACGAGAAATATTCTGTAAATTCAATTCTATAGTTTGAGGGCGTAGTGGGCAACAATATATATATTTAAAAAATATATATCAAAATAATTAAAAAGCATATTTTTCATAATAGTAATGGTGTAAAAATATAATTGAATATATATGACGAATGTAGAAAACTTTTTTGTTTATATATATATTTTTTCATAGGAAGATTATTAAATTATTTAAATATACATATATATGTATATAATAAAACAGCCTTCAAAGGCATATTTCAATAATTAGTTATTTTTGGAGTCGGTTCGAAAGGTAAACGGGCGCAGTAGTCGTATCTCCTTAAAATAAGGAAGTATTTTTTACCTCATTGATTCAAGTTTCATTTTCATGTTTACAGATTACAATTTATTTTTTTCTTGTTTTAGCTGGAACCGACCCCAAAACCAAATAGTTATTTAAATAGGTTTTTTGAAACTGGTTTTTACAGTTCTGTGTTCGGCTCGGTAGCGGAAGGACGCCTGCGTTCCGACGCTCTGACTGGACATAGTACGCGATCTCGTGCCTCAGTTTCACGTAAGTGAAACTACGGTGCCCTTACGATTAGTTCGGAGTTTCGCCGCTACGCCGTCGCGAGCGGGCTAGTACGTCGAAATTCCTCGCCCACGTAGTTTCACGTAATTTCACGGTGAAATACGTGAAATTATATTATATTATATTGCAATTTATTTTCGCGAATTAGTAAAGTGTTAGTGTTGTGTTCCTGTGCATTCAAGGTGCGCTTAAGGCTACGCTCGGCCTTCCCGCGTTTTCGTTTTCGTGCCGCTGGGCGACGGTTGGCGACCGTTACACGGTAACGGTCGCTCCCGCCCTTGCGTAATAACCGTCAACGGGCGTTCGCGCGTTTTAGTTCGCGTGGTGTAGTTCTGCGTTAGTTTATCAGTGAATTTAAGTAAATTTTAATAGTGTTTTTAATTACCTCGGTTATTTCCTTAGTGCATTCAGGCCGTCGTCTGCTCCCGGAGCAGCGGCGACCCGCGTTCCCGGGTTTGTGGGCGTGAGGTGCGCTACAGGAGGTTTGAGTCAGCGGTCCTATCCACCGGTGAGTGGCGTGATTTAATTACCTAGTTATTTCTCTCAATTTTAATTCGGAATTTTTATATTGTGGCTAAGGAAGCACATTCTGTCTTAATTAATTGTTAAAATATGGAGACTAATACCTCCTGCCCCCCAGGGGCAGGAGGGGTGCCAAAGGGTCCCGTAACCCGGGCTCTCATCAAGGATATCGTCGCGAAGTCTCTCTCAGAAATGGGATACGAGTGTCCTCGAGACTGAATTAGATAAATTTGTGAAAACAGCTACTCCTGTAGCGAGCCGCACGAACACGCCAGCCTCGAGTGCGAACTCGAGCAGGGCCCATTCGCCTGCTAGTAAGAATAGGAAGCCGTTAGGTAAGCGCGCCGCCAGCTCGTCGTCCGAGGAGGACACTGCGGGCTCGGACAGCACCGTCGTCGGTTCGGACGACGAGTCCGGATCCGCCACCAACACGTGGGACTCCGGTAGTCCCGAGGGTTCTTCCAGATCTCGCGCTAACTCCGACGCCTCGTTCTCCCTGGTTAAAGGGAAGAATAAAAAGGCGGTCAGGAAAGCGACTAAAAAATCCAAGTTGACCGAGCAGCCGGCATCCATCGTCATGGATGTCGAGGTTGCACAGGCACCGTCTTCTACGGCCCCTGCCGCCCCCGTCGCCGCGCCCCCTACTCAGGTGGCGACTGACAGAGCTACCCCTAGGTCTGGTACCAAACCGTCGGCACCACCTACGGCCAAAGCTCCCCCTCCTATTTTCCTGCGCAAAGGCGCAAACTTTGTGAAAATTTCCGCAGACTGCACGCGTCTGCATATAAACTATTCAAAAGCCGTCCGCGTAGCCGACGACGGCATAAAAATTATTTGCCCTAATGTTGAGACTTTCCGCAGTCTCAACAAGTACCTTGTTGATAACAAGGTTCAATTTCACACTTACGCTCTCGAAGAAGAGCGTAAGATCAAGGCGGTTATCCGCGGCATTCCCGCGGATTTCGCGCTAGATGATATCAAAGACGATTTAGTCAACCAAGGCTTCCCTGTGCTTTCGGTGCACAGAATGTCCAGACGAGACGGCTCTCCCCTCTGGATGGTACTCGCCATCCTCGAGAGGACTGTAGAGTCCAAAAAAGATTTTCAGCGCGCTTAGCGTTGTATGCGGCCTCTCGGGCATCCGAGTCGAGGCCCCATTCAAAAAAGGTGGACCCGGTCAATGTCACCGGTGTCAAAAATACGGACACGCGGCCGCGAATTGTCACGCGGACCCCCGCTGTGTCAAATGTCTGGTCCCACATTGGACCAAAGAGTGCCCGCTCACTCGGGAGTCGGAGGAGAAACCCTCCTGTGTAAATTGTGGCCAGCATCACACGGCCAATTATAGGGGATGCCCTAGGGCTCCCAAATTCACGCCCCGTTCGAGGCCTAGTTTCAAAAGGCCCTCCCGCGCCCCCCCCGTCGCACCTCCCCGGGACCTGGAGAACTTCCCGGCCCTCGCGACTACAGCAAAAAAGACAACTCCTGTTGTCAATTTCCGCCCCGCCCCTGTACCCGCCACCAACCCGTGGGGGATGAACCAGCCCCCGAGGGCCGTACCGGAACCATCGAGGGAGCCCGCTCGCCGCGCTCCCCCGGCGCCGCGCCCCGCGACCGCGTCCGCGGGTCCTTCTTCGTTTGGAGACGACATCCAAACGGTGATGGCCGTTCTCCGCGCGGTTTCGAGCTCGGAGATCGCCGAGTTCGCGGGTCAGCTCCGAGCATGCCGCAACGTGGAGGAAAAAACTCCTCGTTTTAGTAAGATACCACGACCTGATGGTACGTTTAGAGTCCATCTAAATGTCTACACCCGGGTGTAGCAGCATTCCCCCTCTAGGTGGACGCCGTAAGCCAAAAAATTTAAAACTACTATCGTTCAACGCGAACGGACTCCAAAAAAATATTCCCGAACTGACGAACTGTATGTCGGAGTACGGGATCGATATCGCGCTCATACAAGAAACTTTTTTGAAGCCAAATAGGCCTAGAGCCTGCGCCATCGCAGGCTATGTACAGCTACGAACGGACAGGACGTACGATAGAAAAGGTGGTACAGCCCTGTACTATAGTCGCTCGCTCCATTGCTGTCCCATTAAAATACCCCCATTAGTTAATATGGAAGCTACGGGATGTAGACTCGCTATGACGGGTCATCGCACTATCATCATAGTTTCGGTTTACCTCCCGTCTCCAAAGCCGTTGCTCCGGAGCGACCTTAGAGCCCTCCTTGCCCTAGGGGATGCCGTCATCCTCTTCGGCGATTTTAATTGTAAAAATCCCAGATGGGGCTGTGCCATAATGAATGAAAATGGAGAAAAACTAGATCAACTCCAAGACAGACTCGAGTTCGAAATCATCGCGCCCTCTACGGCGACCTACTTCCCCCATAATGATACTTATAGGACGTCAATTCTAGATATTGCCCTGACAAAAGGAGTCGCCTTAAATTTAAATTATATTGAGACTCTTAATAGACTTTCATCAGATCACCGGCCGGTATTGTTAAAAATGGGTCCTCCCGACGGCGGGAGGCCTATTCCCACTATCAAAATCACCGACTGGAAGAAAGTGTCGACCGCGTTCGAAAAAATCGACACTCCTCCGCTCAATAGTATACCTGATGACATTAGGACGACTGAACAGATCGACCATGCTATAGGTGCTCTTACCAGCCACGTCAGGACAGTGGTCAAGAGATGCGAGCGGGAGGTTCCGGCATCCTCGGATCGTCGGAAGTTTCCGCCTGACATTCTTGAATTGATAAGAGCTAAAACAAAGCTTTGCGCCGCGCGAGCGCATCCCACTCCCGAATATCGATCCAGAGCGCGAGCTCTCCAACGCGAAGTGAAAGCTCGCGTTCAGGAATCCGAAATGAGAGTTGGAGCGACCTCATGGAGGAAATTACACCGTCACACAAAGCGTTTTGGAGAATTACCAAGGCGCTCAAAACGGAGGGGTATACTCCTATACCCCCGCTTAAAAGACCGGACGGCTCCATCGCCCTCGACGACGCGGAGGTAGCGGAGTGCATAGCAGACTCTATCGAGACTCAATGCTCTCACGCCTCCCCCCCGCACGACACAGCTCATATTAGTCGCATCGAGGAAGAGGTTCTTCAAAAAACCTCCCTCGAACCGAAAGACGATCTGACACCTGTCTCACTCAGCGAAGTCCAACTGCTGGTGAGATCGCTCAAGACCAGAAAGGCACCGGGCCTTGATGGAGTTAGTAATAAAGCAATTAAATGCTTTCCACAACAATTGTTAAGTCTACTGGTCGCGATTTTTAATGCGTGCCTTCAAAATTGTTATTTTCCTCCAGCTTGGAAAGAGGCGGAGGTAATCGGCATTCACAAACCAGGGAAACCGCGCGACCTCCCTGCCAGCTATAGACCGATCAGCCTCCTGAGCGGTCTGGCCAAATTATTCGAGAGAGTTCTTAAAACTCGTCTCAGTAAACATCTGTTCGGCAAAGGCCTTATCATCGATGAACAGTTCGGTTTTCGCCCGGCCCACTCATGTCCACAGCAAGTCCTCCGCTTAGTCGAATATGTCACGGAGGGCTTTAAATCTAAACAAAAAACCGTTGCTGTCTTCTTTGACGTAGCTAAGGCTTTTGACAGAGTATGGCACGCCGGTTTGGTATATAAATTATATTCCCTTCAAGTACCAGATCGTCTCATATTCATTATTCAAAATTTCCTCTCCAATAGGCATTTTACATTTAGGCATGAGCGTACTCACTCGACCAGACGTTTAATCAGAGCCGGAGTTCCGCAAGGCTCCGCCCTCTCTCCCCTCCTGTACTCCGCGTACACTAATGACATACCGAGACCGTCGTCCGGCGTCCAACTCGCGTTATTTGCCGACGATACCGCTTTATTTTATAAATGTAGGAATAGGTCCACCCTATCCACCATCCTCCGCCTCCAGAGGGCCATTGATGAGCTAGGTCAATGGTTCCGTCTCTGGAGGATCGAAGTCAATCCGAAAAGTCGGCAGCTATACAATTTGGTATAGCAAGCATAGGAGTCAATTGGTTGTCGACTGGAACACTCCTTCCTTAAAAATGTTGAACGCGAAAATTCCGTGGCAAAGGTCTTATAAATACTTAGGCGTCACGCTCGATAAGAATCTCCACTTTCGAGAACACATCGCGCGTGTTAGGAAGAATGCTCTTTTTTACACAGCAAGGCTCGGAGCCATGCTCGGTAGAAAGAGTAAACTATCTAGACGTAATAAACTTACTTTGTACAAAATGTGCATTAGGACGGTGTTGACGTACGCGTCTCCAGTCTTCGCTCACGCCGCTCCTAAAGCACTACATAGGTTACAGGTAATACAGAATAAGTTCTGTAGAGCAGCGACGGACGCACATTGGTGTGTTCGTAATTCCATTCTCCATAGAGATTTGGAACTCCCCACTCTCTCTAAATACATGAAGGACGCATCGAAGCGATTTTTCGACATCGCGGGATCACATCCCAATGCGCTTCTTCGAGCGGCGGTCGACTATCAACCGCCGCCCCCCACCCACTTTATTCGAAGACCACGGAACGTACTATTCGATCCGCCTGACGCTCTTACAGCGGCAGTTGACAGCCCAACGACGTCAACGACACCCATGACTGACTTAGAATAGGTCAATCCGCAAGGGTCATCAACCTGAGCTCCCTTACTCCACCCGGCCGCCGCAGACCGCTCCCGGCTGGTAGGAGGAACGGAACCGACCCGTGACGGTTCCCGGTGACATCCTATGCCAAGGCGACATCCTTCAGGTGTCGTCCATGTACGCGCCGTCGCACGCACGTGCCGTCCGGCCGCGCCGGTGAAGCTATAGAAGTCGTCCGACCGGTCGCCAGACCCGTCGCCTGACTAAATAGCATAGCCGAACCAACTACTTCACCTTCAGGGGGACTTTTTTAGTGGGTTTCAGCCCCACACTACCCACGCGTACGGGCGCGAGGGTGTGCGGGATAGACATTTTTTACACCCTCCACGTCGCAAGTGGGAAACAAAACTGGTTTTTATATCATTTTTGTTAAATTTGATTTATTTTTAATGCTCTAATTACAGGGTAATTGCGACTTTATAATTCATTTAACTACACGGTTAATAAAAACCAGCCAAGCATCTCTTTTACATATATATGGAGCAAGTGGAAAAGCAATTCCGATCTTGAATTTATTGTAATTGGACAACACGTCATTTTAGGGCCTTTACTTTCTTAGTTGGAGTGTGACTACCGTGTTATTCTTTTGTAAATTGTAAACTCTATATTTTTTTATTATTTTTTACAATACAACAGTTCTATAATTCATGTAATCACATTTTCATTTGCTGCTACATCAAATTAATTCACCGAAGTTCCATTGTCATCGCTAAAGAGTTTCGATGTATTCTCGCTTAGATCGTCACTTTGGATTTACATACATGAATAAAAATATATAGGTAGGTTAATGAACAATTTAATTCCGCTTATAGTAGGTATTAAAAATAGTCTTTGAAGAGTAGTTTCTGGTAACGCTGTATTATCGGCTAACCTATACTATACGTCCCTATAACCTATACTAAAACTGTGCGTGCCTAAAATGCTTGAGGGTATCCCTCGATTTCCCCGGCATCCCATCTTCTGATTTGGTGATTATGAGACCGCATCAAGAGTTATATTTCAATAAAAAATAACTTTTTTCCCAAATCGGTCCATAATTGACGAAGTTATCGCTGGACATACATAAAAGAATACGCTTGTAACACATTCTTCTAAACGTTATTGTAGATCAAATTTTTCGTACTGTATTCTTCTTATCATTGACATTTAGTCTATCATAAAGTTTTATATATGTCTAGAATGAAGATATATTCTTTTAATTAATTTTTATATCGTATGATTTATACTATTAAAGATATTTTAATGAAGTAAATTTAGAAATAATGTGAAACCTTCGAAATTGAATACTATGCGCGAACAAAGTTATTACATGCTTACAAAAATGAGATGTATTTTGTGTGTTGTGGATAATATTGACATAAGCGGTATAGATTAGTTCGCTGAACACTTCGCAGGTGGCCCTCAGTAAGGATTACGCAGCAGGGCCAGGAGGTTATCTTACGTCCACGCCGAGATATTTAAATCTGAATGAAAGAAATAAGGCTGACATGTGTTATTTTTCTTGCGATGATACTGACTTCCTTTTCATATGTCTTAGTAGAAATGAAAGCTTGTTCTAGGAGTAGTAGGTTCTATAAATCAACTGCTATCAAATTTGGAGAATCCTAAACGTAAAATTCTCCAATTTTATTGTAGCGGGGCAAAGGGGGTGTGTGATCGCTTATGTACAAAGAGATTGGGGTTCAAATCAATGACAAGTATATTATATTAACATTTTTAATGAACGTTATTATAGGTAAAATATACTAGAATCTGTAATATAATTTTGTACTAAATTTCAAATGAAAAGCTTGAATAGCTTTTGTTTTATAAAAGTGTGCGAAAGCGCAAGAATTACTACCCACTAATTATTCAGCTATTAATTAGGTATTCAGGTAGGTGGCTATTAATTAAATTACTAGCTCCCAATTAGGACTCGCTTCGCTTGTAATTGGTAAAGTACCGTCATTAAATTCTTCTTGGAGCATGCAGCGCGCGCACTGCTATTAGGCCATCAAGGAAAACAGTCCGTCGTTTAATGTGTAACGAGCTAACATTGATGCAAATATGCGATGATTTTTACATTGTAATGAGTACTAATATGAATGAATTTAATTGTTATTCATGCAATTAGTTTCATTCACGTACTTATGTGGTTTTCGAGTAATTTCATATCGTATATAACAAAATATCCTGTTTTATGCCATTTATTTTTTCGAAATGGCGTGGAATTTTAACTTATAAAAAAACTTTTATATAATCAGTACATTTATGAATTCAAATAGTATAAAAATTTGTGATTCTCAAAATTAGAGATTCAGTAGCCTTTATTTGTGAGAGAGAAATGATGAAACCTTATTGTTTTAGTACTTTTTAAGTTCGAATTTTAAGATTCATAGGTTCTGGTCTAGTAGTCCTAGGTATTGTTATAAGATCAGTAACAACTATCCTTGGCCGCTCCAGGCCCACACCGACCAGCTTGAAGGGCACAAGGAGTCCCACAGTCTGATATAAAAATATTGTGGGCGGATTTAAATATGCAGTGAGGTGATACAAATCTGCCAACAGTCAAAGGCACTTCAACTATCACGTCTAGACGCGTCGTCAGACGTAAGATCTGAGCCACATGTACTAGTCCTAATTTTTCGATCTAAATAATTATAATCTTCTCTCGTACTTCATCATCAAAACTGGGGAGTGAGAATTTTTAAAATCGAAGAGGACATTTTGATCAAATAACAGTCTGAGGCAAATCTTAGTGCTGTGATGCAAAACCACGAACAACGTTACGCACGTTTTGAAAGTAGTTTTGATTAAAAATAAAAGTCGTCAAGTCTAAAACACTCAGGAATACCAACGGTGTCAATCCGAGCTTTAGCGATACAGAAAAAGGCGCGTGAACTTATGACGTACCATAAAATATAATTTTTATTTTTTTTAAGCTCACGCCTATGTCCCAGAGAAGATTTCTACACGGTACGATCTTTGCATATCTCTCTTGCCTCACTGACATCCATCAATATTTTCATACAATGCATTTCATGTTCATGCGTTTCGGGAGCTTCACATTTGGTACTTTTCTATGTACCGCCAATTTGGTCGACATTGAATTTCTTAAGGCGACATTTGCCGATCTTTCCATCACACACTATTCTTCTAAAACGATTCTTCCAAAATAAATTATAATATTTTTATGTCGCCAAAGTCTCCTCGAACGTTATAGCAGCTCACTAAGGTAGAATGATTATAATTATTTTTTTAATAATTGTTTTTTTCAATTCAAATAAATTCAATTCTAATGTCAAATCTATTAATCGTATTTGTAGGTAAATACGTGCATGGTACTTGTAAATTGCTTTTGCAGTATAAATATAGAGGGACGTATAAGGGGATTTTAAGGACTTTCTGTGCTCGTGGAATAAAGTGCATGACCGATTTTGATTTTAAATTCTTGGCCTAAGAAGAGTAAAGTTAGTAAGTTACTTTAAACGTATAGGTGTGCGCTAGAACTTACACGAGAATTCCATGTACAAGGTCAAACGATAGATTGACGCTCAAACTATAAACCTATTCTACCGAAGCTATCGTCACAATGTAATGGTCTACAGAAGGCTCTGTGAGGCAACACTGTCCATAGTTTAGACGTGAATGTACAAATAAAAACGATATTAAGACAGAAATACTTATACCCCATATGGTGCCCCACTTTCCTTTTTAAAATGGAATTTGTCAAGGCATACCCTCTCATTTTTAGTTTTATTTTTAGTTTTTCCGACTGCAAAAGCAAGCAACTAAAGCCCTGTTCGCTGGGTCAAAGAGCGTGAGGGGCCCCCGACGGCCGATGTCGTCCGCGACTGACAGCTTAACGTGTTTTCTAAGGCTAAGGCACGAGCATCTTGTTTACCTAAAGGTGCGGTTCAAAATAAAACTGAAGAGTCCATCCGCCCGTGGCCAGGCTTGAACTCGGTAGCCCCTGGTTCGCAGGTAGCGCTCTTAAATACTGAGAAACTACCGCTCGACGAAAGAGCATTAGGCCTTGTTTTCATTTGCAGCAGATTGAGGAGCAAACGAGTATACGAGCGACGAAAAAGCAGGTGGTCACCACCGCCCATGGACACTCGCATAGGCGTTACTAATGCGTTGCCGGTTTTTGAGTAGGAATAACGTATCCGTGGAGGAGAAAGTGGGTCGTTAGAGAGGGGATGATGGATGGGCCACTGAAACTCTCACTCACTGTACGAGACGTAACAGCAAAGGCTGCGTCTTTACTAAAGGCTGCGCTTTTTCCTGTTGTAGTCAAGTTGGCCCCAGCAAGCTCGACGATAGTAGGTTGACGTGCCTTTTAAACATCGTCAAAGGTCGCGGCCAGCCTCATAGCGGTCAAAAGAATTATAAAAGCGGTAATGTCCGACTAGAATTGAAATCAGTTCAGGGTTAACAGTCAGTCACGATTATTTAAGCAAGTCTTCAATATTTAGAGGCTTAAATATTAATAATTTATTTTAGATTATGTTGGATTTCAATTCATTCGTATTAAAATATTATTGAACCCTCTCAAAAAACATTACATATTTTGGAGAGTGAAATAAAAAAAATATAAAATATATGACACTGGATGATATATATAAATATTACAAGAATACTGAACATAATATAAAAGATAAAGTAGAGTTTTAAAAAGTTTTCCCTGGATTTCCAAATGATTAATGATTTTCAAAACAAACATGAAAATTAAGTGGGTTTGCGTCCACAGTGCATTACGCATACTTCTTGCTAATACAATATCTTTCTTTATTTGTTTTAAATTTCGTGATTTTCAAATTACCATGGGTAAGGTGTCGTTGTTGGTGGCGTGGAAGTGGTCCAACCGCACAGGTAGGCTGCTCAGCGTTTCCTGCGCCGCCGCAGCGGCCAGCGCGCATGCGCAGCACGACAGGAAGATGAGGAAACCTGCACCAGAACCAAGATGTAGTGCGGTAAGTGAGTTAGATTATTAAGACGGTTACTTGATTATATTTACAGCTTAATATTTTGGGATTCCGTACATAGGAGACCAAAAACGAAACTCTATGGCAACACTAGAGGGTCTTTCTGTCAAGTTCTTTTACAAATAATTTGCTATCAAGAAGAAATTCAGTATAAGTAAAAGTTATTTGCTCGTTCTTTGCTACTTCTTCCATCTCCCCATTCCCCCTCTGCCAGATACTCTACACCTTCCCAAGAAGTTGGTGAAGCATTGGTGATCCCTCTGTGATGGCTCGTACAATAGTTTGTTTCTCAATAATGCTATAAAAATTCTTTTAATTTTATAACATCAGAAATGTTGTTTAACTTAATAATGAATTGTGAAAACTTGTGTTGCTTTTATTCTATGCACCTGACATTCGGTGACGAGCACCGCAATCAATCCATGTCCTAGAAATTCTAAAAAAAGATACTTGACTTTATTTTAAATTGTGTTTTTTAAATTTAAATTTATGGCCTTCAAGCGATAATGCGTCTACGTTCCTCATCTCTGAAGTTTACTAGCCATATATCTTGAAATATTTTGTGCTTACAGAAAGTTTAATATACCTCTATTTATTACAAGATAAATTTAATAAATTTCCAGGTAATTTGCGGTTTCTAGATAAGATTAATGAATTCGCTACGTTATTAGTAGTTCTAGATTTCTTAATTCATGAACTACGACTATATTTAATGGGATAAATTATTTACTGGCAAATGTGAGCGACGGCAAATAAAGGGTTTTGTTGCTCTATAGTGTATTCACTTCAAATTGTACAATACTTGTATATAGTAAACCGTTTCTGAGTGTCCATTTCAATATAAAACGTATCTCAGAATAACAAACCGTATAAAAATGGGCACATATGTCTTAGAGTTAGTTCAGTATCGAAGGACACCCTAAAACAAATCAGCTATCAGGTTTACAATAAAATTATAAAATGCTATTAGTCGAACATCCTCGTCTATTTTATATAAATCGGTCATGTTGCAATTTTTTTTACTTTCACCTGTAGATATATCGAAAACGTAAAGTATAAAAATAAAAAATAGATTGACAATTTATTGTCTTCACGTACAGTAACATTAAAAACATGCGTAATTCAAGTAAGTTAGAACTGTTTTAAGTTTCTTAATTTTTGAAGATATGTTTGAATTTAAATTTGAATTTTATATGACAGAGGGTATTGTTCCATAGGTCTTGTAGTGGTTGAATATATGTCGGAAATTCAACATATTTGAACATCCTGCTAAAGCTTCTCTTACACACAATTGGTATCATAATGTTTTCCTTGGCTGTTAAATTAACATAAAATTGATATTTTATTCCGGGCAACACTCGTCGTAGGTCTGCCTGCGCGAACTCGCCCGCCACTTAGGACATCGTGATAAACACTGGGCTATTAATATTCTATATTTAACATGTATCCTATTAATTTTATAAAAATGAATCCAAACGTGGGTACGTTTGTATGTTTGTTACTCGATAACGCTTTAACGGCTGAACAGAATTAGTTGAAACTGTACTGCAGGTCATACATCAGCAATAATGTAGTATTAATAAGGATACTAACTTACTACTTTGACTCATTGCAGATCGCACTACCGCCCATTGGTTGTCGGTAAAGACACTGTTCAAGAGAGGTTCAAGTTCGATGCGGGTTCGGTAGCTGAATCGCGAGCAGGACCAGGGTCAGGACCAAGAGCGTGAATGAGATAGTTACATAAAGCAAATTACCTGTGTTTTCGGTGTATTTTTCTGGTATGGCGACGAGAACGTGCGGCTACGCGGGCGGATTATGTATATTTTGAACAGAACCGCAGCCGAGATCGGAACGAGAATCGAAAGCAAAAGCGGAGTGGGGACTAAAAGAGGAAGAAGGAACAACATCGGGATTAGGGACGACATCGTGATCGGTCGACGTAAAGGAGGAAACAATTCATTCCGCATCCACGTGGGCGGAGCCGAGGGCGAAAGCTAGTATTAAATATAAGCACCGCTTCGTATGAATTAGGATATTTAAAACATTAAATTGTGCTGTGCAGGCAAACTATTGTTGAGAAAATAGCGAGAAATAGACGGACGGACAAGTACGCGGACGATTAGGCTAATTCTTCACATGTTTGAAGTGTGTGATGTGTAGGTGCAACGTAACGCGAAATGTGGAGCTATACGCTATTATTGTAATTCGTGGTAGGATCGGTGCACGCGTTCGACACGAGCTTTTTGTTTCAACTAGAATTTACGCAATCGGTATTTAAAAATCTGTCGAATGAAAAATTTGGTGATCGTTGACGGGCCACAAATTCTGGTTTAGAATGGGGGACAGGTACGGCGCCCGTGGCGGAGTACAGAGACTTACTTAAACAGGCGATGGCTAATTCTAGAAGTAAAAGGTCGGATGATGAGAGATTAATCTAAAATCGTGAAGAATAAGCCCCACATTAACCTTTTTTTTAAAAGAAACTTAAAAAAACACGGCCAAGTGCGAGTCAAATTTGTGCATCGAGGACATCCTATAACAATACTATATGTTTGGGTAATGTGTTCGCCTAAAGAAAATATTTATTTTTTAATTCTGATCGGGTTATTTAAAGTAGGCCCGTCTCGATTTTGGCTGTATTTTTATTTTAGACTTTGCAGTATTATCACACCAAATATGATGCTTGTATTATTCTTTACTTTTACGATAGAATAAAAACAAGAAAAACTTTCACAAATAAATGTCCACCTTTTTATTTATGGAAAATTTAATCATTTATATATTACTCTTCCAATAATATAGGTTTTTAAAGTTGAGACATATATACGAAGAGACAGTAGGCTTAACATTAGGATTTCGTTAACACGCTTTGATGTAGAACCTTAAAAACGAAATAGTTCACTCCGTCAATCAGCCGTTAAAGCGAGCCGACTGTGCCATACACCTGACCAGCGATGTACTGAAATTATTTGTTGGCTTCAAAAGATTCCCACGACCTCCTTAGTTAAAACGTGTCGAATAATAAGTTCTTAGGGCACTAACAACATAGCGCCTTTTACGATTACGTGTCTTTGTTAGTCTTTGTGTTAAGATATGAATTCGAACGGTTTTCCTTAAGAGGCTCTTCGTAAATTACTTAAGGCTATTGCGGGTGGGGGGTTTGACCATGACTTTTGCTTAGATGACACTTAAAATTTTTAGAACTGCCACTAAGAAACTGTAAAATAATAAAAACATAATTAAAATTTACAAATGAAATTCTTTACAGGGTATGGCGTATTTATTGGCGTAAAAGTCTCGCTGCATGATTATTCATATTAATAATCTCCTTTTTTTTAAAACAAGTTTGCCAAAGTAACTATAACAAAAATTTAACAATGTAAATATACTTATAAATAATATAGACACGACCCTAATAAATATTTGTCCAGGCTGGAAACGCTGGCACGATCGGGTGGTCAGCCGCGCGGCGCGCTGCGGCGCGGTACTTATGTGTCAGTTGTTCTAAGGCTGTCGGTACGACATTTCTATATAGATATTCTAAACTAATTTTCTCAGAAACGACTACTTCAATGACTATGGTTACTTTGGCAAAATAGTTTCATGAGGAAAGGAGATTATGAATAATTGCGAAAAGATGCATGATAAAATTTACCTGTATAAAGATCGTGCAGCAAGATTTTACGTCAACTAGTGGCATCACTTGGGATTTAGTTGGGAACGTCTGAGAATCAGTTGGGATTATTTATTTAACTTTAAAACGTGATTTAGTTTTTAATAAATTTTAAAATATATTGTTAATTTTTCATAATGTCAACAAGAAAGAACTGTTGTATGCGTAGATGTAATAAATACTACATCACGTCGAAAACATGGATTGGATGTAAAAATGAAATTTTAAAAATTCCCACAAAGAATGTTTAGAATCGCATGGATAAAAGGAAAATGTAAACAGCAGGACAAATGCAAAAAAAAAAAAATACAATTTGACGTCCAAATGCTAATGTATGTAAATAAGTATGTAAATGTTTATTATTATGTTAAATGAATTTCAAATGTTTATGATATTTATCTTGTGATACAAAACTTAAATATTCAATTTTTTTTTTTGATTTCAGAGAAAATCGAACAGAATGGTACCAAATAAAAATACAAGAATTCCTAGTACTTATTTCATAAACAACGATAAATCGGAAGATCCATTACATCCATCTTATGTTATCTGGATTTTTGCTGGACGTGAAATTGCAAAAAAAATACAACGAATCAAAGCACAGGCGTGTTTACATTGACCTCCAAAACAGCCTTACAGATACATACAGTGATACTGACGTTTCCATTTTTATCAAGCTAAAAACATTATTTTTACAATTTATTCTCATCCAATTGCATAAATTTATGTTCTATTCAGTTGAATCACAATGACTATTTTTCAGTTTAATTGTTTTACGTACCACTATTTTTACATCATTGACATTTGACATACTCGTTTGAGGAACAACTTTACTGACTACGTCAATTTCGCGATTGTTTATATTTTCAACTACGCCAGACATATGCTTTCATTAGAATAATTTTTTAAATACCTTTTTCATTATTTTCAACATGTAAAAGATGGTCAACGACCGGTTGAAATCCATATTTTATATTTTTTCTTAATTTTAAATGGAAGAATTGAGATGCGATAAGCTGAACCGTGGATCAAACCGCATCGGAGGAGACTGACTATTGGCAGTGATCTTAGATAAGTGGTCAATACATTGACTTATTCAATACTAGCACTTATACTATTGCAGTTTGTACTGCGGGCACATGTTTTTGCAAAATAAGGAACATCCCAGCCGTGAGTAGAGAAATGTTAAAGCTATCGAGGTTTAGTTATGAAACGAGATGTGATTAGGATAACATGAGATGAGATATTTGAATCAAGATAAGATTGATTACGCAAAAGTATGCAGTGATGCCGAATGAGCGTATGCATCAGAGGTCAACGACAAGATGAAATACTTAAATGAAAGGGCTATTGTTTTGTACGATGAAGTATTTAATTTGATTATGTCATCTAATGCATTATACCATGATAGACATTAAGGAAATATTTATTGAATAAAGTGGGACCCTTTTCAATTTTTAGCAGCCAATTACGAATTTTAACATGATGTTACGTCTATAAACAGACAAAAAATTTATATAGAAAAACCTAAAATTTACGGTCAAAGTCTAATAGTTTGTGGTGTATAAATATTTGATTTTCATATGGACAAACTAAAGAAATGTTGTTACATGGCTTTATTATTTGTAGTGCAAACTTTATTTTTATTTATATAAAAATTAATATATAGTATTTAATAATAGTTATAAATTTATTACATCTTATATTACTGGAAAATAACAAGTAACATAATTCGGTTTCCCGGCGCTCATACAAATAGCATTTTGGTGATTACTAGACTACGGAAAAAAGCTTGTGTTTTTGTCTCATATATTTCGATTTTAACCAAGTTTAAGCTGCAGTGCCCGAGCGCGCCGCAGGAGGTCGCTCTCGCGACGAGGTGCTAGTTCCCGCGCGTACACTCAAATTAAACAGACGTAATCGGGCGGCCGGTCGCCTCCGACTCGCCCGTTTATAAATCGTAAACACGAGTTAATCTGAAATTAATTCGGTAAGTGGGGCGCCCCGCCCTTCGCCGCCCGCCTAACGAGCCCATTCATTTGGGGCTAAGCCCCGGCGCCGGCGCTAGATTAAGCCGGTCCCGGCCCTTCATTAGGGCGGAGTGGCGCGGGCGCGGCGCGGGCGCTCGGCCCGTCGGGCGACTCGACCGTGGATACGACACGAGGCGTCTTAGAAACGCTTTCGATCTGAAATATTTGAAAAAATCAAAGATATTAAAAAATACTATAATCGTATAAATATACCAGAAAAATATTCTTACGCTTCCTGCAACGAGTTGCAGGTGACGATCACCAAAATGCATCCTTCTATTAAAAAAGGTACGGCAACGACATCTCATTAAGGTCATAGTCTCTGAAAGAAGTAAAATATTGAACGCAGTATACGGATAGGAGGCGAGGAGCCGAACAACGATAGAGTTTGTCTCTTTGGGTTACTCATTTACATTGGTGCTCATGATAAATATATTCAAAGTAAAGTAAATTCAGTAAAAACAGTGAATGGGTCCATGTTTGGTGCTATGAATAGTGAAAGTGCCTCACGTCAGTCACGGTTGGCTATTCATAATGCAGAAGTTATGTGCACCCAAGTGCATATAACTTATTTTTTACTTCCAAAAAATACATTATATTTCTGTCAGTGACAGAACCTGTTATTCCTATTATAAAGGCTTGCCACGAAAATCTGTTTGTTAGACCAGTTGGAATTTTAGTTTTAATGAATAGTTCACGAAACTGATATTTTTTTTTATTTTTTTGGGAAATTTCAATAATATTCTTTTCATACGTATTTCTTTTTATTACTTGCCGCTACATGAAAAACGCATTTAATAATTTGTTAATTCTATATGCCATATCTTTTGTTGTAATTCTTCGATTCTGAAATGTCGCCTGTAGATGACTGTACAGGCGTAATTTTCAAACGCAACCGAACCGAGTCACGTTTTGGCGAACGCCGGCAGGGGGCGCAGACGCGACCGACTCTCGGAATGAAAAGCCCTCGAGACTCCGTTTGAGGAGTTACAATCTGAGAAGACGCAATATTTCTACGTCCGCCTGCGACAGAATACGG